>OY288274.1:79744580-80195424 GCA_958450335.1 Hibiscus tridactylites | reverse complement strand
CCCTAACCAAAAATTGAAAATTTTCAAAACCCAACCTCAAACTAGGGGTGTTTATTTCGGATATTGGATCCGATCCGAAAATTCGGATATCCAAAAAATTTAGATCACTTAAATAGCGATCCGTATCCGATCCGAAAAAATTGAATATCCGAAAATTCGGACATCCGAATATCCGAAATTTATGATTTTATTTGATTATTTTTTTTAATTTAATGGTTCTATCCATGGAAAATTTAGGTTTTTGAATATAAAATTCAATAAATTATTGAATATAACAATATTTGTATCCATAGAAATTTCAATTTTTCATATATAACAAGTAAAAAATATCGAATATAATAAGATTTATACCTATAAAAAATTTTAATTTTCGGATAATCGGATATCCGATCCGAATGCAAAACAACTATCCGTACCCGATTCGAATTATCCGAAAAATAAAAAAAAAAACAGATCGGATATCCAAAATTTCGGATCGGATCAACGGATAATCGAATCGGATCAATCTTATCGAATTTTTTTGAACACCCCTACCTCAAACCCTACTACATGCGGCTAGCGGCACAAGCTCATGTCCATTCCACCACAGTCGAGCCCTGGCTGCTCCGCTGCCTTACAACAACAATTTCCTTTCTATCCTGAAATAGAACCATGAAGTGAATCAAATAATTTTTGGGTTTGAGAGTAATAAAGATGGATAAAGACTTACGAAAACATCGAGAGATGATAAATAACAAAGAGTGAAACGAAAAGTCTTACTTTGTATCGTAGAGAGAAATGAAAAGTAAAGCAGAGGAAAAAGAAAAAAAAAGATCAACTTTGATCAATGGAAAGAAAAATAAAAATGGGTAAATTATAATTTTACTCCAAATTTTAAGATGATGTTTAAATTAATATGTTTTTGATTAAATTAATAAAATATATAAATATTTTGGATTAAAATTTTAATTATATTAAGCCACATCATTATTTTCGTTAATTTTAGATAGTCGAAATATCAAAATAAAACAAAAATATAACGTTAGCTATCATTTTATCAAAACAATTAATTAAATACTAAATTAACAACATAAGCATAAATGAGATATTAAATATATAAATGAGATACTAAATATGTAGTTTTAAAATTTAACCTTTTATAATTATCACGGAATAGTTAATTTTGTAGGCGAAGTTATCAAAGCAAACTGCGGTCCATTTAAATAAAGCTTTAATGCAAGCAAAGAAGTCCTGAAATAAAAAGTCAAACAAAAAAATATTAGACCGGAAAGTGAAACTCAAGGGTAGAGCCGTAAAATAATAACGTAATAATTTACCATCTCATGTAACTTAAGTCAAACACGACTTTGAATATTTTATTTGCTTTTTAGTTAATTACCTTGAATTTGTTTTCACAATTTTCTTCCAAATAAAAACATGCATCCAAAGTTCAATCTTACAATCTTAGAATACAAATTTTCCGGTCTAATGAAATCGGTTGAGAGAAAAATGATTATATAATGAACGAATCCACTAAACCTAAAAAAAAAAGAATGAATCCATTGAAATTAAGGACCCGTCCCGTAGTTTTTGAATGGCCAATTACGTAATGGAATACCCAAACAATCTGACTTTTCATCGTCACAATTGGTGGCAGCTAGCTGTTGAGCCAAAGTAAGTCTCTTCATGCTCATATTATGAATTAGAATCATCTGTTTTTTTTCAGTATTTCTACTTATAGTCTCATACTAAAAATTTAGATTTAAAGTAAAGTATATTTTTAAGATTTAAAATTTAAAATTAGGGGTTAAAATTAAATTTTTTTAATGTAGTGCATAAAAATAAATAACCAAAAGAGACGGAGAATATTTTTTCATTAATATTATATGGAATTTGCATGTAATTCACAAGGTCAAAATGCATGCCTTTTGTTTTCCTCTTCATATCATATTATAAAACTTTATCACTTTTCAGACAGCCATCAAACAGTTTTGTACCGATTACAGTTTGAGAAATTGATCAAATGTACTTTTAAACCTTTGAGAGGACCCCAAACATCTATATAAAGAGACCCAGAGATGGAGCACTGATATCCCATTTAAACCCTAGCATTTCCAAAGAACCAAACCCCATTTATGGCATTAGCACATCCTCAAATCTTCATAGCACTTCTCTTGGTCCCCTGTTTTGTTTTTCCCGTCGTGTTAGGCTACAGGACCCACGATGTGAGGTCCTGGTGCAGTAAGACTCCGAACCCGGTGCCGTGCGAGTATTTTTTGGGCAATGATCAAAAGACTACGCCAATCAAAGACGAGCCTGATTTCCTCAAAATCTCCATGCACCTCGCCTTAGAGCGTGCCACTCGTGCCGAAAGCAACACCAACTCGTTGGGTCCGAAGTGCCGAAACAAGCGCGAAAAGGCTGCATGGTCCGATTGTTTAAAGCTCTATGAGCTAACCGTCCTTAGTCTCAACAAAACTGTTGATTCCACCACCAATCTCAACAAAGACGACGCTCAAACATGGCTCAGCACGGCTTTAACCAACCTCGAAACGTGTCGGAACGGGTTTATTGAGCTCGGTGTCCCGGATTACCTTCTTCCCATGATGTCAAATAACGTGTCCAAGCTAATTAGTAACACCCTGGCTCTCAACAAGGCAACTTTCAAGGAACCGACGTACAAAGAAGGGTTCCCGACGTGGGTGAAACCCGGTGACAGGAAGCTATTGCAGTCGTCGCCGCCGGCTTCTCAGGCGAATATCGTCGTAGCGCAGGATGGTTCGGGGAATTATAGGACGATAAATGACGCGATATCCGCCGCTTCGAGTAGGTCCGGGAGTGGAAGGTACGTGATATACGTGAAGGCTGGTACGTACAAGGAAAACGTTGAAATCGGAACCAAGCTGAAAAATATTATGATGGTGGGCGATGGTATAGGGAAAACTATTATCACAGGAAGCAAAAGCGTTGGAGGAGGAACCACTACGTTTAATTCAGCCACAGTTGGTGAGTACAAATTTTGGGGTTTTTTAATTTTTCGCATGATTTTCTTACTGCTATAAAATTATTTCTTACAGTACAGTAAAATGAACAACATTGGCAAGGAAAAAGCATGTAATATTAGTAGAGGAAACCTCATGCTAATAAATACTAGGTTTAGACTGGGTACCAAGGCAACTAGTTCTAAAACCAAAGACTTAATCAATTTCAACAATAAGAAAAATAAAGTATTAAAAAATGAGTCATCCACTCCATTGTTATTATTTTTTAGTGAGGGAAAGATTATTTGGAATCGAATCTAAAATATAATGTGAATCGAAATTAAAACGATAATATTTACTTATACGTCAAGGTTTAGTTGACTACTTCATTATATTTTTCAATTAAACATTTCAATAGATAATTAATTATCATTTAATAATGTGACTTTTGTGATAAACCAGCTTACAATAATAACAAATGTTTGTTTTTTGGCCTAAGCAACGGGGCTATTCAGCTACTCGTACTTGACTTTAATGAAGCATAGCTTGTACATTTAGCTTATTACATGCATAAAATAGACAAATAACAAACCTATAAATACTAATTAATGAGGTATTAACTCGTGCCTAATTTTGTTAAAATATTTTAATTTCTATTTCAAAAAAATTATCACATCCATTCTTTTTATTGTGTTACATTATTAATTTTAATATTAAACTTTATAAGTATTGGTTTCATAATATAAAATAAGTTGGTATATAACTAAAAATAAATATTAAGGCCATGTTTGACAATTAGCGCATAGCTGATAGCTGATAGCGGATTATATTAGCTGATAGCTGATTGCATTAGCTCATTTGATTAGCTGATTGTATAAAAGTGTTTGGTAAAATTAACTGATAATTGATAGTTGTTTGATTATTTAAAAAAACAAAATGACATATAAGGACATGATTATATTCGATATTTATTTAAATAATTTATTAATTATCAACATTTTGTATCTATTAATATTAATTAGATTATAAAAATAATTTTTAATATAACATTACGAAGCATATTATAACAAATGTTTTTTTCCTAAACAACGGGGCTATTCAACTACTCGTACTTGACTTTAATGAAGCATAATTTGTACATTTAGCTTAGTACATACATAAAATAGACAAATAACAAACCTATAAGTTTTAATTAATGAGGTACTAACTCTTGCCTAATTTTGTTGAAACGTATGTATGCATGCATGCATGGACATTGGACGGAGATATATGGGTTGAGGGCAATTTTTTTCATCTTTGTCATTTTATATAATTTTTTAAAATTTATTTTATTTATGAATTTAACCCCACTTTCAAACATTTATGTTTTGTATCAAATTCTATCTCCGTCCATGTATGTATGTGCAAAATTCAAATATAATTAGAAAATAACAAATTCCATATATGATTTCATGGTTGATATGTTAAAATATTTTAATTTCATTTCAAAAAAATGTTTTAATTTCATCAGTGAATCAAAAAAAATGTATCGCATGCATTCTTTTTATTGTGTTACATTATTAATTTTGTTTATGAAATTTAACAACTCTATTACTGATGAAAAATGACATAATTTTTATTTCCGTATGTTTTTAAGGTTAAAAGATATTAAATTTTTAGGGTTAAATATATTAAAATTTTAATATTAAACTTTATAAGTACTGGATTCATAATATAAAATAATTTGGTATATAACTAAAAATAAATATTAAATATAATTAGGAATAATATTTAATGTGATGTCGGTACATAATTCTCATACATCGTCAGTAAATCATAATATGTCACATTATTTACGAGTAAAATAAGAGTTAATGAAAGATTTATAAATAAATACAAATAAATTTTATTTAAATATAATTACTAAATAAAAATAAATTTATTCAAATATTATTAAAGATAATTCTACTTATTATTTTTCTTTCCCTCTTTCTTTATCACAACAAAAAATGGGTTGTTTTGATAATATTTGAATAAAATTATTTATATTTATTGTTTTTAATTAAATAAAACTTAACTATATCTACTTACAAATCCTTCATTAATAATTAATTTTTTATTTTACTCATTAGTGATGTGGCTTGTTATGACTCATTGACGATGCATGCGAATTATTCTGATATTTAAAATTTGTTTATTTAATTATTTTAGTCTTATTAATATAATATTATATTCTATAAATATAGTAATATTTTATATTACATGGGATAATTAACATATATTTTTTAATAACATTATTATTAAATATTGTGAAACTCAGGTGTTGTTAGATAAACTGAAAAATGTTGAAAAATCAATGTTGAATTAAAATTATAAATTTGTTTGATATTAAAAAAAACATAAGAGTATTTGATATTTCACGTGAATATGAACACTTTATAAACCAGATTAAAAATTAATTGTAAGAAACATGCTGGTTAGTTCCATTTGTATTTCATTAATTTATAGTTATTTTTTTAAAATCTAATTTATAGTTATTTTATAACAATCCTTGCTTCTTATTTTTATTATAGAGCTTTGCTTCTTAATTAAGATTTAGACTTTTGATGCACGAACCAACTTGCCTCAGTGGTTAAGGGAACGATTGTTGTTCCTAGAGGTCACGGGTTCGAGCACCAGCAGCTGCATCAGGGTGATTGAGCGTTTATTGTCAAATAGTTGAGAGTATATTTAGAACAGATACTACTTGTAATCACTCTAGCTTTAAATCAAAAAAAATTAGACTATTGGTAAAATAAAAAAAATGCAAACATCCTTGTCAGTAGATTAACTGGGTCAAATTCTAGATTGAAAATGAAATATTAACTGACGTTCTTTTTCTTTTCGTAATAACGTCGGAATTTCAGCTGTTGTTGGAGATGGGTTCATTGCTCGTGACATTACGTTCAGAAACACCGCCGGTCCGGAAAACCACCAGGCAGTGGCTCTCCGTTCAGGCTCCGATCTATCGGTGTTCTACCGATGCAGCTTTGAAGGGTACCAAGACACTCTTTACGTCCATTCTGATAGACAATTTTACAGAGAATGCGACATCTACGGAACCGTCGATTTCATATTTGGCAACGCAGCTGTTGTGCTACAAAACTGCAACATATATGCACGCAATCCCCCGAATAAAACCAACACCGTGACCGCACAAGGCCGGACCGACCCGAACCAGAACACCGGAATTATAATTCACAACTCTAGAGTTACGGCAGCTTCCGATTTAAGGCCGGTGCAAGGCTCGGTCAAAACGTACCTAGGGAGGCCGTGGAAAGAATATTCAAGGACGGTTTTCATGAAAACGTTTCTCGATAGCCTAATTAACCCCGCTGGTTGGATGGAATGGGATGGTAATTTCGCGCTGAACACGCTGTATTATGCCGAGTACATGAACACCGGTACCGGTTCGTCCACGTCTAATAGAGTCAAATGGGGAGGTTACCGTGTTCTTAAGAGCACAAGCGAAGCGTCAAGGTTTACCGTCGGTAATTTTCTCGCCGGGAGTTCTTGGTTGCCGGACACTGGTGTGCCTTTCACTTCGGGTCTTTAATTTGTTGCAATTGTATATGCATGATTATGAATAAATTTCGGGTAAACTAACTGAAATGCCACAAAACTTTAACATTTGTATCGAACATACCACTAAACTATAAAATATACTATTGTAACACTGAATATTATTTTTTGCTATTATTATACCACCGAACATTGTTTTTTGCAATTGTATATGCATGATTATGAATAAATTTAGGGTAAACTGTAAAGGACCGCAAAATCCAAAAACGGCGTTATTTTAGTATAGTTACTTTAATGCCTTAAATAGGCTAAAACGACGTTGTTTTTCTAGTAAAAAATTAAGAAAACAATAAATTTGAGGGGGATTGAACCAATGACATCTAAAATGAAAGGTTTATACCAAATCATAAAGTCAACTTAAAGACTTGATATAATCCTAACAAAAATAGTATATAAATAATACTGCAATTGAACTTAGTTTCATTTATCTCATGATATAATTTTATTATATTTGTAATATAATTTTATAAATATATTAACTATATAAATAAATATCATTTATAATTTATATTACAAAACTAAAATATTGTTTATAATATAATACAATTAAACCCTAAACCATACACATAACTAACTAAACTACAAACCCTAAACCCTATATATAATTGAATCTAGAATCTCAAACCACAAACACTAAATATATATAATATTAAATCACAAATCTCAACCCAAAACCTTAAAATTAAAATATTATTTTTAATATATATTAGGATTTGTAATATAAATTACAAATGATAATTTGGTTTTAGGGTTTAGGGTTTAGGATTTAGTTATATATATATATATGGTTTAGTTACATATATAGTTTAGGATTTATGATTTATGATTTATTTTTATATATATATATAGTTTAAGGTTTGGGGTTAAGTTATATATGGTTTATGGTTTGAGTTATAAGGTTTAATTATATATATTATAAATTAGTTTTATAATATAAATTATAAATAATATTTATTTATAAAACTATATTATATTATAAATATTATATAATTATATCATGAGATAAATGAAATTAAGTTAAACTACAATATTATTTATATACCATTTCCGTTAGAATTATATATTAAGTCTTTAACTTGGTTAAGTGTTTTGGCGTAAACCTTTATATCTTAGAGGTTCTTGTTTCAATCCTCCTCTAATGTGGTGTTTTCTTAATTTTTTTTACTTATAAAACGATGTCGTTTTGACCTATCTTTGGCATTAAAGCATAAACGACGTCGTTTTGGCCTATATTAGGCATCAAAGCAACTATACCAAAATGATGCCGTTTTAGATTTAACGGTCCGTTACAGTTTAACGGTCGAGTGCTTAGATTGAACAAAAAAAAAATTTAGTGGTATAATAATATCAAAAAATAATGTTTAGTGATACAAAAGTATCATTTTGTAGTTCAGTGATATGTTCGATACAAATGTTAAAGTTTAGTTACATTTCGTGTAGTTTACTCATAAATTTAATTGCTCCTGGTGAAATAAATAATATACTTCAGGACCTTTACTTCGAATATTATGTCAGTTCTTTTTTTGATTCATAAAGGGGATACCATAATTGGCCTCGTTAAATTATGTCAGCTCTTCTGATGTTGATGAAGATTACGGCTCCATCAACATATTTAACAAGATCTATATAAAGTTGTCACATTATTATTATTATTATTATTATTATTATTATTATTATTATTATTATTATTATTTTATTATATATTATTATTATTATCCCAACATTAACCGGTTATAAAACAATAATATTAAATTGCGACGGTAATGTAATATTACGGTCACACTATAATGGTCTTTAAAGTCATTGGCATGTAATATAATGGTCTGTAAGGTTATTGGCATGTTCAGCGGCAGAGGGTAATCACGGCCCAAGGGGCTTTAACCATTCCAACCATTTAAAATTTATGTAATAGGCATTTTAAATTTTAATTTAGCCCCTTCAAATTTTTAGAAATATATATTAAATATTAATTTTTTTAAATATTTTTAATTAAATCTTTTAAAATTTTTAATTTGGTCCCTTCAAATTTTCGGTTTAATGACAATTTAAGTCTTTAAATATTAGATAAATTATCAATTTTGAATTTTAATACTTCATAAACCCTTATATTTTTAAGTTCAATAGTTTGGCCCCTCCCAACATTCGATCTTGGCTCTGTCCTTGAGTATGTTACAATTCATGTATTGCGCTCGCAACACTGTAATAGACATTTAAATAATAGAAAATATGAAATTAAAATATCAATGATGAAACACACAAATTCTATTGGTTATAAAAAAGATAGTGTTGAATATAAACAGTTTATGTAAGGGATTCTTAGTTTGGGGCTATTTCCTATTGCTGTTGCTGGCAAGTTATGCAGTTTTGTTCAATGATTTTTCCAATGTTGAAACATTCCTCTCAACATATAGTATATGACATGCATAGATTTTTGATGCAATTGACCATTCTCTCTCTTTTTTCCCTTATTATTCATGAAGTTGAAACTTGAATTATAAGAAACCAAGAACAAACCTACATAGGTCTAAAGATTTTTTTTTACATTCTCTATTTTATATATATATATCCTAAATTTTCAATATTTATGTTTTGCCCCCAATATGTGGTTCTATATATGTATAATACTAGGGCGATTTGTTGCACTTGAGTTTGTAAATGTCTAATATTGATCCACCGTGTTAATATACTTACTATACCTAAGCAATGATGGAAAAATTCATTCATACTGGTTACCTTTTATATTTTAAAATATTAAAATATACAAAATATATAAATATAACATTAAAGAAACATTATGATTATTGAGAAGTATTACATTTACAACAACTGCATTATGTTAAGTAACGTCGGCAACAACTGAAATTACAACAGTAATTTAATAATATAAATGCATACAATTGCGAATCTTGGAGAGAAAAACTTCCCTAAAAAATCTCGACTTGCAAAGCAGGGCGAAGGTCATTCAATCTAGGAAAAGAAAAGGGCCAAAGTTATTATCTCAGAAAATGAAGTGAAATGGAGAAGGAAATGAAATAAAGAGAGAGCTTTACGCGAAGATTTTCGGCAGATTGAGAGAAGAACAACGAGAAGGGCTAGACCTCCTAATACACCCACGATTATTGCGACTGTTTTCCCCATATCTTCTCCGTGCGGGGAATCTAAGCAAAAACTAATCAAAATCGACATGAGAATTCTGAAAAATGACTGGAATGTTTTTTAGTGGAATCTTTCCACACTTTAGGGTTAGGTCATGGTTATACCAATATTCCCTCTGCTGCTTTATTCCTCAGCCAATAATGCTGCTTTTAAAGCCAATCATATTGTTCTTATTCGAATGAAAAGTGGGAGACGGTGGAATTGACATTATAATGGAATATAACACCTTTTTCATCAATCACTAAAATTATTGATAGTTGCATTTAATTAATCTTAAAAGTGTTTTGATGTTACCCATTAATTACTTAATGTTATTATAACTTACGAGTAAATTACGTAAATTATTATTGAACTTTATTCACAAATCTATTTTATTATTAAAGTTTTAAAACGTTCAATTTACTCATAAAAAGTTTAGATTTTAAATCTTTTTGTCACTGAAGTTTTGACATTAAACGTTTTTTATCACTCTATTGTTTGTCGCCGTTGTCGTTCGATACTAAATTTCACCAGTCGATTCATCTCGCCTCTCCGAGTCTGAATCCAACATCAATTTCGCCGGAAAAAATCCTAAAGTCCACGAATTGAATAAAAATCTTTTGATTTCTCTCTTGTTGATTTCATTCCATGGAGCTCGTTTCTCAGTATATTACTTCCTTTGTGCCAATGAAGTTTTCCACGTTCGCCAGTAAATAGACGTCATCAAAAAGTTAACGGAAGAGTGACAAAAAGCATTCAATGTCTAAACTTCAGTAAGTAAATTTAACGTTTTAAAACTTTAGTGATCAAAATAGGTTTAGAGTAAAGTTTAATGATGATTTACGTAATTTACCCATAACTTATAAGGTATGCGAATTGCGAATTGCACCTGGAGAGAGTTCAGCATAGTAGCCAGATGCCCAGTAGCGAGCATAGCACTGCCCCAAGAACACCCCAGCTGCTTCAGCCGATCCACATAACCTCTTGAGTTCGCCCACAGCAACAGCAAGGCACGAAGAGCAATCACTGGCGCTCAAGTCCCCCAAACACTGAGCAAACCCCTCGACCAACCCCGACGAACTGACTTTGAAACCGATACCCGATTCCAAGTCGTCCAGAACGTCGTCTCTACGCCTGAAGAACTCCACATCTTTACTAACGCTTTTACTGCATTTCTTGAACTCCAGACTCGTATCGGGAACCCCCAGGAAATCATTATGATCGTATCTCAAATAGCAGCCTTCCAGTTGTAAAGTAGCACCGTTGGAGTACGGACACACCCAGCGTATCTGGTTAACGGCACTCTGCATGCACCTTGTGCAGTCAGCCATCTGCAGATCACCCCGGCATTGGTACAAGCCGAATACGGTGGCTTCGGGCGGCGTCCAGCTTCCATTTCCAATGGCATACGTATTGTAAGACACTTGAGAGGATGAGCTTACGACGGATGATAGAAAAGAGTTGAGGTTACCTCCGAATGGGGTGTTGGGTGCGTACTTATCTTGAGAGCAACCGGCATAGATAAAGATATTAGCTCCGACAAGATGACTAAAGCAACTGAGAGAGAGTAAGAGAAAGAAGATTGTTTTGTGACTGGTGTGTGATTGAATGATCCCAAACATTTTTTTTCTTCAATTTTGGCTTTGCTTTCTTGTTTGTGATCGGTTTTCCTTGTTCATTTTTACGCATCCAAACAAAGTTGTGGTGGGATTGCCTCGAGCATCGCCGCTGCCATTTTCGAGATGCTTGATAGCGACATTTATGGTGACAAACACTGTGCCAGGAAGAATAAAGTTCAGTTTGGTTTGGTCAATATTCTGTATATTTAGATCACCGAATTAAAAAAAAAAAGTAAACTACACTCGTGACTACCAAATTATTAAAGTGTAATTATTTTGACTACCGAATTATAAAATTTTTCAATCAAACAAATAAATTTATTAAATTTACTTATTTTGACCACTATTGTTAAATTAATGGACGGGTATTGTGGCAGTTAGCGGAGTCTAGGAACAAGGTTCCACCAAAATTTGGGGTTCAATTTGTTAAGACTTAAGAGATTCAAATGGGCCAGATGCAAGAATTATACCCAATTATCATCCCTTCAACTTATTGAAGATCCTCTCTCTCAACGAGGCTGAAGCTGATTTCGATTGAACGAAAACTGAAATTCAAAATAAGATATTGAAATCATAAAGCTAAGCAGAGGGAAAACTATATATGAACTCCCCACCCTCGAGCAGTTTCACATCTCCAATTGAATGAAGGTTACTTAGTAACTGTAATAACTGAACCCGTCTCCTCGTAACAACTCGACGCAGAAATTGAACCGCCGAGATCCAAATGACGGATCCGAACCTGGATCTACAAGAATCGGGTTGGGAGGAATTGAGGAAAGAAGCTCGAAAGATCGAAGGCGATCTCGATGTCAAACTCTCTTCTTATGCTAAGCTCGGAGCTAGGTTCACCCCAGGAGGTTTGCTCCTTTTTCTCCTTTTTTATTGTTATTTTCTGGAATGTGCGTTGCTTTTTGGTTTTTTTCGGTAAATTATTGAAATTAGGAACAAATCTGTTGAAGAACGGAACATATTCTAAAAGCTGAATAAATGAGATTTTTTTTTCTATTTTAGGAATCCAAAGCCTTAGGAATCTGGTGCTCTTTCGTTCTATTTCTTTGTGATACTATTTACTTACATTTAGGTTATGTAGATATTGTGTCGCCACCGGTGGGGTCAAGCAGATCATGGAAGTCTATGGAAATTGAAATTCAATCATCGCTTGAGAAACTGCTGGACATAAATGATGCTATGAGTAGATGTGCTGCATCTTCTGCACCGACTACTTCGGTAACTCAGAAACTTGCAAGGCATAGAGACATACTACATGAGTTTACTCAGGTTTAATCCGCTGACCCCTAAAGGAATATGAGCATTTCATGATATCTTGTGATCTTGTCCTACATTGCTTCTAATAAGTAAACTGTGAGTGTGTTATAGCAGTCATGTTTATTCTAGTACCTATATGCATTTGTTACTAGCATGTTTATTGGCCACGGTGACGGGTTTAAAGTTTGAATTGATCATCTTACTAAAACATTTCACCACGAAGCTGCTTTGCTTCTGCAGAGACAAGCTCTGTCATGCTTATATCATGTTTGTTTGGTTCTTTTTGACAATCCTTACTAGGGTGTCTGTACCTTCATTTGGAGTAGAATATAAATTTGCCATTCTATTTCATAAGTTTTTTTTCCCCTTCAAATTACTTGTGTAAGAGTTCATGGTCCTTGATTGTTACTTTACTAGCCTGGAAATTACTTCAATTGGAGAAGAAATTCAGTCTAAGCAATGCCCAACGAGTAGCATTTGGTGCAAGTACTTAAAAGAGAAAAATTCTTTTGTTTATAGCAAATTAGCAAAACATGAGTATGAATAGATTATTCTTTTTATCTTAGCTTTTTGTGTTATACGATATTGAGGTCAAGCTTTCATTGGTCAGGAAAGAAGAAAAATAACCAAATCCTCGAAAGATTTTTGGTCAATGTTTTTTTTACAGTTTCATTCTTATAATTTGATACTCTTCTAGGAGCTACGGACGGAGCTCAAACGCTGATATAATCTCTTTTCTTGGTTAGCACTCTGTTTTCTGTTTGTGTACTTAGTCCTTATCTCCATGGACAAATCGGAGTCCCTTTAATTTACATGAGAACTTGCTGTAGGGAATAGGGATAGCATTTGTTTTTAGTATTTTTGGGTTAGAAATTACCTTCTCTTCTTTTCATTGAACTATGAAAGAATTGGAAGAAGAGTATAACATTACTGATACTATCTGTCACATATTGGACTAAGCACCAAATGCTTTCTTAGGGAAAGAAAAAGGGAAGAAGTATTCCCCCCTCATGCATTTACGCATTGCCAAAACCTAGGGTTTCTTAAATTGCTTTATTTGCAACTCTGGTTAATTGCACAATAAGTTAATGTACCCATTTTCCTTGGAATTACCCCATTACAATATTTCTGTTACATTGTATGTTTCAAGTCGAGCCCCCAAAATGCATTCATTCACTCAATTTCTGAACGCACTCATACGTTTATGCTGCTACATGATCAAACCCCACGGTTTCTTTAGTTACTTCATTTACCACTCTGGTTCCTTGCACTATAGATTAATGTACCCATGTTCCATGAAATAGCCCAGTTACTGCTTTTGGACATCTGTTATTTGGACAAATTGATTAGTAATCTATACATTTGAAATAATGGTATAATTTTTTTTGTTTTAAGGAATTCAGAAGAATAAAGGGAAATTTAAACTCAATGAGGGAACATGCAGAGCTTCTGAGTTCTGTCAGGGATGATATCAGTGAGTCTAAGGTAGTAGTAATATTCTTAAATTTGTTGCTCTAATTTCCTGTACTATTGTTTCCCAAAGTTCACTATATCTGTCTTCATGTAGGCATCTGGGAGCATGTCACCGAGAATGCAATTACTCAGGGAGCGAGCTGCCATCCATGGGAGCATAGCTCATGTAAGATTTAATTATTTTTAACCCATGCATATCTAAATGCATTATTTGTTTAAGAATCTTCCTCTTTTATGTCACTCACATATACTTAACAGACTAAAGGAATGAATCTATTGGTCAGAAGGTAAAACCTTAAACTGGTCTCAACTCTCAATGCCAAAATTACTAGTCTAAAATCTTAATTCTCAAGTATGATGGCCAAAAATACAAAAACTCTCAAGTCTGTTGTTTCTGGTTTTCGATTCCAAATCTCAATTCCCAGAAGCTAGCTAAAGCACAAAATTACATTAAATATAGAATCAAGCCCATAGAAATAAATGTAACCCCAAATAACAAATCCTATTTCCTAAAGTTTTTTCTATAACGGGTATACCTCCATTTTGATGATGGCCTTCCATCATTTTGGTTTTGACTATTTAATGATGCAGACCCTTTTGTCTCTTGATTATCACCACTTAATCCAAATGTGTTCGTAATTGCTTTCTTGCAATAGAAGGAGCTACTTTAAACTTGAAAAGCTTTGCAAACTTGTGAATGTTGAGTCTTCTTTGTGTTGTCATCTGCTATGATTAGCCGCAAAACAATGGGTTCTGCATTATCTGTGTTTAGCTCAAGTGAGCATAGTATGCGACTAAGTTCTAATTATTCAACCAAAGAAGAAACTTTACCAGCCGGGCTGGGAGCGGGGAAGGATAACGCGATCGATGTCCAAAACTGATTGTAGAAAGATATGCTAATAAGAATTTTATGTAACCTCTCTCTGATGCATACAAAAACATGTGAATGCTTGTACATGCACAAACGAGTATATGTTTATGTTCATATATGTATATTTTATTTTTTCTAGCTCTACCTAAAGGTAATCCAGGAATCTTAAAAATGCTTTACTTTCGGTTTTTTGCTTGATAAGATTGGTGTGGCATATAGAAAAGTGATCTACGCTGCCAATTGGTGTCATAATATTTTTGTTCACTAGCTTTGGCACCATGTAACAAGATAAATTGTACTTATTTTTGTTTTAGTGCCTGTTTTCCTTACCAGTATCTTTGTTTCTATAGATAGACGATGTGATTAATCAAGCTCAAACGACAAGGGCTGTGTTGGGCTCTCAAAGAGGTTTGTTTGGAGATGTTCAAGGGAAAGTAAAAGTTCTAGGTGACAAGTTCCCTGTTATCCGTGGCTTGCTCGGTACTTATCATCGTGTATCGTTATTACAGAGATTTTATACACAGTATTATTTCCTAAACTAATTAAAAGTCCCCTCTTTTGTAGGTTCCATAAGGAGGAGACGGTCAAGAGACACTCTTATTCTGTCAGCAGTTATTGCTGCTTGTACATTGTTCCTTATCATCTATTGGCTCTCAAAGTAACTAGAGATACGAGTTATTAAAATGCGAATGTTGAAAGTGGTTGGGTTTTTCACTAAGAGAACTTTGCTTTGATATTTGTTGGAACAGATCAGATTCTCTACTGAGCTTGAGTTACCTTCTTTTTGGTACCATTACACAGGAAGTCACAATTTTCTTTCTTTTGCATTACACAGGGCCTTGTAGGTCAAAAGAAGAGAGTAAAATTCATTATTTGCATATGACTTATGAGATTCATAGAGTGATATGATTACATTTGAACCTGGAATTGTAACCATTGTGAGATGAAGATAAGTGATCAGAACTAGATTGCCTCGGTCAGTATAATCCGAATCCTAGGGGGGCTAAAGCTATACCAGCACTAGCAGAGGGTGGACTTTAAGTTGAGACCAATCACATGGTCATAACAACGGCAGTGCAAGCAAAAGAGAGAGAGATATGTCTTAATGTTGGCAAACGTGCCTCGAGTTGAGGGCACAGCCTGAATAAAGATGAGCCCAGCTGTGGGTTTAGGCTTCTGTTGCTGTTGCCGCTACTTCCTACTTTTTTTTTTCATTTGATTTTCAGGATGGAATTAAATTGTTCAGTCTATATGGGGCACTGGCTACTGTGCTCCAGGCAGTAGGCCGAGCCCTAAGATGCCGAAACAAGCTATAAATTATTGTCTATCTTTATTGGACTTCTAAGGTTCTAAACCCCCTTGGATCAAAAAATAAATAAATAAAATTCTAAACCCCCACCCAAACAGTCGGCAGGCGCCACCTAGTTTATCCACATATATATAGGGTAAATTACAACGAAAGTCACTCAATTATGGTTATATTTGTGTCACCTAACTGAGTAATTTATGTTGTAGTTTATACATATATATTTAAGGCTTATAGATCATATTAGTACCTAAAATATACCAACTTTTTCATTTTGGTACTTAGAGTATTTTTTGGTCAAAATAAATACTTAAAGTATACTTTTTGGTTAAATTAGGTACCTAAAGTATACGTTTTGGTCAAAATAGGTACGTAAAGTATATTCTTTGTTAAAATTGGCACATAATATATATTTTAATTAGGGTAATTATTCTATACACAAGCGCTTGTAGAAACTTTTTATACAAGTGCTTTAGTTTTAGGGGTTAGGAGTTTTATTTAGGGTTTAAAGTTTAAGGGTTTAAATGTAGTAGTTTTGAATTTAGTGGTTGTTGATAGAATTTTGGAGTTAGAGTTTATAGGTTAAAACCTAAATCCCTACCCATATTACCCTAAAACTTAAACTCTAACCCTAAATTCTAAACACTTAAACTCAACCCTATCATTGAGGCGCTTGTGGAAACAAAAAGTTTCCACCGCCTGTGTATATAATAATAATCTTTTTAATTAATGTCACATGACAATTTTTAGGAATCTATATAAAAAAATATATATATATATATTAAGTACTTATTTTGACCTAAAAAATACTTTAAATATCTATTTTGACCAAAAAATATACTTTATGTACCTAGTTTAACTAAAAAGTATACTTTAAGTACTTATTTTAACTAAAATATATTTTAGGTATCAAAACGAAAAGGTTAGTATACTTTAAGTTCTAATATTATATATAAGCATATATTTAACCCTTTAGTCCCTACTCTATATGCATGCTCATTTATTTATAAGCGCATAGTTTCATACAAGATGAGATGTTTTTTTTATTAAATAAAGAGATATTATTTTTTTATATGGGGAATTAAATTCATACAAGATGAAATTATATGAATTCTTTAGTCATTAGGTCAATTAGTAGATCTTAAATAGACATGAGATATTGAAAGTAAAGATTAAATATGAGATTTTCGCCTACATGGGTTGGCTCATTTGCACCTCGAGTGGACCGATTGTATTACTCTATTCGTGGATTGGGGTAGCCTCATCTGAACTTTTTTCTTACCAACATGTACATATGTGCGTGTGTGTGAAATTTCCATTGTTTCAATCTTAAAACGATATCTATTGGACACCCCAAACTACTCTATATATATACGCCCATATGTCAAGACCCATTTTTCAGCAAAGCAAGTATCGTTTCTCACTTTCTCTACAGCAACCCCGTTATCTTATGCTTACTAATAATTCATATTTTAACATGAAATTTAATTGATTCATCAAACCTTTTTCTTTCTACATATATTTATATAGGTAGATGCTCACATCATTACCATACTTTTGCCGGCAATTGATGAGGCACCGGTGCGGCAGATAAATTAAAAGCTTGTTCTACCGATTGAAAATCACATCACACCGTTTAAGATGGAAAAGCTGATTAGTTGGGTGCAGCAGCCAGCAGCAGCAGGAGGCCAAGCGAGTTGCGATGCCTCAGTCACGGCTTCACCACAGACAGACATTCAAAGCTGCCCATGGCATCTCTCTATACAGATCCCACTGCCATTTGTAACTAAATAACTTCAAATTTTAACCTGTTTAGGACAAAATGTGTGGAAGAAAGGAAACCCTTTTGCACACATGGGAAGGGTTTAGTTTTCAAAAAGAGTGAAAAGGACAGCCATATTTTTCAGCAAAGTAGGAGTGTAGAACCCGCCCTAATGATATAGCAGATGCAGGTAGAGGCTTAACTAAATCAGCCGACACTAGACAAAGTCGAGTCCATCTATGCCATGCAAAGACAAAAACATGCAGCAGTAAATTCGATTTAAAGATCTCTGTCCACTGTTGCCACTGACAGATATTGTGTGAGAGGTAAAAGATATGTGTAGTCAAATCCATATTTCAAAACCCTTTTCTTTGGATTCAAAAGCCTTTTACAGCTTTTGCTTGTAACCAGATGGTTGATAAGGCATATTTGGGTCAAAACCCCCTTTAAAAACAATTATATATAAAAATGGCTCCCTCTAATGATTATTTAGAAAAATGACCCCCAAACATGCCACGTAATGGAATTTCGCGTTTTTTGGAACCGAGACACAAACTCGCGTTCTGCAGAGCGCGAGTTCCATCTACGTGGCATCGTTGTTTGAAATAACAGTTTTTAGGAACTCGCGTTCTGCAGAATGCGAGGTCCCCGAGAATTTGAAAAGGCGGCTGAATATATCGCACAGAAATTGCGTTCTGCAGAACGCGATTTCTGTGCAAATTTGGGTTGAAAAATAAGGGTGGGTAGGCCTGTTCGAGCACAATTTCGGGCTTATAAATCGTATATTTTTAGCGAACATCGAGTTTGGATTCGTAGTATTGTAAATTCTCTATCGTATGACACCAACACAGTCAATTTCCATTCATTCTAAACTGACTTAAAATGGCTTCCAAAACCCTATGGTATCATCTTTTTTGAATGAAATTGCCTTTGAACAAAGGTCGATAGGCATGTTCGAGCAGAATTTTAGGCTTATAAATCGTATATTTTTAGCAAACATCGAGTTTGGGTTTGTAGTACTATAAATTCTCTATTATATGGCACCAACACAGTCAATTTCCGTCCATTCTACACTGACTTAAATTCGCTTCGAAAACGTTATCCTAACATATTTTTTGAATGATTAAAGGTATAAAATGACCTATTTTATAAAACAAATTAGATTGATTTTATTGATTAATAGTTATGGGCGAACTCGCGTAAACAAATTACAATGAATTAATTAAGACGAGGGGTCGAGCGATTAGGACACTTGGTCTTTGTGTGTCCAGAATTTTTACATATACTACAATGTTTCTTTTGTCCGGTTTTTTCTCGATGTTCAAGCATATCCTCGGCATTGTGTATTCGTGTAGACCGTGGGCGTCCTTTGTCTCTCAGTAGTGCTAGATCTGGGCGTATGGTCGGTTCAGTGTCAACAACATAAGGATCAACCTTGTTTCTGATTGGAGGAAACTCTTTTTTGTAAACCTTAAACATCGTTTCGAGTAAGTATATCGGATCAAACAGTCTCATGTAGTTTATCCGTTGGTTTGCGCAAGTAGCAATGGCGTGTGCGCACGAGTATTTGAATGTTTGGAATATTCCACACTCGCAGGTTCTTGCCCTGAGATCTGCCACGTACGCGTTGTGCTGAATGCCTTCCAACTGCCTGGAAAATTTTGAAACACATAATTTATATCCTTCTCGCGAGAAGAGAGTTGCAGTCATATCTCTTGATTGATGCAGTTGAGTTTCCAATTTTGTGCGGAAATTCGGATGGACTATGTGTCCACCTGCCATGTACTCAGTTGCTTGCCTTCCCAAGGTTGCAAATAGGGTAGCCAAACGATAGTAGGTCGCTTTGACAGTGGAAGTGATAGGCAACTGTCGCACTCCCTTCAGTGATGAGTTCACCGCCTCAGCCAAGTTCATTGTCATGTGACCATATTGTTTACCCTCGTCATACGATCGAAGCCATATATTTCCCTCGGGATTTTTTCAAGGTAGTCTGCGTCATGTTTGTTTCTCGCTCTCAGTTCCTCGAACACCTCCTCCACCTCCTGTACGTAGTGCGAGTTGCCTAAGAGATGACAGTTGAATAGTTATGGGCGAACAACACATGCAAAGAGGTCGTAAATGAAAGCGAGCAGCAACTAATATAGTAAATGAAAATGACATAAACGATGTACCCATTCTGAGCACCAGTTCACGTTCATCACGGTCCTTGAACTGCTGCAGATAGTTTGCGGCTATGTGCCGCAAGCATAAACGGTGGTAAATGTATGGAGGCTACCAATACTCACCCAAACATTCTAGCGCCCACAAGAGCATTGTGCCCCTGTCAGAAATAACACATATCACATCGTCCTTTGCCTGTATTACAAGATCAATGACATATTTTCGTAGGTTCCGAAGGAAGAACATCCAAGACACTAGATCCTCCTTCGGGACGATTGCGAATGCAACATGAACACATTTTTTATTATCGTCATGTGCAATAGCTAAAAGTAGGGTCTGTGTATATTTTCCATACAACCATGTGCCATCGATTTGGACAATCGGTTTGCAGTGCTTGAATGCATTGATGCACTGCGAGAAAGTCCAAAATAACCGGTGGAATTGAGAAGCACCTCAAACGACACGATCATTTTCGTATGCCGGAACTGTATCAAGTTTGACAATCGTTCCGAGGATGTGTTTCTGCAGTAGATTTAGCCACAGGTGCAACTTGTTGTAAGAATCATCCCATCGGCCAAACAGTTGTTCTACGGCCCGCTTCTTTCCATACCATGTTTTCCATTATTCAGAATGGTAGCCGGTGACATCTTCAGCTGCAGCCTGACATGTGGGGACTGACACCTTGGGATTTTCTTTGACTAGTGGCATAAAGATGTCGGCGAGGACCTTTGCATCGAGGTTTTTGTGATCTCGGCTTAGGCTACCAACGATGCATGTATGGGGCCCTTCAAGTTTTGTTATTCTCCAATGGCCGTCTGTCTTCTTCAATTGTGATACACAAAATTTCCATTTACAGTCGTGATCCTTTTGGGTGCAGTGCGCCTTGTAGTACTACTAATTGCGGCCACCGTCAATTCTTTTGTCAAGAATGTCATACCAATGGACAGTTCACCATCAGAACGGTTGAGTTTGTCGTCAATTGTTTGGTATTGCGAAAATTCAGGAACGTCCATGACATCCATATCAACCGTTGTGAAGTGGGATGGTGGCTGGTAAATAGAAATAGGTGTCGCTGATATAGGAAAGTTGGTTGATGTCGGCTGTTCTTCGAAGGATGTTGGTGGAACGGTCAAGTCTTCTGGTGGAACGGTCAAGTCTTCTGGTTCTTCATAGAAGGGCCCCTGCTTGTCACCATCGGTCTCGGGTTCTCTAATCGGTTCTTCGTCAGAAGCATCCCCCGCGAGCTGGTATAGTACAACATCGTCGATCGCTACCCTTTGAGGCGAGCATGGTGGTCGACGATCGCGAGACCTCTCACGAGATCGCTCACGAACCGCATTTCCAACACCAAAATCAAGAGCACCAAAAGAAGAATGTCTCCCCAAAGATGGTTGAACGTACTCCGTAGTAGGGACATACGTTGAGTGGCGTCCATATGAGGAATCATTGAAGGGGTCGAATGCTTCATAGTCGTGTGTAACGTAAGAAGACGACGCTCCCTCCCATCCAAAACTATAAGGATTTTATGGAGCATACATTGTATTTCTTGGCGTATCGAATTCATCGTTTGGGGGTTGGTTCAGGTCGAACCCGATACTAGTCACGCACGAATGTCGTGGTACAAAAGATGACGATGCACCGAACTCGTTGTCTTGGCACAATAGGTTAAAATCATTTCTTAGAGTTGCGGTCGAGCTATCAACGTTGGCATTCGGATCGATGTCGAAATTCGCCCGTCCCAGCTTGGTATTTCGATAATAGGATTAGAATCCGAAAACAATGCATACAGCTCTAGAGGCCCACCCAATGAATACTCGAAGTGGGTAGCCAGCATCAAATCCACATTATAATTGTCTGCAATGCTGCATACAGAGTACGTTAACGGATCTATAGATATTGGCACATGATACTTCAAGTCAGAAAAATGGTGGTTTTGGAAATACGGGACATTCCTCTTTAGTTCCTTAACCAACTTCTTGTACGATAATCTCCTCGAAATCGTTAGCGTTACTGGATCTTCGCACTGAAAAATGAAACCGAGTTCGAGATCGAAAATTATCTGCCCATCGTAGTATGCTAGAGTAGGAACTCCTCCTCGTCTCGGCATTTGAATATATGTTCAAAGACTTGTGAAATTTTAAAACTTGAAAAATTTTGATGACTTGTTTTGGCTATTCAAACATATATTACTAATAATAATAATATGTATATTTTAATAGTATAATAAATGACTTTCCCGCGCGAGAAGTCATCCCTTTTGAAAATCCCATGACCTCGCGTTCTACACAACGTGAGGATCGTTCTGCCCGTTCAGTACACGTGTCTTTTGCGTGACGCGTCTTTTCAATGAACCTCGTGTCATGTGGAACGCGAGGTCTTAAGAAAATCGTGTTTCCCAGAACGCGAGGTTCATTAACCTCGCTTCCCAAACGACACGAGCACCTCTATAAATTGGTGGCCCTACCCTCTTTTGTACGCACCAGAACGCGATTTCTTCTCTGCTTTTTACTACACTTACTTACTTTTCTTTCGATACAATGGTGAGCTTACGAAACGACACAAAACATTACTCTAACTATTTCAGAAAAACATCAGAGGTATTATTTTTTTTCAGAATAATATTTTTTTTTTATTTTACTCGCAGTACCAACTATTTTATTTTTTGTTATTTTATTTTTAAAGAGATACGATTTTTTAGTTTTTTTATTTTACTCCCATTACCAACTATTTATTTTTTGTTATTTTATTTTTGAAGAGATACAAACGTCGGTTACTTTGTTACCTTAACCGTATCAACCACGCACCTCATCCCGATATTATGTCGTGGATTGAACGAGTTGGTTTGGCCACGTAGCGAGGATCTTAGCAGGTGTGAAGTGTAACCCATCGTTCATTAGCGTGCTAATAGAACGATGGAGGCTAGAGACGCACACTTTTCATTTCCCTTATGGCGAAGCAACAATAACGCTGCATGATGTTGCCTACCATCTGGGGTTGCCTACGGACGACAACCTTTTTACGGGTATAGCGTTGGGTAATTAGCTAGATCTATTTGCTCAACTAATGGGAGTGGCGCCCACGGCGGATGCGTGGGGCGATGTGAAAATATCCCTATATTATCTGGAGACTGAATTTGAAAACCCTCTCCCATGCGGATGTCGAAACACTCCGGGTAATTTTTTTTTTCACTAATTTATATATTTTTAATATATTTCGTTTTTTTAATATTTAATTTTTTTAATATCTATATTTTTTGCTTTTTTGTTATGTTACTATTAAATTTTTTTATTTATTATTTTCACAGCGGTTTGCGTGTGCCCACATCTTGCGCATTATTGGCGGGATATTGATGCCACACAAATCCCGCACCAAGGTGCACGTGATGTGGCTTTATCATCTTACCGATTCGATGATTCTAGACAAAAAATATTAGGGAGCAGCTGTCTTGGCCTTTCTTTTTAGAAAGTTGTGCAGAAATGTCGACCAAGATAGAGCAGCAATTGGAGGATGTTGTTTACTCCTTCAGTCTTGGGCTTGGTTTCGGATGCCTTTTTAAGCTCGCAGCCTAAACAGCTCGCCCCCTACTTATTTCCGCTTCTTCGGATGTACTATTCAATTTATTATATTTATTTTATTTTTAAATTATTTTATTTAACGAATTTTTTATTTTCCATTAATGATAGGTGGAGTGAAACACTGAGCCACCAGGGCCTGCCGAAAAAACAACAAGACTACAGGCTTCTTATGGATAGGATGACGCACAATCAGGTAATCTGAAAATTCATTTGAATTTCTTCATACTTTTTTCCAATAATATTTCATATAACCGTTACAAACGTTATACTTTTTAGTTCGTGTGGATGCCCTACGATTTTGAGACGATTCAACATATTACTCCACCCAATATTCTAGCTCACCAGCATGTATGGCTTTCCCGAGTTCCGCTGATCAACTATGAAATTATAGTGTGGCATCCTACAGATCGGGATCTTCGACAATTCGGGTACGTCTAAGGGGTTCCGCAAGTGGAACCACCAAATTATGACGAATTCCACCATCTGACGCGCCAGGGGAAGACAAAGATTGACTGAGCCCATTACCACGCTGATTGGATTCAGCTTTGGCTTGACCGATATGCCACTCGCCCACGCATCCTCCAACCCATTAAGGATTGGGCCCATTCGGTCACTTTTGATTACTTTGAGTGGTTTGGGCTCTTTGGGAAGCTGCATATCTTTACTCTCGATGAGCGCAAGCGACAGCTTGACGAGGCTCCCCAAAACCGCCCACGCCCCAAACGTCGAGCGAGCCAGAGCCAGTCGAGGCAGCGCGGTCCGAGACCGCAAACTGACACTACAGGGGCCTCATCTTCTGCCACAACATTTCAGAATTTTAGCAGTCCTTCGACGTTCCAGCAGATGAGACCTCCACCCAACTTCGGCTTCTCCGATGCCTACCGTCCCCATATGTCGACGAGTGGTCCTCCGCTGATCGATATTCCACCGTTGGCATCTCAGTTTGACTTTAGCATTGTCTAGCAAACGCCGTCGTGATGCTTGTTTTACTCCCCGCCCGGGCCCAACAGAGGTCCGCGTATCGCAGATGATGATGATGATGAGGGGGAGGGGGAGGATGCAGCACAACTTGTTCGGAGGAATCCAGATCGAGATCGTCGTCCACTCGACTGCGGAATGGGTGGACATAGACGTCATTAGCCTTTTTTTCTAATGGATATGTACTTATATTTTTAATATATTTATTCGAGACATTTGGTTTTTTTAGTACCGTATTTTAATTTTCTTTATCTATTATAATTAAATTTATAAATGTTTATTTAACTTCGATTTTTTATTACTTTTATGTGATTACTAAACCGATTATCAATTGTTCTTCAAAGGCAATTTCATTCAAAAAAGGATGATACCATAGGGTTTTGCAAGTCATTTTAAGTCAGTTTAGAATGGACGGAAATTGACCGTGTTGGTGTCATACGATAGAGAATTTCCAGTACTACGAATCCAAACTCGATGTTCGCTAAAAATATACGATTTATAAGCCCGAAATTAGGCTCGAACATGCCTACCCACCCTTGTTTTTCAACCCAAATTTGCACAGAAATCGCGTTCTGCAGAACGTGAGTTTTGTGCGATATATTCAGCCGCCTTTTCAAATTCTCGGGGACCTCGCGTTCTGCAGAATGCGAGTTCCTGAAAAATCGTTGTTTCAAATAACGATGTCACGTAGATGGAACTCGCGCTCTGCAGAACGCGAGTTTGCGTCTCGCTTCCTAGAGAACGCGAGGTTCCATTACGTGACATGTTTGGGGTCATTTTTCCAAATAATCATTGGAGGGAGACATTTTTATATATAATTATTTTCAAAGGGTTTTTACCCAAATATGCCCATTAGAGGGAGCCATTTTTATATATAATTGTTTTTAAAGGGTTTTTGACCAAATATACCCTATATATATATATATTTCCAATTCCAACGGCTTGAATCTGGGTATTTGTCAAAGTTTTTTCATCATGGGATAATTTCACATAAAGCCAAAATATTGACTAAAGAAAAGACAGATGAATCCGGGTGTGTGGTTCAATGGCAGAACAGGTTAAAGATACTAAAGTTAAATTTGAAATCTATGAAGGATAGGCTTCTGCCAAAATATTGACTGAAGATATCGAGTTACAAATACATATTACTTGGAATTTTAGAAAACCAAGAAAATGCTTCAGCTTTCACACACAGTCTTAAGTGTGAAAACAACAGGTGAATGGAGGATGAGCCAAATTAAGTCAATAACCTCCCATGCAAAAGTCCCTTTCTTACCTCTGCCTCGCCCCTCTCTCTCTCTCGTATACATTCAACGAACGCAAAACTTTATGTTAGGGACGAGCACCCCTAATTACATCCACGTATACATTGATAAGTTATTATGCTTAGTTCCGTTTCCTATTATATAATTAGTAGCATCTCTTTTCTCTCATCTTCAGCACAATTTCAACTCAAACTATCCATTCAATCAAATCAATTTCAACCAAACATGTCGTCTTCATCAGCTGCTTTTCCACCGGACCAGCTCTGTTATGTCCATTGCAACCTTTGCGACACTGTTCTCGCTGTAACCCTTTTCTTTTGTCCCCAACATGCTCCGTACATACACACGTTTTCCTTGTATTTGTTTTAGTATTTCAATTGGCTTCTCTTTGTATTTGTATCATCTCAGGTGAGTGTTCCTTGCAGTAGCTTGTTGAAGACTGTTACGGTTCGGTGCGGCCACTGCACCAATCTTTTGTCTGTCAACATGCGTGGCTTGCTTCTTCCCGCAGAAAATCAGCTTCATCTTCCCCATTCTTTCTTTACCCCACAGAACCTCCTGGTATGTAGATTTAAGTAGTTTCGTTTCTGAAAGAATATTTAGGGTTTTATGTCAACAAACACAAGCAATCAAGTTAATTGTTCACAGGAGGAGATTCGAAGTAGTGCACCACCGAATATGGTGATGATCAATCAGCCGGACTCAAGGGAGTTGGCCAAACCTCCGGTGGTCAACGGACGTGAGATTCTTCACATTTTACCATGCTATATTTTAATGCATTTTTTCTCCTTTGTTTGAGATGGATCTGTCTGTGATTTGTCCAGCTCCGGTGAAGAGACAGAGAGTACCGTCTGCCTACAACCGCTTCATAAAGTAAGTGATTAGCTTATAAATTTAAAATTTACCCTCATCTATTACTTAATATCGTTTAATTTAACCCCTGCAGGGACGAAATCCAACGTATCAAAGCTGAGAATCCTGATATAAGCCACCGGGAGGCCTTCAGTGCTGCTGCTAAGAATGTAAGATCAAAGATTCCAGAACCATTAAAATAAAAACTAGGGTTTAGTCATGTTCATAACTTCATGTACTAATTCTCATGTTTTTTAATTGTTTTTGTATATTCTAGTGGGCTCACTTCCCACACATACATTTCGGTCTTATGCCCGATCAAGCCACGAGGAAGACTAGCGTACGCCAACAGGTATTTCAAACCCTAAATATGAACAGTTTTATGTTTTTATCACTATTAATCCTTATGTTTTCTTTTAGATATGTGTTTCATTTTGATTTGGGATATTGTTTTGGAGCGTAGGAACGAGAGGAGGCGCCGGTGAAAGATGGGTTCTTTATGCCTACCAACGTGGTGGGCTTCTCTCCCTGCAAATGAACAAAATGGAACTTTTAGGGTTTACTTGTTTCTCCTCTCTTCTGGTTTTGTTTTGCCTGCAGTTATTAGGGTTTGTATTAGTTTTAGGATATGTTTCTCTTAGAAGACAGTCTGAACTATGGGATTGTCAGATTGTGCTGGAAACTATGCTAACTGATTAGTGAAACTGAAACCTTTTTAACATCTGTAAGTTAAAAGGTTAAAAATCTACTCTTTTTTTTTTTTGCACTTTTCTATGTCTCAACATTAAAAAATACATAAAATTAAATTTTAAGTTATAACTCTAAATTCTAAATTTTAAACCCTACACTCTATACTCTAAACCTTAAAAATACACTATATACCTTAAATTCTCTAAACCTTAATCACAAACCTTAATTTTAAATTTTAAACCTTAAACCTAATTTTTAATGTGTTTCATAAATAAGGGCACCAAAAAGTAGCAGGAAGTTCTATTTGTAAGTTCAATGTACCTACAAAGAACTCTTAATGAAGATAAGATTCTTATGCTGATGAACATACATGTTCCTCAGATCTCAGCCTTATTTCAGAATTGTTCTTCCAATGTATGTTTAATCCTCGTTATTTCCTTCGATTTCTTTGTTAAATTTGTGCTTCTAACTTGTCAACTGAGCCTACGACGTAGTAGAAAAAAAATTATAACCAACAATCAGTTAGTTTAGTGATATAAAATGTTAGATTCCTTTATCAAGATTAAGATACTCAGGCTTTGTTTGCTAATTAGCTGATAGCGGATTACATTAGCTGATAGCTTATAGCTGATTGCATTCGTTGATTTAACTAGCATATTGTATGTATAAAAGTGTTTGGTAAAATTAACTAATAGCTGATAGTTGTTAGATTATTTAAACAAGTAAAATGACATATATGGACATGATTATATTCAATACTTGTTTGGATAGTTTATTAGTTATCAATATTTTGCATCTAATTAATATTAATTAGATCTATAAAATTATTTTTAATATGACTTTTCTAAACATATTTGAATGATCTATAAAAAGAAAAAAAATAAATAGGATTAGCTTATAAATAGGGTGAGAAAATATTTAATTTAGGTTATTTTGAGATTTTTGGTAACTGACAAGGGTAAAATAGTCTTTACAACTCTAATATCAAACATCTAATCTCAAAAGCTCATATTATGAGCTTTTTTAAAAATAGCGGTTTCACCCCAATCTGTTGTTTACCAAACAAAAATATTAGCGGATTTGACTGGTTAAACCTCTAATTATGACTCAAACCTCTAATTTTTGTCCAAACCTCTCTTTACCAAACAGGGTCTCAATCCAGATTAATCGGTCAATAGATTGAATATTGGTGGTTATATTCAAAAAAATCCATAAAATAACATCTTCGATATCGAATAATCTCTAATAAAACAAAATAATTTTACACAGACTCTTTGTGATATATATATATATATAAAGTAATATTTATATTTTAATACACAAGCTGTGTTATTTTACACAACCCTTCTATAAAATTTAAAACTTAAACCTCAGACACTAACACCCTAAAACTTAATCCTTAAACCATACACCCTAAACTCTAAATTCTAACCATAAATTTTAAATTCTGCCCCTAAACACTAAACCCTTAAACCTTAACTTAAAATTTTAAATCCTAAAATTAAAAAAGTTTACACAAACTTATATACCATAGTATTTTCCATTAGTAACGAAAAATAAAGGAACGAAAATATCATTGCAGTGTTTAATGCACTTGAGTGAGAATGCATGGGCATGATACCGAATTCGAAGGAAGTCCTTCCCTGTGGCCCAATGTTAAGTCCAGGACAGACTTAAATTTTCATTTTAAGTGGATACTGGACGGAGCACCTCCAACCATCCTGAACCTCTTCTTGTTCGATTTTAGTTTGATTAGTATTTTTGTTGATGCTACATTTAAGAGATTATAAATAGACGATAACATTTAAGATAATAAAACTTCAAGTAGGTTTAATGAGAAAAATTAACTCATAATTTAGGCTAAAATGAATCAAAAACCAGTTGGTCTAGCAGTATGAGACGCTATGTCCATTAAACAATGTCAAATGTTCGAATTTTGACGTTGTAAATAAAAAAAATTAAATTTGAAAGTTTGTCCCATATTAGATATTTACAAAACCCGATCCGCGGACAAGCATTCACCTGATATGAAACGTATCTATCAGTATTAGCTTAGCTTACAAGTTTTTGTCTTTAATAAACGTGCATGATTTCTCCTTCAAATCATACCATCTCTCGTCTTCGTCACTTATTTCATGTGTTGTTTAGCCTGCCTGGATTGCCTCTAAAAGTTTAAATTTAACTGCTGTCCTTTGTTCGGCTGTTTCCTGGATTTTGTGCAAAGTTTTATTCCATTTTCCTTCCCCCTTTTTTTCAATTTTTATATACCAACTTGCCAAAGGAATTGAGAAAATCGGAAATGATTTAAACCGATACATCTGATTTAATTTCGATTCTATTTGTAATTATATGAATTTGAATACAATTCAGTCTAGTATTGTTTGAATGCATTCATTTGGTCAACTTTTTTATCCACTGTTTAATTTTTTAATTTTCTTAACTGAATTCTCATTTTATTTAATCCATAATTGATATTTTTATCTTTTATAACTTGAAAATAAATATTTCAAATTTAAATGCGTAAGAGATACTTTTTTAATGGTATAAGAGTGATTACAAAGTAATACATGTTCATGCATATTTTAACTCTTTGACAATGTACACACACCTTGTAAACAAAGTGATTTAAACTCGCGTCTCTTAAGATGAACATCATTCTATTTTTTACTGGGACACTTGTTGGATCAAATTGATTATCTGTTTGTATTTAGTGTCGTTTCATTTGGATTTATTTTCTCAAAATTTTGGCAAATTTAGTGAAATAATGTAGTTGGAAAAAAAAATAAGGAAATGGGATTATTCGAAATTTGTTTAGGGACCTGTAGTTGATTCTACACTATCATGAGGAGAAGTCGTGCGTCCTCGACGAGATTAGGGAAGTCGCCATATCTTGTGGACGACTTTTATGAATTATTTTTTAAAAAATTTACATTAAAGTTTTCAAGAAAGTATGACGATTTTGCTTTGATTTTGAGATAAAAATAAAGGGAAATATTTATCAAAAAAAAAAAGGGAAATAAGCTGAAGAAGCTGAGGGCTAAAATAAAATAAAAAGAATTTTTAAGAAAAGTTTTATCTAATTTCAGTCCCTCAACTATTTCAATTTCTCAGTCTAGCCTCCAAGTTTTCCTTTGTATTATTTTATTTTCATAATAAAAAAATCACGATGTTTCTTGACAACTTTTTTTTTAAATGAACCGTTTGATGCATTTATTAATTCAATAAAACAACTCCCGAGGTAAGAGACAGTTCGAGAGATACAAAAGGTAAGAGAAAAGAAAACGATCCAAAAGAGAAAAGACCAGCATCAACACGGTACAACAGCTCCGGTCGAAACCAGGGATGGACTGAGGGGGTGCTGGTGGGTGCAACCGCCCCCCTAAAATTTTGAAAATCATATATGATTTAGAAAAATTTTAAAATTTTTCTAACTATTTTCTATTAAAAAACTATTTTCGCCCCCCCCCCCTAAACTTCTGTAAGTTCGCCCCCCCCTAGAAATTTATAGGTTCGCCCCCCCTAACCTAAAGTCCTGGGTTCGTCCCTCGAAACCTCGATAAGGACGGTGACGCGAAAAGGAGTTGCAGACGAGAAAAAACGTGGAGAGAGATATAAAAAAACCCCAAATCTTTATGGGCAAAGAACAGCAGATTAAGGTTGTCCGATAGCCATGGCTTCCTCGTCGATTGCATGAAGAATCGGTGGTGGAGCGTCCTCAACCCAAAATCTATCATCCAACCAAGGTAACCCTAACTTCGCCAACTCATGGGCGATTTTGTTTGCACTTCGGTAAGTGAATCGGTAACCGCAAGTTGAGAAATGACGAGCTAACTCCTTAGCGTTATTGATATGTGTGCAGATTTCGGAAAGATCCGACGCTGGGTCTTGAAGCTTCATGATGATTTGGCGGGCATCCCCTTCAAGAATCACGGAGGAGAGGCCGAGATCCAACGTGAACTGAAGACCCGACACGGCGGCCATGGCTTCTGCAGCAAAAGGAGAGGCAATCTGCGAGTGAATCCGGTAACAAGCCCCTAAAACTAATCCTCTTTCATTTCTAATTACAATACCCGAGCATGATTTTCCTTCACTCTTCTTGAAACCAGCATCAAAATTAACCTTGACGAAGGGGTCTGAGGGCGGCACCCAACGCACACTAGGCCCTGGGGATTGTACCAGAGGTTGAATCGAGAGAGCCTCCAGCTCCCTACAGTACCCACAGACAAAATTGACAACATCCCAGGTAGTTTGCAACTTATCTTCGTGTAATAGTTTGTTTCTAGAACACCATAAAGCCCAGATAGCTAAAACTATTTCATGATGCTTTACTTTAGGATAGTTTACAAACACCCACGTCAACCACTCTTTAAAATCTAGATTATTTACTGCATTAGGCAACTTCACACCTAAAGAAATCCAAAGATCTACAACATATTGGCAGTCCCTAACAACATGCACTTGAGATTCAGCTTCCCTATTACAACGAATACACAACGGGTCTTGTGCTACACGTTTCTTACATAAATTTTGTTTGGTAGGGATAAAATTATGTATAAACCTCCATATGGAAATCTGAACTTTAGAAGGACACTTAATTTGCCAAAGATGTTTAAAAACATAGTGACCTGAGACAGCATATTGGGCATTCATAGTTAGGGACTTATAACCACTTTGTACCATATACCTTCCCGAGTGTTCACCAGCCCAAGCCAGAGTATCAGCAACCGCTATCGTAGGCAAAGAAATTCTCAAAATATCATTAGCATCCATTGCATTGAAATTCTCATTAATAAACTTTGTATTCCATCGATTAGACCCAGGCAGCATAAGATTCCAAACATAGTTAATTCCCCGAACCTGAGGAGAGGTAACTAGCCACAATTCCTTGCCCGGGAGCCAAAAGTCATTCCAGACAAAGACACTGGTACCTGATCCAATTCGCCAGATTAACCCTGAAGAAAGAAGCCCTTTCGAACTCCAAATGCTCTTCCATATTAGTGAGGGTCTTGAACCAAGTCTAGAATTAAGGAAATTCGAGTCTCTGTAATACTTAGCTTTAAGCAAACTTGCTACTAGGGAAGTTGGGTTAGACACAAGACGCCATCCCTGTTTTGCGAGTAGAGCGATGTTAAACTTTGCAAGGTCGCGAAAACCCAAGCCCCCATCTTCCTTCAACCGACACATAAAATGCCATTCTCACACCAGTGAATGCCTTTTCTTCCTTTCGATTTTTGCCACCAGAATCTCGCCTCAATAGCCTCCAACTCCTTACAAAAGGATTTAGGGAGAAGGAAACAGGACATAGCATACATGGGGAGGGCCTGTAAAACGGATTTAATAAATATCTCTTTACCTCCAACTGATAGAAAATGGGTACTCCAGAGTTCTGAAGAATTGTTAAAACGATCACGAAGGCCCAAAAACGCACCTCTTCTATCCCGACCCACAATGGCGGGCAGCCCCAAATATTTCTCCAGACTAGTTGTACTAGCGACACCTAGCACACGTTGCACATCTTCCCTATTGTAGGCGAGAACATTTGATGAAAAGAAGATACCCGATTTGTCAAAATTAATAACCTGTCCTGATGCAGCGGAATAGATTTCCAGGATTCTTTTCATATTAACAGCACCACCCGCTGTTGCTTCCTTGAAAATGAGACAGTCATCCGCAAACAGCAAATGAGTAACACATAGTGCATTTCGAGCAATCCGCACACCCTCCAACTTACCCTCAGAGAACGTTGTACACAATAGGGATGATAAACCTTCACTACAAAGGAGAAACAAATATGGGCTCAAGGGATCCCCTTGTCGTAGCCCTCTGGTAGGGTTAAAACGGACTCCAACGGACTTATTCATAATAACCGAATATGATACCGATGATAGACATTTAAGAATTATGCTAATCCATACATCTGAGAAGCTCAAACGAGTCATAACAGCCTCCAAAAAACCCCACTCAACCCGCTCGTAAGCCTTGCTCATGTCTAGTTTTAGAGCGAAAGAGCCCTTTTTTCCACCACATTTCGTTTTCAGAGAATGGATAATCTCATATGCATCAATTATATTGTCTGAGATTAACCTTCCTGGAATAAATACACTCTGGGCCTCATCGACACAAAAACTAAGTAAACCCTGGAGCCTGTTTGCAAGGACCTTTGCAACAATTTTATATAGAACGTTACAAAGGCTAATGGGCCTAAAATGATTTATTGAGATAGGGTCTTTTATTTTCGGTATCAAGACAATAAGAGTATGATTAATAACAGATATATCCTCCAGACTATTCAATATATCAATGCAAAAACTAGTGACGTCCTTACCAATTATATGCCAAAAATGCTGGTAAAAGGCCGCACCTAGCCCATCTTCACCCGACGCCTTAAGTGGGCTCATTGACTTTACCGCTCTCAATATTTCTTCTTCATAAAAATCCCGATCTAAATCAGAATTCATCTCTGTAATAACTCGCGGCAAAATTCCAAATAAGACTTGGTCTAACATAGAAGATCCTGCTGAATGAAAGAGATTTACAAAAAAATCTCAAGCAACCTCCCCTAAAGCCATCTCCTCCTCCACCACATTACCCTCACTACTCGTCAACCTGGAAATATGATTGCTCCTTCTCCTGTGTGTTGCAAACTTATGAAAAAAAAAGTGTTCCTATCACCATTTCGGAGCCAATTCACCATAGCCCTTTGTTCCCAATGAAGTTCTTCTTTATCAAGTTCAAAATTCAGAGCCATCTGAACATCCAAAGTCTCAGAGAGCACATCATCCGAGGGAAACAAAGAAGAGAGATCATAGAGTCATTATTTTAAGCTCACAACAGTTGCCTTCCGATATTTTTTAAGCTTACGAGACCAAGCCACTAACCCCTTCTTTAGATAGTCTAATCAAATAAGGAAATGCCCAGTAGAACTGTCCCACAGACGCTTTACTTCCTCCTCACATGAGCGTTCAAGCAACCAGGATGCCTCAAACCTGAAGCACCAGCAGCCACTGGGATTAGACGAGTTCACATTAGTATCCAGAAGAAGCGGGCAATGGTCATAAAAACTGTGTGGTAAGTGGGTTAACTTGAAAAACGGAAACAAATTCCACCACGGATCCGTGGCAACGCCCCTGTCTAATCTCTCCCTAATATTTGTGTGGGGAAATTTTCCTTTTTCCCATGTGTACCACGCACCAGAGTAGCCCAAATCCGATAAAGCACAATCATCTAGTAACTCTCGAAACATGTCCATTTGCCTAATACTGCGAACCCGTCCACCTTGTTTTTCATGCCCATAAAGGATCTCATTGAAATCACCTATAATTAACCAAGGGATGTCCGGGCAATCATTTAGGCGTCTTAACAGGTTCCAAGCTTCCGCCCTATTTGATTCCTCTGGAGTACCATAAAACCCTGTACATTGCTAGGTGTTGCCATCCGAATCATCATCAAAAATAAAATCAATATGTCTAGCAGAAAAAGAGCGAAGAGAAATACGACAAGAAGATTTCCAACCGAGAACCAAACCACCACCACTACCTACAGAACTGACTTCAATACCACAAGGATAGCCCCAACTACGGCGTATATTCGCCATTTTATTAGCATTAAGCTTTGTTTCAATAAAAAAGATTACATTAGGATTTAAGTCCCGCAGCATATGCCGGAGACGACGAACGACCCGAGAGTTCCCAAGTCCCCGGACGTTCCAGCTCAACATTTTCATTGGCTCCGGCGGACCTGATCTACCAGGTCGGCCGATAAATCTGTAGAAGACCCCTCCACTAGGCCCTTAGCACCATCACTAGTATTCTTTCAAGGACGTTTATTCCCATCCAATTGCTCAACTGGGTTGTCCTCAATTTCCAAGACCATTTGGACATCCATCACTGGGAAGGACCCCGCTCCAGCTCCCAGCCCAACTCCTGAGACAGGCGAAGAGGAGACAACACCTGGAAGGTCCACTCCTGGAAGGCCCCGTTGACCAAAACCAAATCCCATAAATTGTGTCTGTTGAGTACCCCGCAAATCACTCTAATTAGATTCCTGATAACTCCTAGAATTATTCCCATAAACCTCAGAATCACGGGGCAAAGAATCTGGGTCATCACGGAGCCACACACTGCTCGGCGCCGCCCTTCGTGGTGGTGCACGGAGGGAAATATCCCAATTTAATACTAGGTCCCCAGGCTCTATACTCAGACGAGAGGGACATAAGCTTTCACTATGCCCCAGCCTTCCACATAAAAAACAGAAAGTACGAATCCTCTCATACTGGAAGCGTGCATAAACCTGACTACCATTACGGAGGGCAATCTTCTTTCTACGATTCAATGGCAACCTCGTATCAAAGCACACACGTATTCACATAATACAGCACAGACCAAGAGCCAAAGGTTTAGTATCATATTCTATGAAATTACCTAATTGCTTAGCAACACCTTTCGACATGAACCCAAACGGTAAATCCAAAACCTGAATCCATAAGTTTACAGAGTGTATAGGAACTCGCAGAGGATCCTCACCTTCACTGAGAAGATGTAGCAGGAGCATATGAGAGTTAAAAAACCATGGACTTCCATTAACAATCCTTTCAACGTCGACTGAGTGATACAGTCAGAATAAATAGCGGCGCTCACCAAGATCCGAGATTGAGATACCACCCAATGGCCTCCACAGATTCGCCATCGTGTTCCTCATTGATTCAAAATTAATTACACTGGATGTAAAAAATAAACCCACAAAGCAGTGGAGAAACGAGATGGGAAAGATCTGATCCCCATAGTCAATCTAAATCGCTTCATCTTCCGCATCCACAATGGCCAAGTTCGCAAGGTGATTCGTAACATCCGCCATCCACGAAACCAACGAAAACAGAGACAACAACGTGCCAAAAGACAGACAGAGAAACATGCCAAAATACAGCCTTAACTTAAATTAATAAAACGGCCTCAAGGTTTTTTACATATTTTTTTATTTTTCCTATATTCAATCACATCTTGTTGTTTCTTGACAACTTTTATGTGCTTTTAAAACACTAAAAATCATAGGAATCGTCGAAAAGATACGACGACTTCTCTAATTTCGTGAGAAACATACAACGACTCCTTATAATATTATAGAATTAACCGTAAATCTCTGTAACTATTTTTTTCAACATACTTTCCAATTTATTTCAAAAACAATAATTCTTTTTGAAGGTTTAATACTAAAATAAATGTACAAATTATATTTTTTTTTAAGATGAGTGCCTCAAATATTTTGTCAAAATAAGTGTCTAAAAAACTTTAAACTGAACCAAAAATAAAATTTTAGACACTTATTTCAGCTAAAAAAGTTGTAGACATTATCTCAAAAAAATAGTTTAACCACTTATTTTGATATTTTGACCTTTAAATTTACCAAAATTTTTAAGGGAAAACTAAATATTTGGTACCTTACCTTTACCCATATTTCTATTTTGGCACTCCACCTATTTTTTAAGGGAAAACTACGTTTTTTTTTCTTTCTATTTTGATATTCTATCGTTAAAAATTTAACGACATGCCGATTAAGAAAGAGAAAGTCACACGTAACAGACTGCCACATCATTTTCTCTCTCCTAGTCAACATGCCATGTTAACTAAAACCATGAGAAATTATATCATAGGCCCGGCTCGCCACGTCATCCATGGTCCCAACCAATAAAAAACATCCATTTCATTAATTTTTTCTATGTCATTTTTTTTACCGAGTGAATCTTCACTCATATTTACTGTAAATTAAATTAAAAAACACTTTTTACCAATTGTAGATTCACTCGGTAAAAAGATGATATGGAAAAAATTAATGAAATGAATGTTTTTTATTGGTTGGGACCATGGATGACGTAGCGAGTCGGGCCTATGATATAATTTCTCTTAAAATCATAAAAAATCACATGTGACATGCTGACTAGGAGAGAGAAAATGTTATGGCAGCTTACCACGTGTGAATTTCTCCCTCCTAGTCAGCATGTTGTCATTTTTTAATAGCGGGGTACCAAAATAAAAACAGAATGTAATAGTAGACATCAATTTGCTAAAAATAGTTAATATACTAAAATTATAACGTGAAAATAGATGAGGTATTATTTAGATAGTTTTTCTGTTTTTTAAAATAATATACTAACAACCAACGAAACATTTTAAGATATATTTGAACCCAACTATTATCTAATATTCTACCTTTTATAAAAAATATAGGCTTAATACATTTTTTCCCATAAACTTTATTTGTTTTCTCAATTTGTCTTCTAAAATTTATTTTAACCATTTTTTTCCCTTAACGTTTTGGTCGTTACTAATATTATTCCATAATGTTATAAAAACATGTCTTAACCAATCACAATGTGTCACGTCATTTAATATTTATTTTTAAATTTTCAATAAAATAAAAATAAATATATTAAAGGGTAAAATACACAGATCATCACTCAACTATCTTCTCACTCCTATTTTGGTCATTCAGCTTTCAAACTCTCAATTTACTAATTGAACTTTCAGATTGCTCGTGTTTTGGTCACTCTCGATTATTTTTTTAAATTTTTTGGCTTTTATTATTATTATTATAAAAATAATTTAAAATATAAAATTAAATCCAACTGTTCGCCGACCACCATTTTTTGTAGGCGGCTGTAGATGGTGGCCATTCATAATCCAACTTCTATTTTGTCAAAAAATACTCCGAAGTCCATGAAAAGAGATCAAATGTGAGGAAATTGAAAAGTTTCAAACGAAGTTTGCGGGTTTTGGGACATTTTTGGTGAAACAAACATCATGTTTTGACTCGTCGTGTCAAAACGAGTCCACCGATGCAATTTGAGATCAAACGGTCGTCAATTTTGAGAGCAATCTGAAAATTCAGTTAGCAAATTGAAAAGTTTGAAAGTTGAGTGACTAAAATAAGAGCGAGAAGATAGTTGAGTGATGAACGGTGTATTTCACCTTATTAAAATATCCAAAAAAAACTCGTCTTCATCACATCATCTTCTTCCCCAAATTTTTTAAGGGAAAACTAAATCGGTGGTCGCCAAACTATTACCGTCTTTCTATTTTAGTCCCAAAACTATATTTTTGGTAAAATCGTCCCTTCTGTTACATAATTCTCCTATTTTGGTCATCTGTCGTTAAAAACTAACGAAATTGCTGACATGGAATTTTTATTTTATTTTTTCTCTCCTATATATGTATTATTTAAATTTTTTATTCAAATTAATGTGGTGGTGACACGTATCACCACCATAACAAAGCAAATAAATTGAATGAAAGAAATGTAAGGGGGGGAGCTAGGATTTGAACCCACATCCCCAGCGTCCCAAGCCAATGAGTTAACCATTGAGCTAAATTTCAATTATTAATGTGTTTTAGCACAAATTATATTTAAAACAATCAAATGAACCCCAAAAACCAAAAAAGTTGCAACATTGCAGTCAAAAGCAATGGCGAACAAGTTGATAAATTTACTTTTATTTTGAGAACCAAAAGTTTTTAGAAATCTTTATTGCAAACAGGGACTTTCAGTAAACTATTTCAGTCTTAACGGAACAAAGGTTGCGCTGGTTTATGGGCTGCAAGCATCAACTGTTTGCAATGAGAGTAGTGCTCGGTTGGTTCCATTACAAGTTGCATTTTTATTTGCAAAGATTTAGAATAAGCAAAATGTATAACATTTGTTGGTGTTTTTCCAGGTTATGCATCAGCGGTTGCTTGAACAGAAGTTTGGTAAAGAATAAGATTGTTTTATGCGATGACATGGACGGTCTAGATGAAGCTCATGATGCTGGTGCATTAGGATCAATTCTACCTGCTGTTTCAGCAAGACATGGAGGTTCCTGACATTATATTGTATTTGACTCGCCTTTCATCTGTTGCAGTTGTTGAAGGTGGAGCAACTGGGGAAAATGCTGCCAAAATATCCACTCCTGGTGCACTTATATTGGGCTGCATCAAATTTAGAGAAAAGAAGCTAAGCAATAAAAAAAAGCAAAGTTGCAGAGCGATAACTGTGGGTTTATAGGAGAAATGCATGCCTTTAGAATGTCTGGTAAAAGGATATTAGGGCCCCTTGAAGAGAATTTGGCAACTACTAGAGCCGAAGAATCTTCAATTGTTTCACTTTTTAATAATTCTGCCATTGCTTTTGACCGCAATGTTGCAGTTTCTTTGGTTTTTGGGTTCATTTGATTGTTTTAAATTTAATATATGCTAAAACACATCAATAATTAGAATTTAGCCTAAAGGTTAACCCATTGGCTTGTGACGTTGGGGACACGAGTTTGAATCCTAGCTCCCCTTTACATTCAATTTATTTGATTTGTTATGGTGGTGACATGTGTCACCACCACATTAGTCTAAATAAAAAATTTAAATAATACATATATAGGAGAGAGAAAATAAAAAAATTTTAAAAAAATCAAAAATTTTTAACATAGTTTTGGGACTAAAATAAGAAGACAGTAATAGTTTGGGGACTACCGGTGTAGTTTTACTTTTTTTAACAACTTTTTCATCCTCATTTTAGCTTAGGGGTTTAAAATCAAGGATTTTTACTCAACAAGACCTATAAAATTCTATCATTATCATTGTCGTTTTGGTTGTTCACACACACAAAAAAAATCTATCATATATACCTTTGCATTAGTTTTTTTATGTCTACGTTAGTTTTTTTACAATAATATCTAATGGATTCACAATGAAATATGTCCCATCATTCAAATTCTTAATCCTACAAACAACCAGAACGACTAAAAAAAACCCATAAATGAATTTACTCAACAAACAATTGAAAGCTTATGTTAATCTTTCAAACCTGAAAAAGGATTTACCTTTGCAACAAATTAATAGTCAAACAATTATCTTAAGTTTAAGATAGTAACGATTAACTAAACGGTTTTTGAGAGGAAAAAGGAAAGGAAAGTGAACCGTGACGACGATTTTTTTTGCCAAAATGGAGGAGAAGCTGCGTTCCAGCTCTCCTTCTAGAGCTCCTTCTCTTAGTGTTATGCAAATTAATTTCGCCTTTGCAACTGAGTTCAGAACCCTGCACTGGACGATTTAGATTAAATAATTGAAAAACTCAATAACTGAGTTGCGACGAGAGTGTGTCTGCGGTTCAGATTAAAGAGGACTGATGCACTCACGAACAAAATTTAAAAATATTGGGTAAAAAGATAATAGGATATTTTGGAAATTATAATTAAATTAATAAATATTTAATATATTTATTTTATTTTAATATTTAAAAATAAATAAAGAAAATAACATAGTGTGTTTTAATTGATCAAGATAATTTTTTTTAACGGTTGAGGAAAATACAGATAACATAGAAAATGTCAGGGAGTAAAAGTGGTCAAAATAACCTTTAGGGGGCAAGTTGAGAAAACATGTAAAGTTTAGGGGGAAAACAATGCATTAAGCCAAAGATATATATATATGGGTTAGGATCAACTCACACAGTGTAAATTTCTTTAAGTTTTACACGTTTTTTTGGATCGTTGGATGAGAGAAATGGATGGCTGACATTAACTCTTTACTTTTTTCCCCAAGTGTTAATCTTCAAATATTCTACTATTAATCTTATTCATCGGTTTCACTCATCCAACGATCCAAAAAATGTATAAAACTTAGAGAGTTTTACAGTGTATAACTGGATCATATCTCTATATATATATATATAAATGGTCCCTGACTATGACCCAATTCTTTGTTGAGCCCCTTGACTATGCGAAGTTACAAATAGGTCCCTGACTAATTGTGACTAACAAATCAATCTATTTCCTTTAAAAATAAATGGATGATGACATGGCAATTAATAAAATTTGTATAATAACATATTTAATCCTCAACTTTTACATTTCATTTTAATTTTGTCCTAAATTTAAAAATTTTTCTCTCAATATTTAATTATTACAACATTTAATCCCTTAAAGCCTAACCTTCATCTTCTTCTCTTCTAAAAAAAACAAACCTTCATTGATATTAACGGTAGCCATATATGCAACCTCATTTGTATAAGTAATGGAAAACCATTGGAGATCCAAACCTCAATTGATGTTTATGGTAGCCATCTACGATGAGCTACCGACAACAAGAGATGCATACCTTTTGCTTTTAGAAGGGAAGAAGACGAAGTTTAAGATTTAAAGGACTAAAATATTGTAATATTTAAAAGTTGAGAGCTAAAATTTTAAATTTATGACCAAATTAAAATAAAATGTAAAGGTTAAGGGTTAAATTTATTATTATATAGATTTTATTAACGGCTATATCATCAACCGTTTATTTTTTAATGGAATTGAACCAATTTATTATTCGTAATTAGTCGAAGGACATTTATAATATTTTATAGTCAGGAGCTTAAAAAATTGGGTCATAATAGAGGCAATTTTGGGTGAAAAACCCTTTTTTAATTATTATCTTTAAAAATGGCTCCCAAAAACTTTTATTTGGCAAAATGACCCCCTTTCTTGCCAGGTCGACAAACATCGCATTCTGCAAAACGTGATTTTCGTCGACGTGGCGTTGCAGTCCGTGTTAACGGTTTCACAGGACCTCGCGTTCCGCAGAACGCGAGGTCCCCGAGAAATTGAAAAGGCGGCTGGAATTTATCGCACGGACCTCGCGTTCTGTAGGACGCGAGGTCTGTGCATTTCCAGCCTGAACAACAAGCAAAAACATGCGTAAGTAGGCCTGTTCGAACTCAATTTCGAGCGTGTAAATGGTATATTTTTAGCGATCATCGAGTTTGGGGTCGTAGTACTGAAAATTGTCTATCGTATGATACTAACATGGTTAATTTCCGTCCATTCTACAATGGTTTAAAATGGCTACGAAAACCCTATGCTAGCATACTTTTTTTGATTGAAGTTGTATTTCAACTAATGTCGATAGGCATGTTCGAGCAGAATTTCATACGTATAAATTTTAAATTTTTAGGTAACATCGAGTTTGAGGTTGTAGTACTGGAAATTCTCTATCGTATGACACTGACACGGTCAATTTTCGTCCATTGTACGCTGATTTAAAGTTGTTCGAAAACACTATTATAACATATTTTTTTGAATGATTGAAAATATAAGATGACGGATTGTGTAAATCGAAGTGGGCTGACTTTATTGATTAGATTGTCATGTGCGAACTCACATATACAAATTAAAAATAATTAATTAATACGAGGGGCTGAGAGATTAGGACACTTAGGAGCTGTGTGCCCAGGATTTCAACATATAGAACAATGCTTCTTTTGTCCGGTTTTCTCTCAATGTTCGACCAAATCCTCAGCACAATATATTCTTGTAGAAGGTGGACGTCCTTTGGCTCGTAGTAGTGCTGGATCTGGGCGTATGATCGGTTCAGTGTCCACAGCATTTGGATCAACCTCATTTCCGATTGGAGGAAACTCTTTTTCGTAAACTTTAAGCACCGTTTTGAGTAAGTATACCGGATCAACCATATGCATGTATTCTATTCGTTGGTTAGTGCAAGCAGCAATGGCGTGTGCGCACGGGTATTTGAAAGTTTGGAATATTCCGCACTCGCAGGTTTTTTCCCTCAGATCTACAACGTAAGCGTTGTGCTGAATGCCTTCTATCCGCCTGGAAAATTCCGCAACACGGAACAAGTGTCCTTCTCGCGAGAAGAGAGTTGCTTGCACCTGTCTTGATTGGGCCAATTGAATATGCAGTATTGAGTGGAAATCTAGATGGACTTTGTGTCCACCTATCCGCCTGGAAAATTCCGCACTACGGAACAAGTGTCCTTCTCGGGAGAAGAGAGTTGCTTGCACCTGTCTTGATTGGGCCAATTGAATATGCAGTCTTGAGAGGAAATCTGGATGGACTTTGTGTCCCCCTGCCATGTACTTAGTTGCTTGCCTGCCCAAGGTTGCAAAAAGGGTAGCTAAACGATAATAGGTGGCTTTGACAATGGAAGTGATAGGCAAATGTCGAACTCCCTTCAATGATGAGTTCACTGCCTCAGCCAAGTTCGTTGTCATGTGACCAAAACGTTTACCCTCGTCATACGATCGAAGCCATTTTTCCTTTGGGATTTTTTCAAGGTATTCAGCGCCATTTTTGTTTCTCGCTCCCAGTTCCTCGAGCAGTTCAGCCACCTCTTGTTTGTAGTGCGAGTTGCCTACGGGATGACAGTTGAATAGTTATGGGTGGAAAACACATGAAAAAAGGTCGTAAATTGAAGCGAGTAACAAGTAATATAGTAAATGAAAATGACATAAATGACGTACCCATATCGAGCACCATTTGACGTTCATCACAATTCTTGTATTTCAGTAGGTAGTTTGCGGCTATGTGCCGCAAGCAAAAACGGTGGTGAATGTATGGAGGCTTCCAATAATTACCCAAATTTTGTATCGCCCACAACAGCGCTGTGCCTCTGTCAAAAATAACACACACCCCTTCATCCCTTCTTCTTCGTATTACAGGATCAAGGACATATTTTCGTAGGTTCGTAAGGAAGAACGTCCAAGACTCCATATCCTCCTTCGGGACGATTGCGAATGCAACAGGAACGCATTTGCGATTGTCGTCCTGTGCTATAGCTAGAAGTAGGATCTGTGTATATTTTACGTACAACCATGTGTCGTCGATTTGGACCATCGGTTTGCAGTGCTTGAATGCGTTGATGCACTGGGGGAAAGTCCAAAATAACCGGTGGAATTGACAAACACCTCGGACGACACGATCATTTTCGTATGCCAGAACCGTATCAAGTTTGACAACCATTATGGGGATGTGTTTCTGCAGGAGATTAAGCCACGGGCGCAACTCTATGTAAGATTCCTCCCATCGGCCATACAATTCCTCTTTGGCCTTTTTCCTTGCATACCATGCTTTCGAATAACCTGGACGGAAGCCGGTGACAGCTTGAGCTGCAGCCTGACATGTGGGGACCGACACAGTGGGATTTGTTTTCACCAGTGTGGAAAAGATGTCTGCGAGGTACTTTGCATCCAGGTTCTTGTGATCCTGGTTGAGGCTAGAAACGGTGCATGTATGGGGCCCCTCAAGTTTTTTTATTTTCCAACGGTTGTCTGCCCTATTCAACTCTGATATACGGATTTTCCATTTACAGCCTTGATCCTTTTGGACGCAGTGAGCCTTGTAGTATTTGGCTTGGGTTTTCTTAACCGTCGTCTCAACATTATGACGAAGGTTGTACTGCTTAACTGCCGCCACCGCAATTTCCTTCTTCGCGAACGTCATACCAATTCTTAGTTCACCATCATAACGGTGGACTCGGCCATCTATTGTGTCGTCATGGAGAAAATCAGGGATGTCCATTGCATCTATATCAACCATTGTGAAGTGGGATGGTGGCTGGAACATAGAAATTGGTCTTGCGTCTACAGGAAAGTTGGAGATTTTTTTCCTAAAAACCTCCACAGAACGCGATTTCTATAGAAATTTTACAAAAATTTGTCAGCAACTTTTATATATCGTTCGATCACATGGTGCCCTTGCTACGCAACCAAGCGAGTCACTGCAGCGAATATTGGCGAAACAGTCCAGAGGTATTATTTTTTTCCTTATTAATTTCTAAAAAAATTATTTAATTAAATTATTTTACTAACTATTTTATTTTATTTTTTTCAGGGATACGAACGTAACTTACAATGTTACCTTAATCGTATCACCGTCGCACCCGTTCCTGCTGTTATGCGTTTGATTGAGCGGGCTGGTTTTGGGCACATAGCTCGCTATATAGGGGGTGAAGGTTAGACCGTCGTTGATCAGCGCGCTGATAGAACGGTGGAGACCCGAGACGCACACGTTTCATCTTCCATTTGGCGAGGCAACAATTAAGTTTTAGGATGTTGCCTACATTCTGGGGTTGCCTATAAATGGCAGCGTTATTACTGGTATAGCGATGGGACATTGGCCACTCCTATTTGCTGAACAAATTGGTGTGATGCCCCCTGATGGAGTGTGGGACGGAGGGAAAATTTCTCTATCGTACTTGGAGGACAACTTTGGAACCCCTCCCCCGATGCGGATGATGTTACACTTGAGGTATTTTTTATTATATTTAGTATGTTTTTATTACATTTATTATTAAATTAAAATTATTTATTTGCACATTAGGCTGCTTTATGAATTTTTTATGATGAATTCAGACAATATTTAGGATCTTTTTAATAAATATTTATGATGAATTATAAATATGTAGGATAAATTTTTAGGATGAATTCAGTAACTATTTAGGATACTTTATTAAATATTTAGGTTGCCTACATTAAATATTTAGGATACTTACAATTTTATTATTTAGGATGAACTTACAATTTTTTTAATTAGGATGCCTTTATTAATTTATAATTTCACAGCGGTATGCGCGAGCCCACATCTTGTGCATTATTAGCGGGATATTAATGCCCGACAAAACTCGCAACAAAGTGCACGTTATGTGGCTTTATCATCTCACAAATTTAGACGAGTCTGGACGAAAATCTTGGGGGTCAGCTGTCTTGGCGTTTCTTATCAGAGACCTCTGCAGAAACGTTGACGCCTCCAAAGCATCGATGGGAGGATGTTGTTTATTCCTGCAGGCTTGGGTTTGGCTTCGGATCCCTACTTTGGCACCACAGCTTAGGATTCCCAGTCCTCTGTCATTTTCGCTTCTACGGAGGTACTACATAATCTACTATATTTTTTTATTAAATTATTTTATTTAACGATCTTTTTCATTATTTAAAGGTGGACCACCGCACTATCCCACGCCGGCCTGCCGGACTCCTAGAAAGCATACAGATATAGATTCGATGCCTTGACGGAGGACAAGGTAATTCAACAATTATTTTGGTTTTTTCCATACTATTTTTTCCAATAATATTTCATATAGAAATTTTACTAACTTTTTCATTCTTTTTAGTTCGTGTGGAGGCCCTACGATTCAGAGGAGATTCGCCTCATTACTCCAACAGATATTGTGCAAGAGCGAGACCTCTGGATTTCCGTCGTGCTGCTGCTGAACTACGAAATTTGCGTGTGGCATTCTGCGGATAGGGTACTCCGACAGTTTGGGTACGTCCAAAATGTTCCACTCCCTCCGCAAAATATGGACGAGTTCCACAATCTTACGCGTCAGGGGAAGACGGAGATTGACTGGGCCGAGCACCACGCTATCTGGATAGCGTTTTGGGGTCAACGATTTCTCAGACGCCCAGAGTTTCTCCAACCAATTATAGTAGGGGGTCCTTTGGTCACTTTCAATTATGACCAGTGGTATAGGGACAATGGGAAGCCACATATCCTTACTCCGACCGAGCTCGAAGCAGGGCTTCCTCAGCAACCACAAAAGCGCCCACGCGGGAGCCGGCGAGCGAGCCAGACCCAGAGCCAGTCCAAGACCCAGAGGCAGACCCAGAGGCAGTCGACGCAGCGCGGTCCGAGACCACGATATGACACTCCAGGGGCATCATCTTCTGCCCCACCATTGCATAGCGGTCCATCGACTTTCGAGCAGACGATGCCTCCACCCCAGTACGGCTCCACTGATGCCTATCGCCCCCATACGCCCACGAATGACCTTTTGCTTATTGATTATCCACCTCAGTATGAGTTTCCGATGGTGGAGAATACGCCGATAGGTAGTTTGTTTTACTCCCCGCCTAGGCCCAGCACAGATCAGCAGATCGCGCACGATGGTCAGGATGATAAAGACCAGGGACCACCACACGATGGACCGAGGAGGAATCCGGATCGCCAGCGTCATCCACCCGACTGCGAAACGGGTGGACATAGGCATTTTTAGTTTTTTTTTTGTTGTTTTCTACTTATGTTTTTAATATTTATGTAAAACACTTTTAAATTTTATAATGTCGTATTCTAATTTTGTTTATGAATTATAATTTTGTTTGCATATTATAATTAAACTTTATAATGTTTATTTAATTTTTGTTTTTAATAAATTTAATAGGATTAAAAAACCGAAAATTGACATTAGTTGAAATACAACTTCAATCAAAAAAAGTATGCTAGCATAGGGTTTTCGAAGCCATTTTAAATCATTGTAGAATGGACGGAAATTAACCATGTTGGTATCATACGATAGACAATTTTCAGTACTACAACCCCAAACTCGATGATCGCTAAAAATATACCATTTACACGCTCGAAATTGAGTTCGAACAAGCCTACTTACGCATGTTTTTGTTGTGATTCAGGCTGGAAATGCACAAACCTCGCGTCCTACAGAACGCGAGGTCCGTGCGATAAATTCCAGCCGCCTTTTCAATTTCTCGGGGACCTCGCGTTCTGCAGAACGTGAGGTATTGTTAAACTGTTAACACGGACTGCAACGCCACGTCGACTAAAATCGCGTTATGCAGAACGCGATATCGTACCTCGCGTCCTACAAAACGCGAGGTCTGTCGACCTGGCAAGAAAGGGAGTTATTTTGCCAAATAAAAGTTTTTGAGAACTATTTTTAAAGATAATAATTAAAAAGGGATTTTTCACCCAAAATTGCCGAGAAGTATCATTATGTAGTTTACCTTATCTTTTAATGATTGAGTATGGAAAACGGCAAGACCAGACTTTACTTTCGGCCTATAACCCACCTAACTATTAGGCTAGCGTCATACATTTACCAAATCGTTTTATTTTCGGAACATATAATATTTAAATAGCATATAAAATTCTTTTATGAAATAAAATGTAAATTACGTATATTAATTAATGTAAATGGCATCTCTAATCTCTTTCATGAGCATGTTAAGTATACATGCTGATTATTTACTATTAGCGAAGATAAATTAAAAAATGCAGTCAAAGAAAAATATGCCAAAAATAACAAATCCAATAATGAACTTTTTTTTGACAAATAATAGTGAACTTGCTGTTAGGTAAGTGACCGCATGAGATAAAATTTATCTTAAACATATTTTTTATATAAAATTTGAGCATAATACAAAAAAATTATAACGTTTAACTGAATAATTATTGTATTTTTAATTTTTTTAATTAAATCAATCCTCAATATTTTATTTTGAGTCAAAATAATCTTTTAGTGGATAAAAATATTAGTCAACTATCGTTAAAAGTTTGAAATTACTTGACAGAATAACACGTCTTTAGAAAAAAAATATTTTATATAAATTTATTTTTTGACTGAATTGTCATTCTATCAAGTCAGCACATATTTCTATGACACCACTACGTCAGCATTCAGTACATATTTCACGTCATTTCAAGTCATTTATTATTAATTAACTAATGATTTCCATCCATAATAAAATTATTTAGCCTAAAATATAACGTTGAAAATTAAACAACTTAAAAAAAGACGTGTTAAGAATTTTTTTTAAATATTATATAAAAAATTGCTTACTTTAGTTAAATTTAAGAAAAATTGTAAACAATTGAAATTCCACAGAATTGATAGCAGCTAATACTATAAAAAATATTAAGGTTAAATACACCATGTTGACCGAACTTTTAAAATATTAATTAAGGTCACCTAACTTTTAGTCTACTTGTATTTTGGTTCCTCCCATTAATTTTCGTTAAAAACGCTGACGTGACAATTAACTTTCTTTCTTCCTCTATTCTTCTTCTTCTTCTTTTCTTACTCTATTTTTCTTTTATAATTTTAAGGTTCTTTCTTTCTCTATTTTTTTTCTATTTTTCTCCATAATTTTATTAATTTCAGGATATCACTTTCATAGCATATCATGCATTTACTGAATCAAATAAAAAGAAAATAGTTAAGCATAAACAAAGATAAGTCCCAAAACCAGCCACAATTGTAATGAATTTGGATTTTGAAGTTCTAAGACACGATGCTTACAATAATTCCCAAACACATACATACATATGTGTATTTTAGACGTATCGATGATTAGTTTTAAGTCAGAGTCATTATTTATTGACAGTAGATTTTTTTTAGGCTGCAATTTTATTCTTTTTATTTTTTTCTACTCTCAATTTTTTTAGGGTTTAAATAATTTCAGTTTGATTTTTTTTTTCAAGTCAGAGTCATTCTTTTTGTTTGATTCAGTAAATGTAGGATATGTTGTGAAGGGGATATCCCAAAATTGGTAAAATTGTGGAGGAAAATAGAAGAAGAAAATAGAGGAAGAAAGAATCTTAAAATTATAAAAGAAAACAGAGCAAGAAAAAAGAGAGAAGAAAATGAAAAAAAAAATTAACATATCATATCAGCATTTTTAACGGAAGTTAACGAGAGGGATCAAAATGAAAGCGGACTAAAAATTTAGTGACCTCAATAAACATTTTAAAATTTTAGTGACCAAAATAAATGCGCCCTAAAAATTTAGTGACCAATAGTGTACTTTACCCAAATATTAAGTTAGACATTAGGTAAAAATATGTCTATAACATCGGATTGTATTGCTATTTTTTACTTACATTCTTTTTTTTAAATACTATAACTCTCAAATATTTCATTTTGGATTAAAATGGTAATTTTGTGGATAAATAATGTTGGTTAACTAATTATAAATAATTTAAAATAACTTGACAAAATGACACGTCAGTAGAAAAAAGTTTATATTTTATAAAATTATATTTGAGTGATGTGTCATTACGTCACGTCATGTTAGCATATGTGTTTATATGGCATTATTACGTCATCGTGCGCTGTAATGTATGTATGTCACATCATTTCAAGTCATAAATTATAGTTAACTAACAGTTTTAATTCACTGAGTGGCAATTTTAACTTAAAAGGTAATATTGAGAATTGTAATATTTTAAAAAAATTAATGTCAAAATGACTATTCAGATAAACGTTAAAAAAAGTTTGGACATATAAATTTTTTTTGTTAAGTTTAGTATTATGAGATTTAGGAACAATCGTAAATTTTGATAGCAGCTAATGCAATAAAAAATTAATAATGGATTATGATAAATTATTATTTTAATATAATGAAATTGGTCCATTGACTCAAGTCCATATCACGTGTCACGTAACTGTGCTGTTATTAAATTGACTGATACCTAAACGGCTAAACTAAAGCTTGTTTATCAATGAGTTGCTAGTAATTGGCCATTTGACTATGAAACAGAGTGATTTATGGAATGAAAACAACCGAAAACGGTAGTTTTAGGGTGAGACAATTTTAAGGTGTAGTTAAAATGAAATGATTTTACATAAATTCTTATTCAGTCGGTAAAAATTGTATAATTATATAAATTTTTGCAATTTACATAAATTTTTATTCAAATATAAGAATTTAGGTTATTATAATATAAGAATTTGTATAGTTACACAAATTCTTACCTAAGGTAAAATTTACACAAATTCTTACCTGGTTGATAACCTAGTTAGTAAAATTTTTTGGAAAAATTTGGAGAATAATCCAAATAAAAATAAATATTTGAAATATAGGAGATATTGAAGAATATTTGGAGAAATAGGCCATTTTCTACAGTGCACAGGGGACCTCGCCATGTGCAGGTAGCGATGTCTAATTTTTTAATATTTTTTTCTCGGACCTCGCCATGTGCAGGTGGCGAGGTCCAATTTTTTAATAATTTTTTTCTCAAACCTCGCCATGTGCAGGTGGCGAGGTCCCCGTGTACTGTACAAAATGGCCTATATCCTCAAATATTTTCTAACATCCCCTATATTTTAAATATTTACTTCTATTTTGGCCTACAAATCCAACGGAGCCAACAATTTTTATTCTACTTAAATTATTATCCAGTCTTACATAACTTCTTACCAAAATATTAAAAATTTGTGTAGGACCACATTTTAGCCGCACCCTAAGGTGCATTAACTTAGCATCTCCCGAAAACAACCAGATATACTGGTTTGGAAGCATCTTGTTAGGCACAAATTCTTTCTTTATTATGTTACTATGCCATTGTCATTACCGAGTAAAGCCAAGGATTGGATTTGGCGAGCACTTACCCAAAACAATGAATTTTGATTGAATTATTTGTTTTCTTTTGAAGGTGCATGAACGCTCTTGGCTTCAGAATCTCCAATTAATTGAACCTAACTTCACCTTATCCCATCATACATTGTTAATTCTGGTTAAACATTTGGTCATCCTTTTTTTTTTTTTTGAAATAGGAAATCTTGCCAAGTATATAACCTAGGACTTAAAAGGGTCCCTTGCTGGGACCATAACTCAAATATTAAAGAAAGGAGGGTGGAGCAAGTGAGGATGCTCTAGTCACTGGCCATCATCGCAAACTCTGGTCATTTTAATTTTTTTTAAATTAGGAATTCTTGTTGAGTATACAACTTAGGAATTAAGAAGTGTTCCTATCGAGACTAAAACTCAAATCATAAGAAGAGAAGAATGGAGCATATGAGGGTGCTATGGTTATTGGCCATCATCGTAAACTCTAGTCTTCTTAAATTTTAGTCTTATCATTTTCAAATTAAATCGTATTTTCGTTAATTTTAATGTTAGACATCTTTACTTCTCTTATTGTCTAATATTAACTATGGATGTATATTTATGATAAAATAGTGAATGTACAGTCATTGTAACTAATTTCCATGTTTATTTGACCACAAACTAGTTGGAATCAAACTCCATCGTCATCGTCACATGTGAAGCATCCATCAATAATTGAGCAATTTAGTGAGGTATAAAGAAGCCACGGATTTACCCAAAAGATTGCTTCACTGCTAGTAGTCTTCACCCAAAGATTGCCTCTGGGTTTCTGAACAATAATCCAGAAAAAAAAGAAGACAAAGAAAGATAATAATACATGGAACCGTAAAATCCATTTAAAAAGGTCACTTTCTAAAACCCAGAACCAACTTGTCGAATAGAAATCACCAATTTTTTTATGTCCTTATTTATATTTGAACACTAAAAATTAGATTTAAAGTAAAAGAAATTTAAAATAAAATATTAAGTGTAGAGTTTAAAATTTAAAATTATATGTTAAAATTTAATTTTATAATATTTTTTAGATTAATACGTAAAAAAAGAAAATCACGAAAAAGTTCCCCACTTTCCTCTTTTCTCTTACCGTTTCCCACCCAGAACCGAGAAAAAGTCTGTTCCTCGTCTTGTCATTTTGCAGTTTGCACAAAACCAACCAAATGGTCAGGGTTTTCAAGGGCTTTGGGGGACAATGGCCAGCCTTTTCCTCTCAGTCAAGACCATGTAATTAAAAAAATACCATTTTTATATTCTTTTTTACAATCCTTGCTTTACACTAGACTAGACTACGATGACGTACAAATAACACAGCAAAAAGATAGAGCAACTCTTTAAATAACCCCAACCCTCATTGGTAACTGTAAGGCCACCAGCAGCGGTTGCCATGCGCCGTTTCTCGTTTCTTGAGTTCTCTTCTTTTCTGACTCTACCATTTATCTTCATAAGCCCTGGACAGAGTTTTTTCCTCTGAGTTCAAGCAAGAAAATTACCATGGTAAGTGCTTCCTTTTTACTCATTTTTAATCTTTGATCTCTGTGTTTTTTTTTTGTGAAGCTGGTTGAATTAATTTATAGTTTCCTTTTTTACAGTTGTTTTCTTCTGATGTACCTCGTTGGCTTCAAGTTCTTCTTGCTGAGAAATTCTTCAACGCCTGTATAATCCATGAAGAAGCCAAGAAAAACGAGAAGAACATCTTCTGCTTGGATTGTTGTATCAGTATTTGCACTCACTGTTTTCACCCCCACTGCTCTCACAAGCTCTTACAGGTTCCTTTCTTCGAAATTTGCCGCGTGATTTTTGCCTTCACTTTGTTTGACAAATGTCTCATTTTTTGCAGATAAGAAGATATGTGTACCATGATGTAATAAGATTGGACGATGCAACAAAATTAATGGACTGTTCCTTTGTTCAAGTAAGTCGCCATTGTTGTTCCTTGTTATGTTTTGTTTCAAGGTAATTGAATTGCTTCTTTTTCCCCCCCTTTAGTCGTACATAACGAATGGTGCAAAGGTGATATTTATAAACCAAAGGCCGCAGACAAGGCAGTTTCGAGGCTCCGGCAATTTCTGCACCGTCTGCGACAGAAGCCTGCAGGATCCTTATCTCTTCTGCTCTCTTTCCTGCAAGGTTCATTTTCTTTTTATTCCCGGTCTTTTATTCCTGCCATTTTTTAAAACCGTACGGCCCGACCCGTTTTTTTCTCTCACTTGTGGCAGGTGAATTATTTGTTCAGAACGGAAGATGGGTTGTCCAAGTTCCTGTTCGAGTGCAATTATTTGCCTTTGAATGACTCCGGTTTGGATGACGGTTTGGTTACACCTGACTCGGTCCTTGAACCGTCTTGTTCGACCAGAACGTCGTCCGGGTCCGGCGGATACGATGAAGTGTGGTGTCGAGCACTTGCATCGACTGCTACGACAATGGAGGTTGTGAGGAAGAAGAGGACAACCTTAACGGTTTGTCGTCCGACGTGTCCGCCGGTATCGGAAGTTTCGGGAAGTTTGATGAACCGGAGAAAGAAAACACCACAGCGTGCTCCACTGTATTGAAGAACTCATTCGTGTATGGAAGAGAGAAAGGGAGGTAAGGGGAGATTCGGACATTGTTGGTATTTTAATATTATTCAATTTCAGGCAATTTAGTGATATGAAATTGAAATTTCCCCTGTTTTGATTATGTGTTACACGCTCCATTAACATTATTAACATTATTAAGCCTAAAGTTCTATTGAATATCTTAGCCCATATTTTTTTGAAGTAATTTAATTTTAAATGTTTTATTTTAGCTCAAAATAGTCTACTTGCAGATGAAAATTGACGATAAATAATTTAAAATGACTTAACAGAATAATATGTCAACATAAAAAATTATTTTACATTTTAATTTAATTTTATATTACTATATTAGCGTGCAATGCTATATAATTTTATCACATCATTTCAAGTCATTTATTTTTAGTTAACTGACAGTCAAATTATGCCTTATTAAAAACATATTCATTTGTCTCTTTCATTCATAGCGAGTAATACTGACATAAACTGTTGTGTGTTATAACTTATTATTCATGTGGATTTTATGTGTGTTATAACTTATTATTCTCGTGGAGTGGTTTTAGTAGTAAAAGATGATGTATTTCATCTAGGTGACTTGTGTTCGAGCACCATGTGTGCACGGTATGTGCGCGATACTAAGAGGTTAAGAAAAACTGAACATATACTACCTTATAATTACAGCAGCATATTAAAAAAATACTTGACGGCTTTAATCATCATTAATTAGAATAAATGTTAAAGTCGAAAGATCAAAATATAAAATGTATTATCAATCGGGTTGATTCAAGTAGTAAGTAATTTGGTATTGTTTAAGCAGACTTCAAGTTCGAGGTCTTGTATACGCAGAAGATCATCGTTGAAAAATCATCCACCAAAACTAAGGCTTTGCTTGGTAGAGAGGAAAAATATAAGGGAACAAGGAGGGAAGAGAAAATTAGAAAAAAAAAATAAATTTAAGGGTTGCTTAGTAGAGTGAAAAATTAGAAGGAAAGAAAATAGAAGAGGATACAATTTTCCTTCTCCCATACAAATAATTTTCTCTCCAAATTGGGTGAAAAATAAGAAAGAAAATTGAAAGATATCTCACTTTAATAATAAAATTCTGAAATTATGTTTTAAAAAATCTAATTTTATTTTGAGCCATTTGTAGCATTTCATATTCGGGTTGGATTCGTTTGTACCGTGTATTAGGTGTTACATTGACATTCAAACTCTCGGGATTAGATTATAAAAATATTAGACAGAATTATAAAAATTAGAGATAAATAGAAGTTAATTTCGGATTAAATAAAATTTTTATGGACTAAATTGGACAAAAATAAAACCATATTAAAAATATTGGACTCAATTATAAAAAAATAGAAATACATATAGGTCAATTTTGAATTAAAGAAAAAAATTAAGCCTTAAATTGAACAAAAATATAACTATATTAAAAATGTTGGATTAAATTATAAAAATTAAAAATAAATATGGGTCAATTTAAGATTAAATAAAAATTAGGACTAAATTGAATAAAAATAATCAAATTAAAAATATTTTACTAAATTATAAAAATTAAAAATAAATTATAATTTTTAAAGTTTATTTTTTGTTCTTCTCACTTTTTCATTGTATCAAGCAATAGAGAGAAAAGAATTTATTTTCTTTCTAGTTTTCTATCTTCTCAACCAAGCACACCGATGGAAAGAAAAAAATATATTTTTCACCCATTCAATTTTTCATCATTCCAATTTTCTTTCCTCTATAAAGAGGACAGATCTATATACAATGTGGGAGGGGCAATTGTCCCCCTAAATTTTATAGGGTTAATTATATTTTAGGCCATAATAATTTTGAAACCATTGCAATTAAGTTTTTTTTCCTTCCACGCCTCTCCCAAAATTTTTATGGTTTATTATTTTGTAAGACCATGTAATCTAAAATTAATAATATTAAACTTTATCCCTTTTTTCTAGTTTAATTACTTTTTTAGACCTTTTAAATTTAAAATTTGTAAAATTAAACCTAAATTTTCTTATTTTTCGATTTAATTACTTTTTAGGACCTTATTATTTTAAAATTAATCGGTCTGTCCTCTCGTAATTAAATTCTGGCTCCGTCCCTACTTTCTACGAAGCAAAGCCTAAGTGAGTAAGCGAGTCAATTTAAATTGGTCAGGGTAAAACTTAAGAACTGGAAGGACAATTAAAAAATTATAATCGTATTGGAAATTGTCTGTTTCTGGGTTTTTTCTAGAACAATATTGGATGACAAGAAGTAGTATGCAAATGGATAAAAATCCTATGCCCCTTTTCGGTGCCCCTACTTATGCCCCAACACTAAAAAACACAACAAAATTAAATTTCAAGCCCTAACCCTAAATTCTAAATCCTAAACCCTACACCCTATACCCTAAAAAATATACCCTACCTTAAATTCCTTACACCCTAACCATAACCCCTAACTTAAAACCCTAAATCCTAAACCCTAAACTTAATTTTGAGTGTGGGGCATAAGTAAAGGCACCGAAAAGAGTAGAGGAATTACATCCGTATGCAAATACTATTAAATTACTGTTTTCGTTCTCAAAATGGCTCTTCATTTGAGAAAAAGTAGTCTAAGTACTAATTTTGGATTTTAATCTTAGGTTGGAACTTGGAACTTGTGACGTTAAATTGTTCGGTAAAAATAAGTTTTTGGATTTATTAGATTACGTATCAGACTTGTAAATATTCTTTTTCCTTTTACAATTACAAAAAATAAGTTTTCAAATATCTTAAATTTAAATAATTTGTTCAAAAATTAAATAATTTAAATATATATTTTTGAAGTAAAATATATTCTGCTATATAGTTTAAATAATTATTTTCCTTTCAAATAGATAATATTATTATTAGTACATATGCTTGAAAAATTATTTAAATTTAAAAATTAACAAATTGTATTAAAGATATCATTTTATAAATAAAAAATTAATATATACATCCTCAAGATATAATTTTATAAATAAAAAAAATCAATATATACCTCCTTCAAATATACTTAGTAATGTTGTACTAAAAAATTTAATTTTTATACCAACAAGAGTTTGGTGCATTGGTAAGGCACATTGTACTCTCAAGGAGAGGACGTGAATTTGAACCTTGGAGATGATATTGTTGGGAGAGGTAGCCACACACCCCGAACATGGACCGTAAGATGGACATGCATATTACCAAAATAAATATATTAATTTTTACAATCTAATATATATTAATAGAAACAAAATATAATAACCAATAAACTATTCAAACAAGTATTGAATATAAATTATATTTTTATATGTCATTTTGATTGTTCAAATCAAGGGCGGAGCTACCCTTTGACTTGGGGTGTCTCATGACACCCCAAAATTTTTGAGAAACCTATTTTTCTTATATAATTTGTATATAAAAAATTAAAAATATGGACAAATGACACCCCTTTTATGAATAAAATGGCACCCCTTTATAAATAATTAATCCTCTTTAAATATCGTTGAAAAAATGACACCCCTTAAATATATTTCTAGCTCCGCCCCTGGTTCAAATAAGTAAACAATTATCCACTATCGGTTAATTTTATCATATGTTTTTACAATCGACTGATACAATCAGCTAGTTACATGAGTCGATATAACCCACTATCAATTATCTTCTAGTAGTCAAATATGTTAATTATATTAAGGTTTAGAGATTTAGTTTAGAGATTTATAATTAAAGTTTAGAGTTTAGTGATTATAAATTATGATTTAGGTTAAGAATTAACGAATTAAATTTTAGACTTTTAAGTTAAAATATAAATGTAATATTTACTAATTTTATAAAATAAAAATAAGAGACCAAGATAATACGTGACGAGGTAATTAAATTAAATTAACTGACTGTTTAACTGAAAATGTTTTCGAACACCGGATATGCTATGAAGATAATTTGTGGGCATTTTTATTCCGCCTCGTACAAATAAATATATTGGCTACTTCCAGTATGTTAGATTTTATAGAAATTGTAACGGGGGTTCACAACTGAAAACGGGAATATTGTTGGGGACCTTGGGCTTGGCCCAGATGGTTCCGACAGGAAATCTCATGGTGTGGACCAGTCTACGAATTAAAAAATAGTCAAAGGTACATAGCCCATGATAAAGGTTTCACCCTCAACGTTTATGGTCCCCAAATAAGAGTATTGTCGTTTTTTTATATTTATAATTTTATATGATTGGATAAAATTAATTATGGATAATTATAATATGCACCAATTGTAGAAATACAAAAATTTTACAAATGTCTTACTTTTAAAGTTTAGAAAATTTAATTTAAAATTAAAAGTTTAAGGGTTATTAAAATTAATCTTTAAATCCTAAATTCTAATCTTTAACGTATTGATTTTACTCTCAACATTTTATGATGGACTAAAATTAACATGCACAGGGTATTGTCAAGTTTGTACACAAGGGCGAAGTTGCAAATATTGTAAAGCGGCTCGGATAAGAGATTGTTCAAAGTTTGAACGTAGGACTGAAAATTTAATAATATTGCGTTTTTTATATGATAAGTAAAGACAATGTTAAAAATTAAAAGTGGAGACCTCGTCTTTCTGAAGGTTGTGAGTATGATGCTTGGGTAATCCAGCCTTCTCCATCTTACTGTAAAGTTGTTCAACGGAAAACGCTACCGATTCATGGGACGGCATCTCCACCGTGCCGGACAAAACTTTTGCCACCCATTTCGATTGTAGTTCCATCACTCTAAAGATAACCACCTGTTCAATAGGGGTGAGTGTGCATACATTTATTTCCAATGTCAAAACTCAAAACACAGATTTAGAGTATACTAGCCAATCTGTTCAATAGGGGTGAGCGTTCGATCGAGTCGAGTTGAGTTAAAAAATTTCGAGTTATTCGAGTTGACGAGTCATATTTTACAACTCAAACTTTATTTGAAATTTTTTCGATTCGAGTCTAGTTTAAAAAATTCGAGTCGAGTTTTCGAGTTCCTATAAAAATTTAACTATAATTATTTATCATGTTATAGTAGGGTTTGATTCCAATTTAAACTCCTTTCTCTAATCATATAAGATATGCACATATATATTTTTTCACATGTGACAATATTTCTTCATATTTTTATATATCAGTATGTATATATCATAAAAAATAGAGAGACTCTTCTCGAACTTAAAAATAAATCCACTAATTACTAAAAATTTCGAGTTATTCGAACTTTCATTTTACAACTCAAACTTTATTTGAAATTTTTTCGAGTTATTCGAGTTTATGAAATTTCGAGTCGAGTCAAGACGAATCGAATATTTTTACCTCGAGTCGAGTTTTACTCACCCCTACTGTTCAATACTTCATGAACTGAACTAAATTTGAGTCTTTGAATTAGTGACAACAAACCAACATTTGAGAATGTTTACCCTGTAATTTAGTCCCACAAAAGAAAGCCAAGGGATAAGCTCGGTGGGATTGAAAAGCATATATAAATGTAAAAGGGCAAGGATTTGAAGTACTTTAAGACATACCCAGTACAAATGAATAATCACATCTACATCAACAATTGTTCCATCTTGAAATACTACCTTACCATCTTTATGTGCACATTCGATTTACGAAAAAAGGTTTAGTCTGTCTAAAAAACTGACCAACCAAATGAATTAGTTGATAAAATGTATAACAAACCATTGAATGTTGCCAAACATTATCGTAATTGACCCTAAGTGTCACAATTTTTGTAAGGGTTAATGTATATGTACATAAATTTTTACAAAAGTGATCAACATTTATGTATATACTGAATTTTTTATTATCTTTGAATGAATTTCGGTACATATACATACATCCTTACATTTTTTTATAAAAATTTATATACACACCTTATTTTAACGATTTTTTTAATTTCCGAGAATGAAGAGATTAATCGATTTTTTTTTCATTTACTCCTGTCTAAAAATGGGTTAAAAAAATCACAATAATACTATTGCATTCGCATCGGCTGCCGTGTCTTTGAACTTCTGGACCAATGTCTGGAAAATGCGTTCACTTTTTTAGCTGATCGTAATTTCCAACAACCCATCCCCCAGTTTGTTAGATTTTGTAGAAATTGTAACGGGGGTTCGCAACTGAAAACGGAAATATTGTTGGGGACCTTGGGCTTGGCCCAGTTGGTCCCGACAGGAAATCTCAGGGTGGGACCAGTCTACGTATTCAAAATAGTCAAAGGTACATAAGCCCATGATAAAGGTTTCACCCTCAACGTTTATGGTCCCCAAATAAGAGTTTTGTCGTTTTTTCTTATAATTTTATATGATTGGATAAAATTAATTATATATAATTATAATATACACTGACGGTAAAAACATAAAGTTTTTACAAGCATTTTTATTTTAGGGTTTAAAAAATTAGTTTAATTTAGGATTAAAAATTTGAAATTTGAGGGTTATTGTTAGAAACTCTGCCTAACCTTTAAACTCTAAATTCTAACCTTTTATGTATTGGCTTTACTCTCAACATTTTATGATGGACTAAAATTAACATGCACGGGGTATTGTCAAGTTTGTACACAAGGGCGAAGTTGCAAATATTGTAAAGTGGCTCGGATAAGAGATTGTTCAAAGTTTGAACGTATGACTGAAAATTTGATAATATTGCGTCTTTTATATGATAAAAGGGGTCAATTTAAGAATATAATGCATAATTTTACATATACACATATGTATAGATATACATTTGAGATGCAATTATTTTTTCATAGGGTTGACACACACACACACACAGTTTACCACAGGCGTCGCACACCACTAAACACCACTAACGTAATTCACTGTTGAACATTATTAATTTTTTAATAAAATTAAAATATTAAGGACTAGACTTATAATTAAAATTATTTTAAAAGAGAATTAAAAATAAGATTCAATAAACCTTTTATATTTCTTTATAGTATTTTTAATTAATATATTAGAATCAAATATCCCGAAATCTCTTTAATAAAAAAATCCCTAAACCTAACCCCTTTATTTCCTTTCTATCGCCGCCGTTAACCATTTTCTTCCTCAGATTTTTATGATTAGACACGCACACCTTAAATGCCTCGACCTCGATTCGTTAGTTCCTCGGTCGTTATCTTTTCAATGAGGGAATACCGAACAAGGATATCGTGCGAGTATTATATGATTTACAATGACTCCATTTCTGCCCTATTATGTGGAAGTAAACCTCCTCAGTGTCGTTGCAATCACTGCATAGGATACAAACCTTCTTGTACCGGTAGTCGGCGGCGGCGACAAAAGTGAAATAAAAGAATTGAGTTTAAGGTTTTTAATATTAAGGAGATTGTTGGATAATTGATTCCAATAAATCAAGTAAAAATACTGTAAAAAATATAAAATGTTTATTAAATTTAAATTTTCTTTTGAAATATTTTTAATTATATGTATAGTCTTTAAGATTTTTAATCTTTATTAAAAAAATTATTGACGTTCAACAGTGTATTGCGTTAGTAGTGTTTAGCGGTGTGCGACGCCCGTTGTAAAATTTTTGTTAAGAACAATTGTGCTGGAAAACGAAGAATGTAACATGAGAAGAAGAAGGATATAAATTTAGAGGAAGGAAACAAATTCCAGAGATTTTACATACCTTTCCCAACTAGGTCAAACAATTATTTATAGTCTATAGCCTTTAGAATAAGACAAAATTTGTTAGACCTTTTGGTGGCCTCCTTTCTTGCATTCCTTGGCGTGCAACAGCAGGCGCAACGTTGCTCTCTAGTGGGTCCTAATTCTCCAGCTCATGGGTGATATCGTGTAATTCCACTTGCTCATGCTCGTCCATAACATCACTGTCCCCAAGTGGAGGAACCTTGTTCTCAAGGTTCGACATTGCCTCAGCAGGTTGAGCAACCCTTGAATCGAACAACAATGACAATGGAGTAATCTGTTGCAATGGGCATCCCTTGCAAGGTTTCAGTTGTGAAACATGAACCATCGGGTGAATTCTTGAGGAGTCCGGCAAATCCAGCTTATAAGCAACATTTCCCACCCTTTTGAGTACACGGTATGGGCCAAAAAATCGAGGGCCAAGCTTATGGTGCTTCGTCAAACGCAGTGATAATTGTCGACACGATTGTAATTTGACAAAAACCCAATCTCCTCCTGAAACTCCAGTTCTCGATGATGCCTGTCGGCCTGCATTTTCATTCTATTCTAAGCATTGGATAAATTCTATTTGAGCTCCCGTAACAACAAGTCACGTTTCCGCAAGGCCTGATCAAGCTGAGCATTGGAAGAACCGCCTTTCATATCGCTCACCAGTGTCTGGGGTTCTCGGCCATACAATGCCTTGAATGATGTTATGCCTGCCGGGGCTTGATAGGCAGTATTATACTAATACTCGGCCCAAACAAGGCATCCTTCCCATTTTTCTACATCATCTCCCGTAATGCACCATAGATACATCGATTAAGGGCCTCCGCTTAACTATCCGTCTGGGGTGATATGCCAAACTCATACACAACTCGGTACCCTAAAGTTGCACTAATTAAGTCCACAATTCACTAACAAAAGTCCGATCACGACCACTAACTATGGACCGAGGAGCTTCATGAAGTTTCACCACACTATTCACCATTATTTTGGCTATCAAAATGTCGCAGCAAGGCGAAAAAATAGACGTACTTTGTTAGACGATCAACCACGACCATTATTGCATCCTTACCCTTTGACTTAGGCAACCTAATGATAAAATCTATTGAAATGTCTTCAAATACTTGCTGTAAAATGGGAAGAGATTGAAGTAAACCCACCAGAGTTAAGCTATCACTTTACATCCTTTGGCACACTTGACAATTGCGAACAAAAGGATGTATATCATTGCGCATTCCTTTCTAGAAAAAAAAATTAGTCGAAAGTCGATTGAATGTTCTGGTGTTTCCCGTATGGCCTCCCACAATTGAGCTATGAAATTTTCTATAAATAACATCGAGTTTAGAGAAAAGTAGTTTCTCTATTTTTATTAATTTCAGTTAAAAAATTACAGAGGGTTGGATCCTTTTTTAACAACACTGGTTACATCATACTAGTTTAATTAAACCCTAACTCCCAGTTTAAGATAAACTATATCTTATCTAGAATAAATTTAAATACCTCTATTACAACACAAACTCCTAATTAAATAATAACTACTACATACTAATAACTTTAGGACTCTTAGATACAATTGACACTCCCCCTCAAGCTGCTGAGTAGACATTGTATAGTCCCAACTTGGATGTAAGCTTATCAAAGGTATTTTTGGAAGTGCCTTGGTAAATATGTCGGCTAACTGTTTTTGTGTTGGGATGAAGTTCAATTTGACCATCTCACTTGTGATTTTCTCTGTAATATAGTGCCTGTCCAGTTCCACATGTTTGGTTCTGTCATGATGCACTAGATTCTTTGCAATCCTGATTGCAGATTGATTGTCACAGTAAAGCTCAAACTATTTGTTCTAATTTAATTTCAATTTTTTTAGGAGTCTTTGTACCCAAATCACTTCACATATTCCATTTGCCAGTGATCTGAGTTCTGCTTCTGCACTACTTCTTGAAATTACATGTTTTTTTTCTCTTCCAAGTCACTAAATTTCTCCATACTCGAGCACAATAGCCACTTGTAGATCTTCTAGCTGTCAACTCTCCTGCCCATCTTTCATATGTGAATATTTCAACTTTTCTACTATCATTTTTAGTGAAAAACATTCCATGTCCCGTAGTCATCTTCAAGTATCTTAGGATTCTCATAACTGCCTCAAGGTACTCTTCTTTAGGATCACTCATAAACTGGCTGACAACACTTACTAAAAAAGCAATGTCAGGTCTAGTGAGTGATAAGTAAATAAGCTTACCTACTAGTTTCTGGTATTGCTCCTTGTTCGTAGGAATTCCTTGATCATCAATTCTAAACTTTAGGTTTGACTCCATAGGTGTCTCTGCATGCTTGCATCCTAGCATTCATGTTTATAAAAGAAGATCCATAATATACTTCTCCTGATTAATCACAATCCCAAAATTTGATCTTGCCACTTTCATACTGAGAAAGGACCTCAAGTATCCCAAGTTTTTTTTACCTCGAATTCAGTAGCTAGAAACTCTTTCATCCTTTTTATCTCTCGATCATCATCACCAGTGATGATTATATCATCAACATAGACTATTAGGATAGTTTTTTCATTTCATGAAGAATTCTTCACAAACAAAGTATGATCAAATTGACATTGATAGTAACCAAAATTCAAAACTACTTTAGTGAATTTATCAAACTAGGACTTATGAGACTGTTTTAGGCCATACAATAATTTCAGTAGCTTACACACTTGGTTTGGATCACCACTTAGACTGACTGGTTTATGCATGTAGACTTTTTCCTATAAATTTCCATTTAGGAATGCATTTTCACATCAAGTTGATGAAGTGGCCAGTCTAGATTTGCAGCAAGAGATCGAAAAATTATTATAGTATTGAGCTTTTCTACATGAAAAAATGTTTTTTGAAAATCAATCCCATAAGACTGAGTAAACCCCCTTGCAACTAGCCTTGCTTTAAACCTTTCAATACTCCCATATGAGTTATATTTTACTGTAAAAATTCATTTATAGCTAGCTGCCTTCTTACCAAGAGGTAAACTGGTCATCACCCAAGTCTTGTTTGACTCCAAAGCTTGAAGTTTATCTTTTACAACTTTCTTCCACCTAGGATCTTGTAAAGCGTCATACACTGTTTTTGGAATATGCATTTTGTCAATTTTAGCAGTAAAGGCTTTAAAAGACGACAATAACTTTCTATTGGCCACATATCTCTAGATTGGGTGACTTGTACATTTTTGACACCTTTTCTCGTAGAAATAGGTAAATTAGATGTATCAATAAAAGAATCATCATTATCATTCAAATTTTGCATACCTTCCTCCTCCAAGGATAGTGGAATTGGTTTCATTTCTTGAGCAGTCCTAGGTTGTGTAGTTTCTTGAGAAGGCCCTTTTTTCTTCCTTGTATAAACACTTAGTTCTTTAGTTCCAAGTTGGTTCTCTGAAAAAACATGAGGTGTAGTAGGTGATTTTTAAGTTTCAATTATATGTGAAAAAAGTTCTGATGGTTCAGGAACAAATTTTGGAGGTAGAGATGTAGGATTATTTTGAATAGATTTTGGTGTAGGTATTAATTCGGCTATTGGTAACTGGATTTGAGGAGACTGAAATTCATCTCATCTCTCCCGATGAATTTTAGTATCTGAAAAATAAGGTAAATGTTCATGAGAAGTGACATCCATAGAAATAAAAAAATTTCTATGTAGAGGAGAGTAACATTTGAAGCCCTTCTTATGTGTAGGGATGGCAACGGGGCGGGTCGAATTTTTGATCGCCCCGGCCCTGACCCAAATATTTTAAGTATTTTACATGCCACACCCCAAAATTTAATCTTTAAACTGGTACCCACCCCACCCCGATTCACATCTCGTCTAACCTTAAAAATTCAAATTCATCTAGCAAACCAAAAGTTAGATCTGGAACACCATGCAATCAAACAATAATTTTGAATTTACAGATCTGAAACACCATGCAATCAAACAATAGTTTTGAATTTAGAAATCTGGAACAACATTAAAAATGGGAAGAAAAATTAGAGTTTGTAATTTATAAGAAAAAAATTTAAAGCCCTAATTTATAAGAATTCCCGCAGATGAAGTTATTGTTCATTTTGGAGTTCAAAAATGAATCTAAATAAGAAAAATCTAACACTCCTTCCCTTAAAACTCTTCGAATAACAGAAGATTCATCTATAGAAACTAAAAAAACAAAAGTGAAGTGTTGCATGTAAATAAGGCTATCGCAATTGAGTGCAAGTATACACGACACAAGTAATATAGTGATACAAAGTATTGGATATCGTCTCCATAGGGACTGAAAATACTTTTAACTTTAAAAGCATGCACAATAAAAGAAATAAATTTAATAAAGAGTTTTGAATAATCTTGAAGATAAACTAAAATAGATGAATAAATCAGATTGAGAAAATAGGTTGGTATTGATTTGTTTAGTAGTGCAGGCGTTGCACTGTTCAGAGGACTTCTGTTGCGTATGTCGTCGAGACTATCACGACAGCGGTTTGTTGATGTTACGACAGCGAACAACAACTCTGTACTTCAAGTTTGGCAAGAACCCCTATTGTGACTTGTCCTATCCCTAGGTCCAAGTTCTGTCGATGAACATGTCTTGGATGATACCTCCCAGCGTGAATCAAAGGATGAACACCGATGTTTGTGAATTCTTCTTTAGCCACTTAACCTTGTACCTATCCCTAGGGAAACTGAAATCTAGATGGTCTGGTCCATTCCAAGTCATACAAGTTTTTCCCCATGGTGCCATCACAATCCAATCATTAAAAGACAAGCACCAATTCAAAGTCAACGGACAACGCCTCAAGCATTATCAGGGGACTGAAGCCCCATGAATACAGGAAGTGGTTACCTTAGGAGATGTCCCACAAGGCATCCCTAATTTAACCTAATTTTTATTTTTATTTATTTTTATTATTTATCATTTATTAGGTAATAAGGTTTATTTTATTCGAATAATGTTTTTTTTTATGTTTACTATTTTTTAGGAAATAAAGAAGTCAAGAAGAATAAGCGAAGTGACACCAGCCCACCATCCATCCATCAGCCCAACATAGCCCAATATTGAAGCCTGTCGTTCCAGCTGCCGCGGCAGACACGGAAAAGACAGGCTGTCACCAGACTGTCACGACAGACGCGTAACAGACGCAAAAACGCGTGTCAGACGCGTCAGACACGCTAAAGCTCAACAGTTGCCCCGTTATTCACGCCTGCCGTTACAGCTTCAACGGGCATCAACTCCTCCTCTATAAAACCCCGTTTCATTTTCATTTCATTCACTTCTGTTTTTTCTTACTTGCTCTCCCCTTTAGTTTTCATTTGCTTTATTTTACTTTCAACAACCCTTGCAACTAACATGTCTTTCAGACGAACCCGCCGCAGTGCTGCTTCAACTTCTTCCCCGGCAGCACCTACCCCTCAATCCTTTGCTACTAGAGATTTATGGGAAGAAAGAGGTTTTATTTACACTACACGAGCAGTCAATATGGGCCTCAAGCCGTTCATCGCAAGGACGATTAGAGCCCTCTTGTGGGAAACATTCGTAGAGCAACCAGCAGAGATGAACGAGACGCTGGTGAGGGAATTCTATGCTGCCATCGGCAGCAGGACGGCAACAGCAGTGACTGTCCGAGGGACAGAAGTGCAGTTCACAGCCGAGCGCATTAACTCTTTCTATGGTCTCTACTTCGGCCCCAACGATGATGCTCACCAGCAGTTCCTTGACACTCTAGATGATGCTGCCTTCGACGCTGTCATGGCAGAAGTGACAGAAGAAGGGACTGAATGGAACACGAGCCGCAAAAATCCCCACACAGTGAAGAGGGGGCAGCTGCTGCCGGAGGCCAAACTGTGGAACGCCTTCATTAGAAGAGGATTCTACCGTCCTCACATCACACCACCGTGGACCAGCAGAGGTTAGCCCTAATACACTCCATTATCAATAAACGACCCATTAATTTGGGGAGTTATATACGGGAGAGTATTTTGGACTGCGCCCATAGATCGACGGCCCTCCTCTGCCTTCCCTACCTTATCACGTCCCTCTGCCGCTGTTATGCCGTGCCAAAAGCCTACACCGATCGCATAGTGAAGGGACGGGGCTGGACAGACAAAAATATCATCAGCCTCATGGAGCTGACAGTAGCAACCCCCTCTCTTCCTTCAACCCTGTTGCCGCCCCAGCTGAATCGTCATAGTAGCCCAACCCTGAACCTGCCACCACAGCAGCATCTCCGACAGACATATCCACTCAAATCCTTGCTGCTATTCAGAGGATGGAGGACAGACAGCTGAGTCTAATGACATTCATCAAAAATTTTGCCACATCCACGGTACATTTCATTCACCATACTTTAAATTTTCCTGATGTTGTCTTTCCCACCTTCCCTGCCCACTACTTCACCATCCCCACCCCTGCCCACACACCTACACCATCTGCTGTCTCCATTCCAGCACCTGCCCCGACGGCAGCCGGCAGCCCTCAGGCCGAAACATCCGCCCGAGGAACAAAGCGACCGACACCCTCGGATGACATTGCTGCCTTTGTAGCTGGGTTCTCTTCTTCCTCCGTCTGGGCAGAAAGCGACGCCGAACCATCTATTCGGAGGAACTTAGAGAAAGAATTTACACCTGTCAAGAGGCAGAAAAGAATGGCCAACAGGAAACTTATGCCAAAGGCCAGCAGCAGTAGCAGCGACAGCACCAGCAGCAGCTCTGACATCCAGGTTGTAGAGCAACCACAACAGCCTGCCCCAAAGCCCAGAATCCGCCGCCAAATCCGCCTCAGCAGCAGTGAAGACTGTGCTTAAAAAATTTTAAGTTTCTTTTTTCTTCTTATTGCTGCCTGTTATCTCTATATTTTGTGATGTACTGCCTTCATTTTTATTTTGTCATTTGCATTGAGGGCAATGCAACCCTCGAGTTTGGGGGTGACAACCCTCCATTTTAATGGAGTCCAAGTACATCTTAGTTAATTACTGTGTCTTTTACTTATTTAATTTTTTTCTCTTAAAAAATCTGAAAAACTTAAAATTTTGGCTTAAAACTGTGAATTGAACTTACCTATCGTGACAGCTCTGTCGTGGCAGCATCTTTAGGATAGTTTAAGGAGAAGTTTAGAGCCTTTCTATAGTTCTGAAAATTTAAACACCATTGTGACTGTTATACTACTTAGACTTCTTTTAGCCAAACTAGAATAGGAAGTTTAGTACTTGAATAGCCCCTAGAGGTGCCTAACACTGGCTCTAGGAAAGAAGTTTAGCAAAAGAGACTCAAAAACCCTAGAGGTGCCCGAAACCGGCTCTAGGAAGCTAACTAGAGGTGCCTAAAACTGGCTCTAGTAAAACTTTAGAAATCGAGTCAAAACAAAGAAATCAAAGAAGCATGAAAATGTGCCTTCAAAAAGATAAACTTTGGCATAAAAATTCGAGTTAAGAAGTTGAATATTCTAGTGAAACTAAGAGAGTCTTAGCATATAACTGTTCACATGCATGCACACACTGCACGAGGACTATAGTGAGATTCCGGATAGATCCTAAATGATCCGACAGGTTGCTGCCGTCAAAGGGAACGAACGACGGGTAAGGGAAAGTTCACTGTTTGAAAGCCAAAACAAAAATATTTCATTTTTCTTTTAGGTCTTAGTTGCTTGAGAGCAAGCAAAGACTTGAGTTTGGGGGTGTGTTGAGTGTGTAAAAGTTCTATTATTTACACCCTTTTTAACCCATATTTCTGCTGCATTCAAGCATCATTTCATTGCATTTAGGTTAGTTTACAGCAAAACATCACAAATACATTAAAGGCACAGATTCTACTAAAGAATGGCTGATTTTGCAGGTTGCTGCCATAGTAGACGGAGAAGGCAGGCGCGGGGCAGAGAAGCAGAAGAGCTGAACTGGACAAGCAGACAAAGAGGACGATGCTGCCATGGTACCTCCGTGACAATCGAGGATGACAGCAAGTTAGTGGAGAAAAAGCAAAGTGAACCTCGATAGATAGAGAAAATTCTGCTCGTCTGTCGTGTGAAAACCTTATATTTTTCCAAGCCCCGGATCAAAAGATATGTCAAGCTCAAAGCTCAAGGAGAGAAAATCCCAAGAAACAAGGAGGATGGCTGGAAAGTAGATTCCTTGAAGATTAAGTCTTTATTAGAATCATACTTTTAATTAAAGTTGTAATCCTTGTTAACTTAGATAACTTGAGCCCAAAGCTTATATAAGGGAATATATTTTAACCTAGGGGAGATCATATCCCATAACCGATAACCAAAAACCCCTAGCCGTTTACCCGCCGCCGCCATGTTCTAAATTCCCTCTAGGGCCACGGGTTGATTTGTAAAGTAGTTGCAAGGGTTGTTTTGTTTTAGGAATTTTCAGTTCAATAAAATAAACTTCAAGTTCTCTTATTTTGGTTATTAATATCTTGCAAGAGCATCGGGAGAGCATTGTGAGGTTATCTATTTACTTAGCATCGGGAGAGTTAAGTATACGAAAGAAATAAGAGCAAGTTCTCTAGTTTATAGTTGAACTATCTCGTGCCTAGGGATATGGCGAGGTTAAGTGGCTAAAGAAGAATTCATACATATCGGTGTTCATCCTTCGATTCACGCCGAGAGGTATCATCAAAGACTTGGACCTAGGGATAGGCCAAGGCAGATCTGGGATTCTTGCCAAACTTGAAAGTACTGAGTTGAGCGTTTGCTGCCGCGACGATCAACGGACTGCCGCCGTGACAGGTGCTGCCGTGACGGGTGACGACGACAGAACTGGATTTCCTAAACTCTGCAATACCTGCACTACTGAGCAATTCAATACCAGCCCATTCTCTCTATCTTGATATCTTTACTCTTTTATTTACATTTTCTTTATTATTTTCGTGACAACTCTCAATTATTTCCTTTACTTTCATGCAGTGAGTTAAGGTGAAGCTATTAGCCCAATCCCTGTGGAGACGATATCCGATACTTCGTATCACTTTACTACTTGCGTCTTGTATACTTGCACTACCATTGCGATAGACTATTTTACACGCAACATCATTCATCTAAACTTGTAGCTGTAGTTGGTGAGGGTTAGCTCATTGAACTTTCTCCAGTGTTCAAATTTCATCTAACTATATTGACTGGTGGTGGTTGTGTTGAAACTTTTTGGTGATGAGAAACATGTGGATTTACAACTTCTTTCCTAATTCCCCAAAAAGTCTCTTAACATGTATAAAAACACATACAATTTAGTAGCATAACATGATATTAAAAGAACTAAATTGAGGTTGTGGAAGATAAAAAAGGCATTAATACTCACTGCAGTTTAGGAATTCTTTCACCTCTTGATGGTTGAGCTTGAGGATGAATAAAATAGTTATCTCTTGGTGGTTGAGTTTGAGGACGAACAGAAGAGTTGTATTTTGATGGTTGAGTTTGACGACGATTCAGTCGATTATTTTCTTCAACCAAAGCTTTACAAGTCCTGGCATTGTGTCCTGATTTACCACACATGGTATAAGTCATCCTCAGCCCTTTCTTTCCAACCTTTTCAGTATGATCACATCTTTCACCATCTTTTTTTATTCTTTTTAGGTCTGCTAGGGGTCGTATTAGGATCAGAGGTAAGATTAATATGCATATTTCATTTGGAGTCCATTGATTTAAACCTCTAACAGGTTCAATCATATTTTTGTATATTGTTTGTTGTGTGCTTGTTTTGTAACACTGCTCTACGAATTCATCAGGTCTTCGATCGATAGAAAATATTGTTGAAACAACATGCTTGCATGGAATCCCTATAAGAAAAACACAAGTTAGTAAGTAAACAAATAACAAAAAAATAAAATTCAGAAAAGATTTACCTGATAATTACCACTTTCTACATGAGCAAGTATGCTTTTCCAAGTCCACTACATGTTGGGTGTGTGGTCCACATGCAACTTGAAACTTAAAACCACCAGCATGAGTGCTCCAACACCTATATCCAATATTTTATGTTTCAAATTAAACACATGTAATATCACATATAACTTAAAACTTGAAAGCACATGCAATTTATTATTAAATAACAAGTAGTATTTTTTATCTATTAGACATTTGAATGGAAGTATTTAACTTTTGCTGAATCTTTGGACAAATAATTGTAGTCCGTTTATCAACTTCAACCTTCTTCTTAATATTCTTTTGCATTATCTTGGTTCGAATCATTTCAAGTAAGGTTATAATGGGCTTATCTCTTGCATCAAGTATGAACTGTAAAAATTCAAAACACATTTACTATCAAATAACAAGTAAATTAATGTTTAAAAGAGATGTAAAAATTTGAATGTCCAATATCTTGTTAAAAGACTCGCACAAATTAATGAGGAGCATATTACATTTACTATTACAAGAAAAGTGTGATTTCGACCAATTTCTTGGGTTTTTCTCCACTAACTTGTCATGTGCTTTAGTTGCCAGAGCATTCATTTCAGCTAAAGCTACCTTATATTCTTTGATGTAGGTTGCTCTTGCAGCTTTTCACAAAGCATCTTTCAATGCTTTTTCAGTAAACTTTAACTTGAAGTTCATATATAGATGTCTAACACATGTTCTACTCTCAGAATGAGAGAATAATTATGCTAATACTTCACTCAATCCCTACACATAGAAGATAAGCATTTGTAAAGTTAAAAATAATGATATTAAATAAGTGAAAGTTAAATATATAAGTTGTTAGATTTTACCTTTTGTTTATCTGTCATGAACAACACATTGTATGAGTTTGTCAGCCCCAAATCTTGAGCAAGAATTTTAAGAAACCAAGACTATGAAGAGTGGTTTTCATTGTCAACTACTACAAAAGTAATTGAATAGATGCAATCATTAGCATCAATTCCAACAACAGCCAAGATATGACCCTGGTCATATCCCTTTAGGTGACAACCATCAAGACAAATAATAGGCCTACATACTTTGAAATCCTTCTTACATGCTTGCAAGCAAACATATACTTTCTCGAAAACTCTATCATCCAATTTACATACAGTAGTTGTGCCAGGATTACACAACCTCATTTCTAGTAGATAATCATACAACTTATTATACTGGAAATTGTGTTTGCCCTCAATGATTTCAATTGCAAAATTCCTTACCTTATAACACTTGGTTATAGGCACAGGAAAAACATAGTCATGCATTACAACTTTTCTAAGTGCAGCATGTTTAAATTTTCTATCAGCCACAAACAAATGTAAATATTTTTAGCTATGGTCTTATTTGCAGATTTATGTCCTTAAATTCCTTATTCTAAATGTGCTCACTTTTCAATGTTTTGATCTACCAAGTATGATCTAAGGGATCTTTAAGGTTCAATCTTGATGCCCATAACACCTATAGACATCCAGGCTTACAAACTGCCTTAATCTCTCTCTTATCATTAAACTTCAATTTGATTTTGTACTTAATTTGTAAACTAAAATTATTTATTGCCTCTTTCAAAATTTTCTTACTACTAAAGAGCATGTCTAGCTTCAACTCAGGATTGTCCATGTCAGTTACAGAGTTAAACTCTGAAAACTTTCTTCTTTTTTTAGTATCAGAATCTGAATCTGACTCATCTACACTGTGTAATGAGTCTGAAACATCACTTTCAAATTCAGTTTCTGTCATTCTTTTCCAACACTAAGTTCTGTCTCTAAATTACCCTCAACATCTATTTCAACATCAACACGAAATTGAGACACATCCTCAGCTAAAATATCACTATCATCAAATCTAGATGTTATAGATTCAATCCTAGAAGAACCATTATAGTCAGGATTTTCAGAGTCATCACATTCATCAAGTGTTGGTTCATGTCCAGGTTCAGATTTCATAGTGGCTTCACTAACAATTTAAGGATCAGGTTCTCGTTGTTTAGTTTGAGGTTCAAGTTCAGATTTTATGGTGGCTTTACTAACAACTTGAGGTTTAGGTATAGGTTGTTCAGTTTGAGGTTCATATTCAGATTCTATGGTGGTGGCTTCACTAACAGCTTGAGGTTCAGGTTTAAGTTGTTCAGTTTGAGGTTCAGGTTGTTCAAACACATGTTCAATTTCAGATTGTTCAAACACAGTTTCAGTTTTAGATTGTTCAAAAATAAGTTCAAATTGGGATTCCTTTTCAAATTCTTGTTCAACCATATATAAGTGCACATGATGGGTTCTAGGTAGATCATCTAACATGTTTACAACATCAATATCACTAGACACATATAATATCTTGTGTGAACCATCTGATGCAATCTTAAAAAAATTTACAACATTTCTTACCCCTAAATTGTGAACCATATCTACCAACTCAAACATAGACATCTCATCTACATCACAAAAATCAAAATACTCAATTTTTTTACTATATTTTTCAGAACTTGATTTGAGAAAAGATCCACTATAATGCATAACAAGAGTAAATTTAGTTGAATTTGTAGCTGCACATGACATACAGAACTAAATTAATTTTTTATAACAGTAATTAAATATGTCAAATGAACAGTTACAAATTCTACCTACATGACTAACATTCAGTGGACCACTTTTAGAAGAATGAATAAACTAACTAAAAATGAGAATTTCAGAAAAAATAGTAATAAACAAACCCTAAACAACAATTAATAAAGACAATAGACCACTTTTAGAAGTGGACCACTTCATCTAACGTTAAAGACAGTGCATGCAAATTCTACCAACATGACAATATAATATTAGTAATATACAAACTTTAAATAGTAAAAGACAAACAAGAAGAATTAATAAAGTATCATCATTCTAAACTAGAAGAATCAATAAAGTACCATCAAAACAAATTTACACAATTGTCCCCTAAATCAAGAACCCTAACCCTAATTAAAAGAATCAATAAAAATTAATAAAGAGAGCATACAAACGTCCCTTTAAGTAGAAGAATCAATAAAAACACCAAACCTTAAAAACACAATTGCCCACTTTAATAAGAACTCAATACACAACTGTCCCCTAAATCAAGAACCCTAATTGCCTGATAATCGAATCCCTAAATCAAGAGTGACAAAAAATAACGTACCATAAAGAGGGCATGGCCTTTCTTTCTCTCTACGCCTCCTACCACTCATCTTAATTGAATCCGATTTTTCTTTTTTTCAGCAATGAACTCCTAAAGAATTTTTTTCCCTAAATTGAGAATCTTAAAAACGCAAACGTCAGGTAATTTTGATGATAAGAGAAATTTAAGTACCCCACTTTATTCTAATAAAATTTTTAATTATTATTTTATTTGGTCAGCCTACATGAAATAGCTGAGGTGGAGGAGAAAGAACATGTGGCTTTAAAAAAATAAGAAAAATAGGTCCACGTTACTGGTTCCGTTAATTTTAAACGGCGAAGTACTAAAATATTAAGAAAAGATCACGCTAGGTGCATTTTTGTTAAAAAAAATAGGTGGAATACTAAAATAAAAAAACGAGAATAAGTGAGGTACTAAATAAGTAGTTATCCCTTCTTTCGATGCCCATTTCGACTCAGCCTCTGGAATCCTAGACTCAACAACCCACTCATGAGTCATGACTCACCTCATCAACCAGTTCCACTAGGACCACTTCATGCCCGAATCGAATCAATTCCGTCAACCCAAAATCGCTGGCGAAATCCACAAGAAATCTGAGGACCTCTTCGTGAGCCGGAAACGGCCTCGGATCCCCACCTTCTCTCTTCTCAAATGGATAGTCCAAGAAACTCATGTCCTGCCTAGAAACATTCACTCGAAGGGATTTGTACAGGCTACTATGAACTATTTCACGATTCGGATCAAGACCCAACGGGTCGGTCTCCACCCGTGGATCATAGAGCCAAGTACCACCAACTTTGTCCGCCTTTTCAAAAACAATGACACGCTGACCTTCTCTTTGGAGCTCCCTGGCCGTAACATGCCCTGCAGTGCCGCCGCCGATGACTGCTACCTTATAAGAATCTCCCATTTTCACCACTAGAGCCATTAGCCGAGGCTTACAAGTTTTTCCCCTTCTTATAGATAAGCCACCAAGTCATACAAATTTGAGAATGGCATTTGTCCAAGTTCAAACCGAGCTTTTTCTTGGTACACTTGCGATTTCTGGGAAACGTATGGCATTGCAGGGTTTGAGCAATTTTTGAGGAACCACTTGTTTCTGGATTGTTGACATTGAAATGAGTTGTCGGTTTCATCCATTTGTTTAGAATTCTGAAAACTCGGATCTCTTGCCATGACTTTATTTGGTTCAGCAGGAAATAGAAAGAATGTGAAAGGAAAATGGTTTTAGGGTATGCGTTGCCTGGTACAGTAGAAAATGAGACTGAAGAGACTTTTCTTGTTGGTCATGCAAATATGTCAAAATTGGAGGGAAGAGGAAAGAAAATTCAAATATGTCGAAAATTTGATGCCGGTTCAGTGTTACAAAAGTCGATTGAGCTATTCCAACTACTCAAAAAATCTGGATAATTCACAGCAGCAACATTAAGCAAAACGCAGAACAGAATGAAGCTACTTTGAAGGACTAGAAACTGAGCATATCTCCTCGAAACATAGCTTATTTTGGTTGAAACTTGTGAGAAGACTAAAAACAAGAAAAAGGAAACAACGTCTTCCTTTCAAATGATGAAGGATCAACTTAGGAATACAATACAGAACTTTTCATATATACGTACGTATGGATATACGTTCAATATCCAACAATCATTGTTTATAGGATTGGTATACATATGATACATTACAGTTATGCGGAAGTTAATCGGAAGAATCTATTTCTTGCATCCATTTGTCGATGTCCCATGTATCCCGGAAATTCTCACCGTAATGTACTCCCCCTCCTATGATGGAGACTACCGTTAATTCTTTCCACCTTTTTAGGGGCTTTATGTTCAGCTGAGCAGCTAGCCAACTTACATATTCAACCTGCCACAAGAAGAAAAAAACCCCATCACAATAGGTAGACAGAGACAAATACTTGGTTGAGGGAAGTCGAGAGTGGAAACCTCGTCATTCAGAAGGCTATGTGTAAGATTCTTGGGAATTCCATTCTTCTCCATCTCACTGTAAAGTTCTTCAACAGAAGATGCCATCGCTTCTTGGGACGGCAACTCCACCGTGCCGGACAAAACTTTCGCCACCCATCTCGCTTGTAATTCCATCACCCTAAAGACCACCGACTGATAAACGCAGTTTGAGTATACTAATCAATGCATTCAATACTTTGGCTAAGCAAAAGCCTCTATTATTCTCTTTTTGCATAAGATGTGCCAAACTTAGATGGATGACTCGTACCATTAGAACTTGAGTCTGCAAGTTCTAGTTCATCGAAATATTCGAATCAAATGGAAGACAAAAAATTTACCCTGTTAATTAATCCCACAAAAGAAAGCCAAGGAGCTAAGCTTGGTGGAAATACATGTTTATACATTGGTCCAACACGATTGTCGTCCACAGTAACAATCCCATTTGACTTGAGAAATGGGAAATGGTATTTGTACCTGCAAGAAATTTAATTTCCTCATATGATAGACAAGCTTGTTTAAATCTAGGACAAAGGGTTTTAAGTAGAAATACCCAGTACAATGAATAATGACATCTGTGTCAACAATTGCTCCATCTGGGAATACAACCTTACCATCCGTATGTGCGCATTCAATCTGCCGAAAATAGTCGGTCTATTTTAGGCGGAAAAGTTTAAAGGTAAACTTGAAACCAACTTAATTGTTAAAAAGTATAACAAACCATTGAATGTTGCCAAACGTTATCATTATTTTCCACCCCTGGCATCTGAAAACCAGGTGTTCTAACAGCTACATGAACTTGTTTTGCAAGAGGGGAGATCTCTCTCAAAAGGTCAACGGCAGTCGGTCCGTTCCCGATGAGAACCACAATCTATCAACCATAAGTTACAAACATTGTAGCAATTCAGGGTTGAGATGTATTGATTGATGATACTCAAGTTCAAAAAACTATTACTATGTTTGGAGATTTATGCAGAGGAGTGCAGGGTGATTGTAAATGGATAAAAATACTCTGCCCCTACTTATGCCCCAACACTAAAAAATACTATAAAATTAAATTTCAAGCCCTACCACTACACTCTACACCCTAAATTCCCCAAACTAAAACTAACTCTAAACCTAATTTTGAGCTAGGGAGCATAAGTAGAGGCACCGAAAAGGAGCTGAGGATTTTCATCCATTGTAAGTGGTTCAGTACCTTGTTTTCAAGCCCTTGAGGACTACGGTAGTTATGGCTATGCATCTGCAATCCTGGCCATGTATCTCTGCCTAAAATGTAACAAAAAAAGATCATATCTATTAGCAGCAGGCAATTAATATTGAATAGAAGTATAGATTAAACTAAGATAATAGTTAATAATACTACTTTCCATTGCATATTTGTTCCATAGATGTTCTTTTACCGGAAAATTCTGCAATGTTTGGTTCCGATTGATTCCCAGTGCAAATAACTACAGCTTTAAACAACTCCTCTTTGGATTCCCATCTTGACTCATTCTCCCCAGTCCTTGACTCCACAACCCACTCGTGAGTCACCTCATCAACTAGCTCCACCCGAATCACTTCATGCCCGAATTGAATCAGCTCCATCAACCCAAAGTCCCTGGCAAAATCCTCAACAAACCGGAGCACCTCTTCATGACCCGGAAAAGTCCTCTGATCATCCCCACCTTGTTTCTTCAGAAACGGATAGTCCAAGAATTCCATAGCCTGCCTAGGAAGGTTAGCTCGAAGGGATTTGTAGAGGCTACTATGAATTATTTCGCGATTCGGATCAAGACCCAATGGGTCGGTCTCAACCCGTTGAGTATAGACCCAAATACCTCCGACTTTGCTGGCCTTTTCAAAAACAGTGACATGGTGACCTTGTCTTTGAAGCTCCCTGGCCGTAAGAAGCCCGGCAATGCCAGCTCCGATGACCGCTACCTTGTAAGATTCTTCCATTTTCACCGCTATAGACAAGGCATACAGTTTTCACTCTGCATTAAATAAATACTACTGTTTGTTCAATTGTTGAAATGGTCAGAAGTCAGAGAGCTGCATGTACATCATTGCTTACGAATTTATTTACTTCAAATTAAGGTAGTAACGTTTAGCGAATAAACATTCGGCGAGAAGTTTATTTATGTAAATTATACTGGTGGAGACCCATTAACCAACCATTGAGTTGGACTTAATTTCTGGTTAAAGTTAATAATTTTTTATATATATAATTTATACTCTATATAGGTAAAAATTGAAGGATAGAAAAATGGTTTAAGTGGAATTTGAACCCGGATAATAAGAAAACTTGCTAATTTAACTAGGAATTAAGCCATGAAACATAGGTTTGATCCACTTTGTAGACATTTTTAATTTTTAATTTTCATCGATCAATTATTATCTGATTGGAGGAAAAATATTAATATTTTAATTTAAATTACAACGCTATCAAACTGAAACGATTTGTAAATATTAAGGTCTAAATTTATTATTTTTTAAATTAAGACTAAATTGATTGAAATCATAAATATGGATGACTAAATATGAATTTATACAAATTTACTTAATTATCATGTATGTTAACAGTTAACGTACAAGGACCTGATTGAAACTATTTTAACTATTTAGTGCTCTAATTAAAAAAATCATAGTTCAATGGTCCAAACAAAATCAAACCAATAGTGATTGCCAGTTTACTCTGTTTTTTTTCTAAAATATTCAATGCAAAATTTACTTGGCCGTTATTTTTTTTATTTTCTTAATTTTTTCTGATTTTTAAATTAATAAATATATTTATTAACTAAAAGATACATTAAAAAATAACGAATGATAAAATAATTTTGAGATAAATCGAGTCAAAAAAAATCGAAGAGTTGCTTCTAAGTGCCCATGTAGCAAGTGTATGGGCAGTCATGTTGCCCATCCTACGTACAAAAGCAGTCCTCCAGGAAGGGTCAATTTTGTACCCGATTAGTCTCAACCTAATTTTATAGGGTTAAATAATTTTTAATAAAATTTGAATTTGAGATAAAATCATATCGAGTTTTTAGAAGAAAGATGTTGAGTTGAGCTCAAATTTTGGAAGAATTCAAACCTAAATAATTATGAAAATAATATTTTATATGATTTTATGTTATTAGTTATATTTTTAATAAAAATTTGTATAAAATATACTAAAATTATGCCATTAAATTGGATTTACTTTGTGTTATTAAATTAATATTATATTCGATGATTTTCTTATTTTGATTTTTTTTCGAAGTACTTTAAAAATTTATTAAATCAAATCGAGTTAAAAATGAGTTTCAAATTAAATTTTTGGATCAAATATAAGAGAATAAAATTATATTTAAATTGAATTGAATTTTATTAAAATCATGTTAAATAAGTTTGAGTCAACTAAAAACTCGAGTCGTTACCATCTTATTTCCGGAGAAATTATTGCATAGTCTCAGCTCGTCATGTTATCTATAGTCTCCATCCACTAAAAATCACCCAACTATTTTTTATTTTTCATGACATATTTTCTTTCCTAATTAATTTTTATGTAACCACCCGCTTTATATTTATATGACAAGAAAACTCATCATTAAAAAAAATAACATGAAAAATAAAAAAAAAATTAATTAACTAATTTTTAGTAAATAAAATCATGAATCACGTAGTGAGTTGAGAAGATATAATAATTTTACCTATTTCCGAAAGGCATTCCATTTCCAAAGGTGTTTTGTTTCTAGCGTTTACAATATGTGCAAAATAAAAAGGTTACGTGCCGCATGGAAATTTAATACCCGTACAAGTCTTTGTGACTACACCGGTGATTATTTTGGTTGAAACTTGTGAGAAGACCAAAAACAAGAAAAAAGAAACAATGTCTTCCTTTCAAATGATGAAGGATCAATTTAGGAATACAGTACAGAACTTTGCATATATACGTACGTATGGATATACGTTCGATATCCGACAATCATTGCTTATAGGATTCGTATACAAATGATGCATTACCGGTATGCGGAAGTTAATCGGAAGAATCGATTTCTTGCATCCATTTGTCAATGTCCCATGTATCCCGGAAATTCTCACCGTAATGTGCTATCCCTTGTACGATGGAGACTACCGTTAGTTCTTTCCACCTTTTCGGGGGATTTATGTTCGACTGAGCAGCAAGCCAACTTACATATTCAACCTGCCACAGCAAAAACAACACCATCACAACAGGTATACAGACACAAATACTTGGTTGAGGGAAGTCGAGAGTCGAAACCTCGGCCCCCACGAGGCTATGTGTACGATTCTTGGGCAATCCGGACTTCTCCATCTCACTGTATAGCTCTTCAACGGAAGATGCCATCGCTTCTTGGGACGGTAACTCCACCGTGCCGGACAAAACTTTCGCCACCCATCGCGCTTGTAATTCCATCACCCTAAAGACCACAGACTGATAAACACAGTTTGAGTATACTAATCAATCCTTTCGATACTTTGGCTAAGCAAAAGCCTCTGTTATTCTCTTTTAGCATAAGATATGTCATTTCTAGATGGATGACTCATAGCATTAGAACTTGAATCTGCAATTTCTAGTTCATCGAAATATTCGAATCAAATGGAAGACAAAAAGTTTACCCTGTTATTTAGTCCAACAAAAGAAAGCCAAGGAGCTAAGCTTGGTGGAAATACATGTTTATACATCGGTCCAACACGATTGTCGTCCACGGTAACTGCCCCATTTGACTTGAGAAATGGGTAATGGTATTTGTACCTGCAAGAAATTTCATTCCCTCAGATGATTGACAAGCTTGTTTAAATCTAGGACAAAGGGTTTTAAGTAGAAGTACCCAGTACAATGAATAATGACATCTGTGTCAACAATTGCTCCATCTGGGAATACAACCTTACCATCCTTATGCGCGCATTCAATCTGCCGATAACCGTCAGTCTATTGGAGGCGGAAAAGCTTAGATGTAAACTTTAAACCAACTTAATTGATAAAATGTATAACAAACCATTGGATGTTGCCAAGCGTTGTTATAATTTCCCGCATTTAGCATCTGAAAACTAGGTGTTCTAACAGCCAGATGAACTTGTTTTGCAAGAGGGGAGATCTCTTTCAAAAGGTCAACAGCAGTCGGTCCGTTCCCGATGAGCACCACAATCTATCAACCATAAGCCATTAACATTGTAGCAATTCAGGGCTGAGATGTATTGACTGATGATACTCAACTTCAAAAACCTATATACAATGTAAATGGTTGAGTACCTTGTTTTCAAGCCCTTCAGGACTACGGTAGTTATGGCTATGCATCTGCAATCCTGGCCATGTATCTCTGCCTAAAATGTAGCAAAAAAGATCATATCTATTAGCAGCAGGCAATGGATAGAACCAGGGCCGGATCTAAGAATTTAGATTAGGAGGGCAAACTTATAAAATCGTAAAAAGTAAAAATAGATTTTGAATAGAAATTACATAAAAAAAATCATTTTTTTAAATCATATAAGAACTATAGATTAAACTAAGAATAGTGATGAATGTAAATGCATATTTGTTCCATATATCTTAAGCAGGTTCTTTACCTGGAAATTCTGCAATGTTTGGCTCTGTGTTATTACCATTGCAAATAACCACAGCCTCAAACACTTCCTCTTTGGATTCCCATATTGACTCATTCTCCCCAGTCCTTGACTCCACAACCCACTCGTGAGTCAACTCGTCAACTAGCTCCACCCGAGTCACTTCATGCCCGAATCGAATCAGCTCCATCAACCCAAAGTCCCTGGCGAAATCCTGAAGAAACCGGAGCACCTCTTTATGACCCGGAAAAGTCCTCGGATCATCCCGACCTTGTTTCTTCAGAAATGGATAGTCCAAGAAGCTCATAGCCTGCCTAGGAAGGTTAGCTCGAAGGGATTTGTAGAGGCTACTATGAACTATTTCGCGAGTCGGATCAAGACCCAATGGGTCGGTCTCAACCCGTGGATTGTAGACCCAAGTACCACCGACTTTGCTGGCCTTTTCAAAAACAGTGACATGGTGACCTTGTCTTTGAAGCTCCCTGGCCGTAAGAAGCCCGGCAATGCCAGCTCCGACGACCGCTACCTTGTAAGATTCTCCCATTTTCAGGGGTATAGGCAAGGCTTAAAGTTTTCATTTTTATAGATAAGTCTTGCACATTTGACGAAGGCAGCTTATGGATCCACTCTGTAATAAATATTAGTATTTCTGTATATCGTTGAAAATGTCAAATGTCAGAGAGCAGCATTTACATCATTGCTTACGAATTTATTGACTTCAAAATCAGATGTTAATATATGTTACATTCGTAAATTTCAAAATTTCAGTGCTAATTCTACTTTTTGCCTTTTTTATGGCGAGTTTTGTTCACGAAAAAAAAAGAAAAAAAAAGAGAGAAAAGGTATAGTTTACGAATGATTAATAATTTTTAAGATTTTTATATTCGTCATTTAACTATCAAATATATTTTTTTTTAGGAAAAAAGAGAAAATCATGAACCTCGTTAAAAAATCTCCTTACATAAAGGAGGAAAAAGAGTGCCCATGGAATTCATTACATCCGAAAGAAAACAACAATTGAAATAATACAAAGAGCGTAGGCTCGCTTCCGCTTAACTACCCCAATCATCATGAAAAATCGTAACGATGTCCATAGGTGGATCAAGGAACTTATGATACGGCATTGGTAGATCACAAGCCAAACGTGCAAGTTTATCCGCAACTAAATTCGTCTCACGATGTACCCACGAGAAACGAACCTCCCACTCCTTAGAAAGCATGTCCGCAAGAGGACCACAAAGAGATGACGGGAACCGTAAGTGATTCTCCAAAGCCAAACCTTCATAAACCTCTTTATTATCCGTCTCGATCACAATGTGAGTATAACCAAGAGATCAAGTCATCGCAAGACCATCGTACACCGCCCAAAGCTCAACCTCAAAAATTGAGCACACCCCATTCTTCTTAGCAAACCAATCCGCCAACCCAAGGTGTTATCACGGCCAACCCCACCACAAGAAGCAAAACCCGATGCTACTTTGCGAGCTCCGTCAACATTAACCTTCACCCAACCCATTGGAGGCTTCGACCACTTCATAACATGCCCCCTTGCCTCTAACACAGCCGTGTGCTGGTCCTCAAACACAGCAGCCCAAGCCACCTCATTGCACTGCTGGGTCGCGCGTTGTAGCAAGCTCCCCGAGTTGCCTAAATCAGGTTCAAAAGTGGCTTTGTTCCAACGCCACCAAGCCTCCCAAATTATAGCACCAAACATCAAATCCCAGTTTGTCGAGCTCTTGGGGTACAGAGTTTGGACAGTCAAATTTTAAACTAACCAAACCTTAATGTCAGTCATGAAAAATTGTTGTACTTTATCTGCCTTGATAACTCGCAGCCAAACTTCCCTAACCTCAAAACAGTCCCTTAGAACATGTGATATATCCTCAAGCTCAGCGCCACAAACCACATAACTCAGGTCATCCGCTATATGCCTACGTACCCGCTCAACGTTAGTCATGACACACCCATGTCTAACCTGCCAAAGAAACATCCGCACCTTTGGAGACCCTTTAAACTTCGCAACAACATTTCACAGCCGATCGTCATTCATGGCAGCATGACCCTTTTAACTATCAAATATTATTAAATCATTATTAAATTTTAATTTTTATTACAAAATAATTATTGTAGTAGTTAAGAAAATTTGTATAATAACATATTTTGTCTCTCACATCTACATATTTAATTAATTTATTTTTAATTTGAAAAAATCAATAAATATAGCGCTCATTACTTACATACTCTATCAATTTAGTCATACTTTTTAATTAGAAGCCGATCTAAAGAAAATAAATGAAAAAAAGTGGAAATAGGGGACTCAAACCTAGGATGAGAATTGAGGAGTGAAATGGATAATCAATCTAGGATGAGGAGTGGAAATGTGACACAACTAACCACTAAACCAAAGCTGATATTTGGTTATAAACGACAACAATTTATTAAATTATTTTTAATTAAAAATCAGATTAAAATATTAAATTATTTATGAATACAGAACTTTGCATACATACCTATACATACATACATGTATGTATGATATGCAAGCATTATTTATGGGATTGCTATATATAATTTATGGTATACTGATAGTTAATCGGAAGAATGTATTTCTTGTATCCATTTCTCAACATCCCATGTATCCCTATAATTTTCACCATAATATAATACCCGTTTAGCCAGGGTGTTATACGATATTTCCTCCCACCTTCTCGGGAGCCTTGTGTCCGACTGAGCAGCAAGCCAGCTTACATATTCAACCTGCAACATGAAAATCAACACAATCAAAACAAGCAAATGGAGACAGAAACAGAGACTTGGCTGTGGAAAGTCGTGACCTCGCCGTTCTGAAGGCGATGAGTATACTGCTTGGACCGTCCGGTCTTCTCCAACTCACTGTATAGTTTTTCAACCGAACATGCCATTGCTTCTTGGGACGGCAGCTCCGCCTTGCCCGACAAAACTTTTGCCACCCATTTCGCTTGTAATTCCATCACTCTGAAGAGTACTGCCTGATTGTGTGAACATCATTCCAATGTCAAAACTTGAAATGTAGTTCTAAAATATACTATTCAATCTATTCGAAGCTTTGGCTTCGAGTCTCATTTGACAGGCTAAGCACTATATTTGCAAGACAAGATGAATATCAGTGACACTAAACCAACATTCGAGCAAAACTTAGACGGATGACTTGAAGCGTAAGAAATTGAATCAAGTGGAAGACAAAAGTTTACCCTGCAATTTAGTCCCACAAAAGAAAGCCAAGGGGCTAAGCTCGGTGGAAATACATGTTTATAGAGAGGTCCAACGTGATCGCCGTCCACGGTAACTACCCCGTTCGATTTGAGAAACGGGTAATGGTATTTGTACCTGCAACAGATTTTTTCCCTCCTCAAGGATTGAAAAGCGTATTCGAATCTAAAACGACAAAATATTTTAGAAAATACCCGGTGCAATGAATAATCGCATCTGCATCAACAACTGATCCATCTTGGAATTCCACTTTACCATCTTTATGTGCACATTTGATCTGCAGAAGAGAAAGTTTGTCTATCAGGAAAAAAGATGACCAGCTCAAAGGTTAACTTGAAAGTTGAAACCAACTTAATTGAAAGAATGAGTAAGAAACCATTGAATGCTGGCAAAGGTTGTCACAATTTTGCAGATTGTTTAGCAGAAAACCAGGAGATCTAATAGCTTGATGAACTTGTTTTGCAAGAGGGGAAATCTCTCTCACAATGTCGAAGGCGCTCGGTCCGCTCCCGATGAGTACCACTATCTGTCACCCACAAGGCCACAACACAGAATCATTGCAGCAATTGTGTCGTCAAGATTAAGATGTATGGATTGATGATAATGAAATTTAAAAACCATCTTAACCATTGTAGCAAATGGTTCAAATTCAATACCTTGTTTTCGAAAAGTTCCGGAATTCGGTAGCTATGGCTATGCATTTGCAATCCTGGCCAAGTTTCCCTGCCTAAAACATGACAAAAATTATATATATATATCAAGTGAATTGTTTACTATTTCTAATGGAGGTTCTTTACCTGGAAATTCTGCAACTTTTGGCTCTGTGTTATTACCATTGCAAATAACCACAGCCTCAAACACTTCCTCTTTGGATTCCCATCTTGACTCATTCTCCCCAGTCCTTGACTCCACAACCCACTCGTGAGTCAACTCGTCAACTAGCTCCACCCGAGTCACTTCATGCCCGAATCGAATCAGCTCCATCAACCCAAAGTCCCTGGCGAAATCCTGAAGAAACCGGAGCACCTCTTTATGACCCGGAAAAGTCCTCGGATCATCCCGACCTTGTTTCTTCAGAAATGGATAGTCCAAGAAGCTCATAGCCTGCCTAGGAAGGTTAGTTCGAAGGGATTTGTAGAGGCTACTGTGAACGATTTCCCGATTCGGGTCGACGCCCAATAGGTCGGACTCCACCCGTGAATTATAGAGCCAAGTACCACCGACTTTGTCGGCCTTTTCAAATACGGTGACACGGTGACCTTCTCTTTGAAGCTCCCTGGCCGTAAGTAGGCCTGAAGTGCCGGCACCGATGACCGCTACCTTATAAGATTGGCCCATTTTGAGCGCCATAGCGACGGCTTACAAAACTTTCCTCCTTTAGGTAGATAATTGAGAATTTCAACCACGACCTGCAACATGAGGTGAAGCATTATTAATAGGGTTGGTAAATGAGTTCACCAGCCGTGATCAGTTCGAACTCCACCCAGTTAAAATTAAATTAACATTCGATTCGAGTTGATTCGATTCGAATTTGAGCTTGATTCAAGATTTTAACAATTCGAGTCAAGTAAGGCTTAACTCGAATCAATAAGCTCTATATAGCATTATTAGATTCTATATTAAGCTCTATATAGTATTATTAGATTTTATATCTATTAAAATTTAAGGTGAAAATTCTAACCAAATTAACTAGTCAACTTGAACAATGAGTCTTTTTAACTAGCACGAATCGAATTTTTTTTATCGAACTTATTGAATATCAAATCGAGTCGAACAAAAATTAAATAATTTTTAAATCAAATCGAATAGAATAATGCTTAATTCATAATCGACTCCCTCAATAAACAACCTAATTATTAATGTGAAAAAGCTAGCTTCTGCCCCCACAAGAAATTATATTATAGGCTCATTTCGTCACGTTATTTATGGTCTCAACCAATAAAAATTAACCATTTTAATTTTTATTAGTTTAGACGTAAACAATGTGATGGAACTAGCGCTTGATATAATTTCACCTACCTACCCATTACGTCATTGCTAACTAATTTCTTTACTTGAAACAGATTCTTTATTTTTGTCATATTCGCAACACGAGACTTTTCAAATGCTTTCTTCTTTTGTTTTCTTTCTCCTTTTGTAAAACCGAAGCATCTTTTCTAAACAGCTTCGGAGTTGTCGAGGCTCGGTCCCTTCCATTTCTTCCTTCATATCTTACTACAGACTGAATTAAGATAGGATGAGATTACGCAATTAAAAAGAATAAATTAAACTAAAATTAATAAGATTTAATAAATATTTAGATAAAATTTAGCCTCAATTATAAAAAATATCAAACTTTTAAATCGTTTTTATTTTAGTCATTAAACTTTTAAAAACTTGCAATATAATTATTAAACTTTTAATTTCTTTTAATTAAGACCAATGTCGTCAATTTCTGTTAAAAAATGTTTAATGTGACATAAAATTATTTTCTCTCAAACTATTACCATCTAACATTCTTTCGATCCTCGTTATCTCTAAATATAACACTCATCATACTCAAGAATTTTGTCATATACAAACAGGTTGTCGTAAATTTTTTTGGTGTTTTACAACAATGTAATGAAAATCTTATTTGGTTTTAGAAGATTCCATGAATTTCATGACCTCAGACCTTGAAATCCATCTGACCCCTGACAACATTTTTGGTTGGGATTAGATTTTGTTTTACAACAATGTAAGGAACCTTGCTCTTTGCTCATAGTAAATACATTATGGTACGATGATCGGAGAAGACGTTGAAGCTTTTGAGTATGATGAGTGATGTTTAAAGACGACAACTATCAGAAGAATGTTGGATCGTACAATACGTGTAAAAGAAGGATAGTTTTTTCTAAAAATATGAATTTCTTAATTCCATCTTTTTATAAGGATAGTTTTCTTAAAAACAGGAATTTTTCAATTTCGTCCTTTCATAAGGATGATTTTCCTAAAAACTAAAATTTCTTAACTTCATCCTTTCATAAAGATAATTTTTCTCAAAACTGGAATTTCTTACTCCTATCATTCCATAAGGACACTCTTTCTAAAAATCTGAATTTCTTAATTCCATCCTTTCATAAGGGCAATTTTTCTCAAAACTGAAATTTCTTAATTACATCATTTCATAAGAACTTTTCTCTGAAAACAAGAATTTCTTACTCTCATCCTTCCATAAGAACTTTTCTCTGAAAACAAGAATTTCTTACTCCCATCCTTCCATAAGGATACTTTTTCTCAAAATATGAATTTCTTAATTCCATTCTTTCTTAAGGATGTTTTTTTTTTCTCAAAACTGAAATTTCTTAACTTCATCCTTTATAAGGATAGTTTTCCTAAAAACAAGATTTTTTTAATTTCATCCTTTGATCTCATCTTTTTGTCAGAGTTGCAGCTGAATCAAAGTTATTTTTTACAAGTCCGATAGAAATGTCGGCACAACGTGCTTAATGACGGTTAAGTTTAAAATAATGGATAATTCAAATGTCCATTGAAAATCTATTTTTACGAATGGTCAAAGAAAAATAAATTTTTTGGAAAAATTCAATGTCATGATTGGTACAAATTGATTGTACCCAAGGGAATGATACTAGCACGGATCAAACGGCTACCGGTAAAGGCAATACAAAATCGTTGATCTCTGTGCATTTGAGAATAATGCAAAAGAAACCTGGGAGCCAAGCTGGAGGTATTTTCCAGATTAACTGTCACAACCTTCATCATCCGATCCTGTGTCAGTGTTGTAGCCAGATCAAGTTTTGCAGACCTTGCTTCTTCATCAGTATTGCAACCAAGTCAATTTTTCTCCAAGTATTACGCCGTCGTCAGAGCCGTAGCATGCTAGACTCATTTTACTTTCCTCATGGGTCTCCATAGTTTGAAGATTCTCTCTCCAACGGATTATTTCATTTGAAGATTTTTTCAATGAGAACGACCGAACGTATCAAGCGGAGCTCAGAAGAAGCGGTGGCCAGAGAAAGAAACTCGAACCTGACCGGATATAAAATGATTATTCAGTTATCTTTACTCTATTCCTGTTATACAACAATGAGCAAAGGGGGCAACTATAATACTCATTTTATGTCCGGGCTATAACCGTTTATTTTTGTTCGAATAATATTATTTATTAAAAAGAGAGAGAGATAATGTTGTAAAAAAAGAAAGAAAAAAAAGATAATGTTGTAATGCGTGGATGCCTTGCAAAAATAACTATAAATAGGGGGAGGGGAGCCTTTACAACACACGACAAAGCCATAGAAATGACTAACAAATGCCATGGAAATGGCGTAAGGTTTAGGGGCAGTGCCCCTTTCGAACCTTAGGGCAGTGCCTTTTTGATGGTTCGAACAGTTGTTTCGATCGAAGGCTCTGTTGAAGTTTGTTTGAATCAATTTTTGAGTCATGGTGAGATGATACGGAGATCTTGCTAGGGGTCGGTCAAAATTCGAAATAAAATACCTTTGTATGAAATATAAGGTGTTCTTATATTTGTTGGCATGTTTTTTTATTTCATTCATGTTTGGTATATTTTATTTTGTATATCAATAAGATATATTTATTTATATTTTTAATTAAATTTTAAATTAAAATCTTTTATTAGGGATTATTGTGAAAAACGCACCTCGTACCGTAAGAGGTGCCGCTTTCCATCAGTCTCTATTGTAAAAAATATTATTTTTAATTCTAAACCACAAATTTCAAAATAGTCTCCCTTCAGTTGAAAATCTAACGAAAATAATACTCTCGGCGTTGGATTATACATTTCCTTTCATAAACATACATTCTCAAATATTATTTTAAATTAGAGGATCATATCATTAAATTAAATTCGAATTCTTAATTTCCGTCATTAAAACAATTTGTAACCGATTAGGTACCAATTTTTAGGCGTTGTGGGGTGCTTATCCTTCCCCACACGTAAACGACTCTCGATCCCGTTTTCTTGTTTTGCAGACCAAAACTCGTTATTTTGATAAAAACGACATAAAACAAGATTTATTAAAATAATCGGGTTTTCAGGTGATCCAATCTCACCTAAACAAAATAAAAAAGATTGGTGGCGACTCCCCCGTTGTTACTGACAGGCGTCGTATAGTGTCAAAAATAAAACCTTAAACTCAAAATAAATAAGATTTAAATTAATATAGCGAGAGTAAGGGTCGATCCGCAGGGAATAGGAACTCTAACACCTTTCTTCTGATTTAGACCAATAACCTGTAGAAAATAAAGGGGGATTTTAGAATAATGATTTGAATGAGAAAAATAATAAGAACGTAAAAATAAATATTGAGAATGAATTATAGATTAAAATAGCCTCAAGCCACGCTTTGCCACGACATCTTCGATCACTGAAGTTGATTTTTCTTCGACTTTCCTGCATGTTACAATCTACAAGGCCCAACCCTTGTAACTTACTTCTCGTTGGTAAATTCGACTCCCAGGGCAATCCTTGAAGTCAAACTTTAGTGAATTAGCCACGACAATCGATGCTAACTCAAATCTGAGTTAGTGCTGGAGAAGCCCGTGCTCGGATATTCGTCTCGATGATAATTGTTTCCGATTTTGATTCCCCTTAGTGGACCGCCACTAAGTTTGTTCTTAGGGAGTTGAATTGGCTACAAGCTTTTCCTCGTCCCCAACGATGGATCTAAACCACTTCAAGCCGATGCGCGCTCTCGGAATGAAACAATTGCGATGCCTAAAGATTAGGCCGATTGCCTAATCAATTTTACAGAGAATCTAAAAAGGAGTTGTTGAAGGATTGAAGTATTTTCCTAATCTCACGAGGTTTGTCGGGTTTGGCGTTGCTTTTGGCTAAAGGGAATTTAGTTAAGCATGATTTGTGAAAAAACCATACTTAATAAAATAAATAAAGAAATGGAGAAAAATGAAATGGAAAAAAAATGAAGAACTCTTATTAATCTCAACGAAGAAGAGAACAATGGAATGTTTGATGATTTAATTCACCCCCAAAGTGGGGTATTTATAGTAGTTGAAAAACCCTAAAAACCTAAGATGATAAATCCTAAATTTAAATTAAATTACATAAGATAAATATCCAAGTTTTGAATTTTAAAATAAAAATCTGGATGATAGGCTATCTGATAAGTGAACTGATAAGCTATCTGCGTTGCTGACGTCATCTTCTAGACGGTGATGACGTGGCGCCCAGTCAGCATTCATGCCCTGGTTCATGCCCATGAATCTGCCCACGACTCCAGTATTTTCTGCAGCATTCCAACTTATTTCCAGCATTACGTAACCTGCACGAGAACAACATAAAAACAGCCCAATTAAGTCATTCAAACATATATTCGATCAAAATAAGGACTAAAAACATAACCAAAATAAATACTTATCAAATTCCCCCTCACTTATCCGATGCTTGTCCTCAAGTATCTCAAAATTAAACAAACTTAAGTTCAAGTTTCCATCCTTATTTTCACGAAGTCTCAAAGGTTTCAATATGATTAAGCATCTAAATATGAAAGAAAACTAAGGAGCAAAAATAGATAAATGGCAAGATTAATAATTTAAAGAAAAAACGACATTCTAAAACCCTACTAATATCAATGATGCAAACCAAGTACCCTCACAAGGAATCGCTCATGTCACTCAAAGTGTTTAAGGGTAGAGAAAAAGCACTCGAGCCAAAGCTAATTAGAGCATAACCATAGGCTTGTGTTTAAATCTAATCTCCACTACTAACATGAATATGATGCAAAAATCAAGAGGTCTTTAAGAAGGGTTGTAATGGGGCTAAGGTAAGGGTAGGACAAATGCTGAAAATAAGGGTTAAAATTCAAGACAAAAAATCATCTCAAAAAAAATATATTCGAAACTTTTTTTTCATTCGAACTAAAACTATTTTGTAGTGTATTTTTTATTATTATTTTTCTTCGAACTGCACTGTTTTATTTTTCTTTTCTGTTTTTATTTTTTTGCAGTCTCGAACAATTTCCTGCACTTCTTTTTTTTCTGCACTGCATATTCGAACAATTCTGCACAATATATCCGAACAATTCTGCACAGGTTTTTTTTCTGCACAATATATTTTCTGATGCTGCACTACACTTATTCGAATCTGTTTTTTTTTATTTTTTTAAGACGATTTTTGTCTTGAAAAAAGGGACAAAAGTAATGGAATTTAAGAAAAAAAATGGATGAGGCTTAAAATGTGGTGATTTTCAAGAAAAAGGCCAAGGCTCAAAAATTGTTTCACTAGGGGAAATTAATTAAAGGGTAGGCAATTTATTTGGGAAGAGAAATGGTTAAAACCTAGTGCCTCTATCATATTTAAGCATCATAATAATCAACGTAATCTCGAAAAGAATTTAAAAACAAGTTCTAGAATGCAACTAATTTAGCTAGGCACACTCAAAGAAACAAAGAGCAAATATAATGTATGCTCATTAAGCTCAAAAACTCACAAATATGTCTTGTGTACTTAGGTAAGCATCATGTGAATTAATAGAGAAAGAAAATGTCATATAAATGATTTTAATCAAAAAATTAATCATGCCAAATCTACCACGCAGCCTAGAATTTTCTAACAAGAGATACAAAATCATATAAAAATAGTGAGACAAGGTAAAACTAAGGATTTAAACGAAGAACGTTAAATTAATAAAATCAAGAAATCAAGAGAACAACCAAAACGGATAAGCAAAATAAGAATTGATAAGCATATCTCCCTCCCCCTCACTTAAATCATTTTGCCTCAAAATGAACATAAATAAAATACAAAAGAGAGGGTGAAAATACTCCCCGGCTGTAAAAAAACATGTTTCGGTAGTGGGCTCCGAGTCTGGTGTAGGGGCGGAGGCGAGCTTGCTCTCGAGTTTGGGCCATGGTGGTGGTAATGGTGGACGATCGAGTGATGAAGGTTGAAGATGAAGTGATAATGGTGGCTGTAGAGAAAAAAAATAAGGGAAAAATTATGTTAGTTTTTTTTTTTGAAATAAAAGGATAATTTTATTTAAAAAAAATTAGATATAGTTGATAAAGATATATATATATATATATATATATATATATATATATATATAGATTAATAATTTAAAAGATATATAGATATAGATATAGATATATATTATGATTCAAAATTGAAAATAAAAAATAATTTAAGATAATAAAGATAAACCACCAAGAGTTAAATTTAAAAATAAGATAATAGATAGATAAAGATATATATATATATATATATATATATATATTTAACTTACGTAAATCTAAAAAAAGATAATATATAATATATAATAAATTTAAATTAGTAATAGTAACTATATTATTAGGGGAAAATAAATAAAAAAATACTAAAAAGAAAAGATAAAAGAGAAGTAGACGTGAGTTTTAAAAAAATATAAAGAAAATAAGAATAAATTCGAAATTGAAAAATTAAAATCAAGAAATAAATAAAGAAAATGGGTTGCCTCCCATGTAGCGCTTTATTTAACGTCGTTTAGCTCGACGACCTGGTTCAGACTACAGGCATTGCGACAAATACTTCTTCCAGTTCTTGCGCTTTATCCAACTGAGTATTTCCCTACGAGAAATTTTGCGATTATGGAGTTTTTTTACTGGAAAAATTTCTCTTTCACTCTTCAATTTATCTAGAGGTAATTTTAACTCCAAATTCAATTCCTGCAAAATGAAAGAAAACATTTTAGATTTTGATGGAGTTAGGCGTAAATCAGAATGAACATAAGAAACATTTTTCAACTCCTTAATTCCTTTGTCGTGATCCTTCAAATCCCTACACGAAGCATCAACAGATTTAGATTCTATAAATTCTTCAATGGCGGGCTCAATAACATCTATAAAATTTATACTAGCAACATTATCAGGATGTCGCATCGCTTTGTAAACATCAAATTTTGCGACCTCACCATCGAACTCCATTGTAAGAATCACGCTTTTCACATCGATTTTCGTATTTGCAGTACTTAAAAATGGACGACCAAGGAGGATTTCGTAAGAATTATTAGTCCGATCGTTTTCCATGTCTATGACATAGAAATCTGCCGGAAAGATTAAATCTTTTACCTTTACCAGAACATTCTCTAGCAATCCTTCCGGGTAAATTATTGATTTGTCCGCCAGTTGTATGGTTAGTTTTGTATCCTTCAAAGGCTCAGCAGAAAGTGAGTTATAAAATGAAAGTGGCATAACATTAATAGAGGCCCCTAAGTCACACATTGCTCGTTTAATACCCACTTTACCGATTTTGCAGGGAATGGCGAACATACCTTGGTCCTTCAATTTTGGTGACAACTTTCGCTGGAAGACCGCCGATACATGCTCTCCTAGATTAACCTTCTCAATTCCAATAAGACGACGTTTATTAGTACATAAATCTTTAAGGAACTTAGCATACCTTGGGATTTTTCGGATTACGTCGAGGAGTGGAATATTGATCTCTACTTTTTGAAACACATCTAGGATCTCCTTTTCTTCTACTTGTTTGTCTCTTTTCATTAATCTCGACGGGAAGGGTGGTGGTGTAGCGTAGGGAGAAGGTACAGGGGTTGGATCGGGCATACCTTTTCTAGTAGGGGGTGATTGCTATTTCTCTTCTTTTTGTACGTCATCTTCTTTAGCTTTAGGTTCGATGATTGTATCGCTTCGTAGAGTGATGGCGTTCACATTCTCTCTTGGATTAGGCTCCGTTTGAGAAGGTAATTTCCCTTTGGATTCTAAGCGACTTACCGCTAAGGTCAATTGACTTATCTGTTTGTCAATTGCTTCAAAGTGAGCTTCGGTTCTTAGTTGAAATTTTTCTTGGGCTAGAGCTAACTTTTCAACAATTGACTCCAACGATGGCTTCTGCGGTTGATATTGTTGTGGTGCAATTGGTTGATAAGCTTGATTTGGCCTCTGGTTTTGCGCGTAACCGAAGTTTGATTGGTTTCTCCATCCTTGATTATATGCATTTCCTATGGCGTTGGCTTGGGCGACATCATCTTCATGAATCATCGGACAACAGTCTGTCGGATGTTCTGGACTAGTACAGATTCCGCAAAGTCTAGATGTTCTTTTTTTATCTGCAACAAGAGATTGCACTATTTCAGCTAATTTATCAATCTTATTTTCTAAAGAAATTGTGCTTACCTCGCGAACCCTTCGAGATGGTTCGCTAGATTGATTAAACCTTTGCGAGTTGGCGGCCATGGTTGATATCAGTGTTTTAGCCGCTGTTGGGGTCATATTGACTAGAGCTCCGCCGCTTGCCACATCTATTACTTTCATATCCATAGACGTCAATCCTTCATAAAAATACTGGAGGAGAGTTTGCTCCGACAATCCATGTTGTGGACAATTTGCACACAACTTTTTAAATCTCTCCCAGTATTCATACAAAGATTCAGCTTCTTTTTGTTGAATGCTCAGGATGCTGCGCCTAATTTCGCTTACTTTCGCTGCAGGGAAGAACCTGTCAAGAAAAAGTTTAGCCATGTCAGTCCATGTTGTAACAGAATTAGGGGGTAAATCAAATAACCAATCTTTTGCTATATCTGCTAAGGAAAATGGAAAAGCTCTAAGTTTGATTTGGTCATCGGATACTCCCTGTGGTTTTGTGGTTAGACAAACCATGTGAAATTCCTTCAAATGTTTGTGAGGATTTTTTGTTGGCAATCTGTGAAAAGTAGGTAGGAGGTGGATTAAACCCGTTTTTAGCACGAACGGTGATTCGCCATTCGGGAAGGTTATACACATCGGTTGCTGGCCATCGGGCGCCGCATTTAGTTGGCGAATGGTTTGATTTTCGTCTCCCATCGGATTGGGCTCGTAATTCGATTCTGCTTCGGATGTGATTTCTAGATCGCGTTCGAATCTCTGTTGGCGTCTTTTGTTTTTCTTTTCCCGAAGTGTTTGTGCGTTCAACTTTTGGGCTAGTGCTTCGATTTCCGGGATGAGTTCAATTTGTTCTCCCGGATTGTTCCTGGTCATAAATCAAATAAAACGATATTAGTACTTTGCCGTATTCCCCGGCAACGGCGCCAATTTTGACACGTGTCGTATAGTGTCAAAAATAAAACCTTAAACTCAAAATAAATAAGATTTAAATTAATATAGCGAGAGTAAGGGTCGATCCGCAGGGAATAGGAACTCTAACACCTTTCTTCTGATTTAGACCAATAACCTGTAGAAAATAAAGGGGGATTTTAGAATAGTGATTTGAATGAGAAAAATAATAAGAACATAAAAATAAATATTGAGAATGAATTATAGATTAAAATAGCCTCAAGCCACGCTTTGCCACGACATCTTCGATCACTGAAGTTGATTTTTCTTCGACTTTCCTGCAGGTTACAGTCTACAAGGCCCAACCCTTGTAACTTACTTCTCGTTGGTAAATTCGAATCCCAGGGCAATCCTTGAAGTCAAACTTTAGTGAATTAGCCACGGCAATCGATGCTAACTCAAATCTGAGTTAGTGCTGGAGAAGCCCGTGCTCGGATATTCGTCTCGATGAGAATTGTTTCCGATTTTGATTCCCCTTAGTGGACCGCCACTAAGTTTGTTCTTAGGGATTTGAATTGGCTACAAGCTTTTTCTCGTCCCCAACGATGGATCTAAACCACTTCAAGCCGATGCGCGCTCTCGGAATGAAACAATTGCGATGCCTAAAGATTAGGCCGATTGCCTAATCAATTTTACAGAGAATCTAAAAAGGAGTTGTTGAAGGATTGAAGTATTTTCCTAATCTCACGAGGTTTGTCGGGTTTGGCGTTGCTTTTTGACTAAAGGGAATTTAGTTAAGCATGATTTGTGAAAAAACCATACTTAATAAAATAAATAAAGAAATGGAGAAAAATGAAATGGAAAAAAAATGAAGAACTCTTATTAATCTCAACGAAGAAGAGAACGATGGAATGTTTGATGATTTAATTCACCCCCAAAGTGGGGTATTTATAGTAGTTGAAAAACCCTAAAAACCTAAGATGATAAATCCTAAATTTAAATTAAATTACATAAGATAAATATCCAAGTTTTGAATTTTAAAATAAAAATTCGGATGATAGGCTATCTGATAAGTGGACTGATAAGCTATATGTGTTGCTGATGTCATCTTCTAGAAGGTGATGACGTGGCGCCCAGTCAGCATTCATGCCCTGGTTCATGCCCATGAATATGCCCACGACTCCAGTATTTTCTGCAGCATTCCAACTTATTTCCAGCATTACGTAACCTGCACGAGAACAACATAAAAACAACCCAATTAAGTCCTTCAAACATATATTCGATCAAAATAAGGACTAAAAACATAACCAAAATAAATACTTATCAGTTACACAAGCAATATCAAATTGAATCTGTCCGTCTTTCAACATTAAACATTTTTTATATATTTGACTTAAAATTAAACAAGCAAAAGCAAAAATCAACCACTCCTTTTTTATCGAAACAATATAAAGCACTAACGAAATAAATAAGTAATCAATTGATACCGAAATTAAAATTAAACATACCTTGTAAGTGATTATAAAAGTAAAACAAAAAAATTTGCTAACCTTCGCTTTTCACTTACGATTCTTGATATCTTATATTTTTAAAAGGTAATTGACGTGTAATAGATGAATCTGATCTTCGATGTAAATAAATTATTGCTTCGGAGCAAATCGTGCTGATAACGTGTTTTGAATAAAATAATGAAGAACAACGAACAATTATAAAAAAACAAAGAGATGAGAGAAAGAGAGAGATTCGTATTATTATCAAAACTAGATTTGTGTATAATGCCTTCATCTATTTATAGGCATAAAAAATAGATAATACATTAAACTCTAATTAATAGAGATAATATTTCTAATGATAAAGTAAACAAATCTCTTGAATAAAGTTCTTATCATTATAGACATTTACATTAACACTCTCTATATACTTTAAAGCATTTTTTAACAATAATATCAAACATAAAACACTTTCTAAAAACACTTTCCAACAATACTTTCTCACCGCACTTTCTAAAAGTATTTTTTTTGTTAACAATATCAAACATAAAACATATTTATGGGATTCATATATTTGATTTATTGTGCACAAGTTGGAGAATCCATTTCTTGCATCCATTTGTCAATGTCCCATACATCTCGATAAATATCACTGCCATAAACCATTATCTTTTTCACAACGGTCTGAAACGATATATTCTTCCACCAGTTCAAAGGCCTTATATCCAACTGAGCAGCAAGCCATTCTATATAACCAAACTGCACCAAATAACAACAATGAAGTAACAAAACAATAAGACAGACAGTCGGAGAGACAAAGATCTGGTTAAGTGGCAACCTCGTTATATATAAGATTATGAGTATGATGCTTCGGCCATCCGTCGTTCTCCATCTCACGGTAAAATTCTTCGACAGAATGTGTCATAGCTTCTTGGTTCGGCAACTCGAGCTTGCCGGATATAACTTCCGCGATCCATTTCGCATGTAACTCTATCACGATAGCCGGTGCTGCCTGGTCGTGTATACAATCCATTTACCACGTAAAAAACGTCAAACAATGATTACTCAGAAGATGAATGAAGTTTAAGAAAGTTTACCCCGGAATTTAGTCCCACGAAAGAAAGCCAAGGGGCTAAGCTAGGTGGAAATACATGTTTATACAATGGTCCAACACGGTTATCATCCACAGTAATTGTCCCATTTGACTCAAGGAACGGGAAATAGTATTTGTACCTACAAATACAATAGATTTTTTTTAGTATTTTAACGAGACTAAATTGATTCTCCGATAAAATAAAAGAATCCCGATATATTAGAATGGGTAAATTATATAAATCATCACTGAACTTTATTCTCAAATTTATTTTGGTCACTGAAGTTTAGACAATGAACATTTTTAGTCATTCTTCCGTTAATTTTTTGACGGCGTCCATCCAACCAGTGGAATGACCAAAGACGTCCAATGTCTAAACTTCAATGACCAAAATATGTTTGAGAATAAAATTCAGTGATGATTTACGTAATTTATCCTATTAGAAAAATACCCGGTGCAATGAATAATAACATCTACATCAACAATTGATCCATCTAGGAATGTCACTTCACCATTTTTATGCGCGCATTCAATCTGCAGAAACTCAAAATCTATTAGAGAAAGAAGATGAGAAGATTGAAGTTTAAGTTTGAATCTGCTTAATTAAATGATGAACGATTTAGAAACCATTGAATGCTGCCAAGCATTGTCATATTTTTCCAGCCTTTTCAATTGTGAATTTGGTCCTCTAATAGCCTGATGAACTTGTTTTGCAACCGGGGCGATCTCTCTTAGAATGTCGCCTGCACTCGTTCCGTTCCCGATGATTAGCACTATCTATCAACCGGAACCCGGAATCATTGTAGCAATTTGTAAGCTCTCTGAGTTAAAATATAAGGATATATGATATTAAAGTTTCAAAACATATTTCAATATGGTTCAATACCTTATTTTCAAACTGTTCAGGAGCCCGGTAGTTATGGCTATGCATTTGTAACCTCGGCCAAGTATCTCTGCCTAAAACATGACATATTATTTTACATATTTCAATATGAATATTTTCAAAGCTTTTTACGGTGATATTCGATCTATTGGTCGACAAATTCAGATTGAATAATGCAGAAGTTCGTTACGCAATAATCAATTGAATCTATTGCAAATTTCCAAATGGCAATAATGAAATACCTGGAAACTCTGCAGTTCTTGGCTCTGTGTACTTACCATTGCAGATAACCACAGCCTCGAATACCTCTTCTTTTGATTCCCAACTTGACTCGGTCTCTCGAGTCCTAGATTCAACAATCCACTCGTGACTCGCCTCATCGACTCGCTCCACCCGAACCACTTCATGACCAAATCGAATCAACCCCATCAACCCAAAGTCCCGAGCAAAATCCTGAAGAAACCGGAGCACCTCTTCATGACCCGGAAAATGCCTCTGATCACCACCTTCTTTCTTCACAAATGGATAGTCCAAGAATCCCATGGTCTGCCTAGGAATGTTAACTCTAAGGGATCTGTAAAGGCTACTATGAACTATCTCCCGATTCGGATCGAGGCCTAATAGGTCGGTCTCCACCCGTGGATCGTAGAGCCAAGTGCCACCAACTCTGTTGGCCTTTTCAAAAACAGTGACATGGTGACCTTCTCTTTGAAGCTCCCTGGCCGTTACCAGCCCGGCAGTGCCACCGCCGATGACCGCTACCTTATAAGATCCTCCCATTTTCAGCACCTTGTTTTTAAACTGCCCAATAACTTAGTTTTGGTAGCGTGATTCCAATTGTCAATGACCTACCACATGAGAAAATAAAGCTGCCTTGTACCAAACTGTATACAAAGATTATTAATTATGTCGTTGTCAAAGACTCAGTCATTGAATAATGTTTAGCCGTCGTATTGTTTATATAACTGAATTCTTATTTTGTTCAATTATAACATAAAATTTTGATTTTAATTTTAATTATACCATTGACCTATTAATTCAATAACGGCATAATGATGTGAGCGATGGTCGTTGACGTGGCCAAAACGTCATCGTTTCGATGTGACTATTGATACTTAAAATAATTTTGTTTTAGGCATTAAATTTTAGGGGTGTATTGATTTTTTCAATAAACTATAAAACGATTATATTTTTGCCATTGAACATTCTGGCCGTTGTTGCCAGCCAATCGCCGCCCTCCACTGATCACTATTCGCGACAAGATCCGTATCAAAATATTTGTATTCACTCTCATTTCTTCTCCTCGCATTGGTTTTCCATAAAATCTACTCAAAATCGACGAAAATTCATCAAAAGGTCCTACATGCTAATACTCTAATATCCCCCGACGACCGTCCGATGAGGCTAGTTTCGAGGTATGTTATTCTTCTTATCAAAACAATGCTTCTCCCCATTCGATTTAAAAAAAATACATCAAACCCCTCAAACCCTAAAAATTGTGTTTTTTAGTTTAATTTCATTGGTTTTGAGTGGATTTTGTGGAAAATCAATCCGAAGAATAGATAGAGAGTGAAATACGAAGATTTTGATATCGATCTTGCCATGAATAGGGATTACTTACGAGAGGTGATTGATTGGAAGTGACAACCGGAATGTTCAGTGATAAAAATAGAATCGTTTTAAAGTTTAGTGACATAATCGATACATCCATAAAGTTTAGTGCCTAAGACGACTTCGTTTTGAACATAATAACCACACCAAAATGAGATTGTTTTGTCCACATCATCACGCTGTTACCGAGTTAACGGTCCAATACTATAATTAAACATGTTGAAAGTTTAACGGTATAAACAATAAAACGCCTTAAGTTTAGTGGTATTTGGTATAATTTATCATAATGTTTATATAAACATTGATTTTTATGCAGTTCCAAGCAGATTTGGACAGCGTCGGCAACCAACTAAGAGATTTCCTCTAATATATTACTGTAATAATTAACTTATCTTGAAATTTTGAGTGCAAGCAATAGCTATCTCATCTTGAAATTATCTTAGATCCCTCGCATTATAGTTTTTCAAAGTACAATGTGGTCGAGATTCGGATTCTTGGAATGTCTTGCAAAATTAAAATTGCGAACCGTTTTACGGATTTTTTTTTTCAAAAGTAGCATAAGCATAACTATTTTTGAAATATTTTAAAAATTAATATCGACTAGCCGGAAATAAATTTTGATTAACCATTTATAAATAGATACAAGTTCAAATAAAATTAGGAATAGAGCATAAACCTGCATACATATACATTTGGTCCCAAGCATTATGTATGGGATTCATGTATTTGATTTAGTGTGTGTACAAGTCGGAGAATCCATTTCTTGCATCCATTCGTCAATATCCCATGCATCTCGAAACCCGTCACTACCGTAATACGATATCATTTTCATGACGGATTCATATGTTACATTTTCCCACCAATTCGGAGGCCTTATGTTCAACTGAGCAGCAAGCCATCGTATATATTCAAACTGCCACCAAATAACAACACGGTAACAAAACAAGAGCAGGCAGACATGCAAATAGATAGATAGATAGATAGATAGAAACAGAGAACCGGTTATTTATGCGCCGACCTCATTATACAGAAGATTATGAGTATGATGCTTGGGCCATCCCTTCTTCTCCATCTCAAGGTAAAATTCTTCAACAGAATGTGTCATCGCTTCTTGTTTGGGCAACTCGAGCTTGCCTGATATAACTTCTGCGATCCATTTCGCTTGTAATTCTATCACGACAGCCGGCACTGCCTGATGTTATAAACCAGAAGATTAGTGAAATTTAAAGCACTGAATATGCAGGACAAATAGAAAGTTTACCTTGTAATTTAATCCTACAAAAGAAAGCCAAGGGGCTAAGCTCGGTGGAAATACATGTTCGTACAGAGGTCCGACACGATTATCATCTACAGTAACTATCCCATTTGACTTAAGGAATGGGAAATGGTATTTGTACCTGCAGTAGATAAAGGATTAGAAGGGCCTAGTATTTTTAAGAAATTAAATTATTTCTCCGATAAAATAAAAGAGTTCGAATATTTCAGGAAATACCCAGTGCAATGAATAATTACATCTGCATCAACAATTGATCCATCTTGGAATTGAACTTTACCATCTTTATGTGCGCATTCAATCTGTATGAAGTAACAATCTATTAGCGAAAAAAGTTTAAGTTTAAACATGCTTAATTAAATGGTAAATTGTTCAGAAACCATTGAATGTTGCCAGGCGTTATCATGTTGTTCTAGCTTTTTCAACTGGAAACTAGGTCCTCTAACAGCCTGATGAACATGTTTTGCAAGCGGAGCGATCTCTCTTAGAATGTCGGTGGCGCTTGGTCCGTTTCCGATAAGCACCACTATCTGTCGACCAGAACACATAATTTTTATAGCAATTTGTGTGCTGTTTGTGTTGAGAATTCCTAACCAGTATGGTTCAATACCTTGTTTTCAAACTGTTCCGGAGTGCGATAGTTATGGCTATGCATTTGCAGTCCTGGCCAAGTGTCTCTGCCTAAAACATGACAGAAAAGGTTAATTACAAGATAAAAGTGGCGGCTGTGACAAGATTAATAGCATATTTGTGTCATGTTTCAGGAAAGAATAGTAGCTTTTAAGTACCTGAAAAATCTGCATTTTTTGGTTCCGTGGATTTACCATTGCAGATAACCACAGCCTCAAACACCTCCTCTTTCGATTCCCATTTTGACTCTGTTTCTCTAGTCCTAGACTCTACAATCCACTCGTGACTCGCTCCACCCGAACCACTTCATGTCCAAATCGGATCATCTCCATCAACCCAAAGTCCCGAGCAAAATCCTCAAGGAACCTGAGCACCTCTTCGTGACCCGGGAAATGCCTCGGATCACCACCTTCTTTCTTAGCAAATGGATAGTCCAAGAATCCCATGACCTGCCTAGGGAGGTTAACTCTAAGGGATCTGTAAAGGCTACTATGAACTATTTCCCGATTCGGATCGAGGCCTAACAGGTCGGTCTCCACCCGTGGATTATAGAGCCAAGTACCACCAACTCTGTTGGCCTTTTCAAAGACAGTGACATGGTGACCTTCTCTTTGAAGCTCCCTGGCCGTAACAAGCCCGGCAGTGCCGCTTCCGATGACCGCTACCTTGCAACATCTCCCCATTTTCAACAGTAAGACGATCGAATGCTTAACTCTTTAGTTGAAATTGTCAATGACCTGCCACATCCGAAGACATTGAATATTATTTATAGTGCAATAGTTATCTTAAAATTTCTAGTGCAAGCAATAATAATTGGGGTGCCTTTTTCTTATTTTTAAAAAGGTCCACTTTTATTACCAAACCAAACCGATTTTATTACTAAAATCAGAATAATCGAACCAAACTTCTTGATCCGATTTCACCATTTTTGAATAATCTACCCCACTGTATACAAAGAATATCAATTTCACCATTGTCAAAGACATAGAAAACTATTTGTGTCACTGTAAACGATATTCGGTACCGTAATGATCCGATTTCAACAGCATCTGCAAATAATACATGCAGGAAAAAAACATGCATCAATCATTATAAAATGCTTGATTGTTGAGGTTGATTCGAGGGTGGTTAGATAGTCTCAATCAAGCTTTATGAAAGATATTCTTAAATAAATTTGTCTTTTTCTTCACATCTAACTTTAAAAGGTAATGCATCCGCCCCATTATCAGGGCCGGCCTGCCCACCACTCAAGAAAGTTTCACATTTTTAATTTTATTTAAATTGTATTTACTTTTAATAGTCTAATTCTTTTAATACATGTTATTAGCGCTTATTTTTTTCAATATTTGTTAATAGAAGTTTAATTTTTTCAATATTTATTATTAGGGACTTAAGCTTCGTTAACCATTGTGTTTAAAATCAACTTTTAGCTGAAAAGTTGATTTTAAAAGCAAAATCAATCCTAAACGGATAAAAAGTAAAACAAAATCACGTTTGAAACTGAGATTTTAAGCCAAACTCAGAACGTCAATTTTTTTTAGCTTCTGAAGTAAATAATTTTGGTTGGAAGGAAAAGGTCAAATTTACCCTAAGTTTAGCTTACCTTTATTATATGCTACTGATTTCTGCTGTTACTAGTGATAAACTAGATAGATAATCGGGAGGCTAATCGTTGATTGATTTGGGATAGACAACTTCGAATATTAAAATTTTGAGATGTAATTTCTTTTAATTTTAATTTTATAATATTTTATTATAAAAATACTAAAAGTTGTGCTAAACAACTAGTTTTTGGAGAAAAAAATTGTTTTCGAAAAGTGATTTTCAACTCAAATGCAAAAGCTCATACCCCAACAAATCAAGTGGAGTCAATTGCATCCTAATTTAGCAATGTCTGCATCCCAAGATTTTTTTTTCTAAAAAAAACTTCATATCCCAACAAATTAAGTGGAGTCAATTGCATCCTAATTTATATGCTACATTCGCCCATGAGTAGCGACACCATCTGAAACCGCGATACCTGCAACGATTATGTTCACAATAGCGTATATTATTAAGAGATGTCAGAACTGTGATACTCGCAGTGACCGAAATAGTATCTATAATGTCCGCAACCACAATAAAACCTAACATTACTGTAAATACGATCACAACCGCAATTTAAATTTCTAATTTGGAGCACATTTTTCATATTCGCCCCATGCCACCGAAAGCCCAGGACCGGCCTGCACATTATGTATTTTAATTCGTGCAAGCATTTTTCAACACAGCTACATGAGTGAAGTCAATCAATCAGAACAATGCATTTGTTTGCATCCATTTATCGACATCCCATGTATCCCGATAATCGGAACCGTAATCCGATCTTGCTCTCATGAGGCAGCATAACGTTATTTTGTTCCACAGTTCTGGGAGACTTATGTCTGACTGAGCAGCAAGCCAAGCTTTATACTCAAACTGCGCACCACACAACAACAAACACAATAAGTGGATAGGAAAAGCGACACACACATAGATCATTTGGTTGTGGAAAGCGGAAAACCTCGTCTTCCTCGAGATTATGCGTATAACGTTTGGGCCATCCCCTCTTCTCCAACCGGCGGTAATGCTGTTCAACGGAATCCGTCATCTCTTCTGGTGTCGGTAGCTTTACCGTCCCACACAAAACTTTTGCTATCCATTTCGCTTGTAATTCTATCACCATACCGGGCATTGCCTGATTGTGTGAAGCATGTTTACAATGTTATAAATCTAAAACACAGTTTAACAGGAAGACGTGAGATCGATCATGTTTAAGTCTTTCAGAAAGACAAAAGTTTACCTTGAAAGTTAGTCCAACAAAAGAAAGCCAAGGGGCTAAGCTTGGGGGAAATACATGTTGATATAAAGGTCCAACACGATTGTCATCGACAGTTACAATGCCATTGGACCTAAGAAATGGGAAACTGTATTTGTACCTGCAACACATTTTATTTTTTCCTTAGAGGATTGAAAAAGATCAAATATTTTCTTGAGAAAAAATAGAAAATATTCGGATACCCAGTGCAATGAATAACAATGTCTGCATCCACAAGCGAACCATCTTCGAATACTATTTTACCATCTTTATGTGCACATTCTATCTGCATAAAAAAGTTACAATCTGTCAAGAGAGAAATAAGCTATATGAAGTTAACTAGCTTGATTAATTTGATAAAATGATGAAGAAACCCTTGGATGCTGCCAGGCGTTGTTATGGTTTTCCAGCCTTTTCGACTGGAAATTAGGTCTTCTAAGAGTCTGATGAACTTGTTTTGCAAGAGGGGAGATCTCTTTCAAAATGTCGACGGCACTCGGTCCGTTCCCGATGAGCACCACTATCTGTCACGCATAGCACATAATTGTTTTAGTAACTTATGTGTTCTGGTGATTTAACTATACTAAAGTTCGAAAACTTTCTAAGTTCGTCGATTCATGTAGAGGATTACGTAAGGGTGAGTAAAACTTGATTCGACTCGAAAAAGATCAATTTTTTTAACTCGACTTGACTTGAATCATATTTCATAGACTCGACTCCGATACTCACTACTCCTCGGATTACGTTGTAATTATAACTAATGTTGAGTTTGTTATTGTTTACGGTTCATACCTTATTTTCAAACTGTTCAGGAATCCGATAATTATGAGTATGCAATTGTAGTCCTGGCCAAGTATCTCTCCCTGAAAACATTGGCAAAAATGATACATACACACACACATACATACATACATACATACTAGAAGTGAGTGAAATACCCGGAAACTCTGCTATTCTTGGCTCCGTGTGTTTACCATTGCAAATAACAACAGCCTCAAACACTTCCTCTTTCGATTCCCATCTCGACTCACCCTCTCGAATCCTAAACCCAACAACCCACTCGTGACTCACCTCGTCGACTCGCTCCACCCGAACCACTTCATGCCCAAACCGAATCAACTCCATCAACCCAAAGTCCCTAGCAAAATCCTGAATAAAGCCGAGCACCTCTTCATGACCCGGAAAAGACCTCGGATCCCCACCTTCTTTCTTCAAAAATGGATAGTCCAAGGAGCCCATAAACCGTCTAGGGATGTTAACTCGGAGGGATCTGTAAAGGCTACTATGTACTATTTCCCGATTCGGGTCAAGGCCCAACGGGTCAATCTCTACCCGTGAATCATAGAGCCATGTGCCACCAACTTTGTCCGCCTTTTCAAATATAGTGACATGGTGACCTTCTCTTTGAAGCTCCTTGGCCGTGAGTAGCCCGGCCATGCCACCGCCGACGACCGCGACCTTATAAGATTCTCCCATTTTCAGCACTATCTGCTAAATGATTGATGCTGGTAAACTAAAGAGCATTAAACAAAGTTGTTTCCATGCAAAGATTATTTATTTCATTATCGTCTAAGAAATATAATACTATTTGTATCGCTGTGAGTGATATTTGATACGATTTCAGCAGCTTTGTTTATCCAAGAAAATGTTTGCCACTTTTAATTTTGTAATGCATCAGTTGTTTGCTTTAGCCTAATTTCAGAATCTTTCTCTGTTTTAAAATACCATTTTAATCTAAACTTGGTGGACTAAGCATCACTCTAAATGATTTCGTCTGCTTCCATGTGGCTTAGCGGCCGAAATCAAAATTTTAATCCAAGTTTAAATGAAATTAACAACCAATGATAAAACCTCAAATACTCTCAAGACAACGTCTACTATCTTAATGCAATAATCCAATTCTATGAGAAGATACAAGTGTTTGTTTTCAGTGCTATTTCCACTAATTTAAATGTTAAAAAAAATATTTTTATTATGAAATAAATAAAGACTTAAATGTCTTTTTAATTCTTCTAAGGCAAGATTACAAAAAATAACCCGAACGTTTGCATGTTTTGTCATTTGCCCCCTCCCTTCTTTTTTTTGGAGCAAACAACCCTCAATGTTTCAATTTGGTCCAAATATCAAATATGCCCATGTTGTATGTCAACTGACAGTCAACGGCTGATGTTGACTGGACTTGCCATGTGTTAAAATTCACTGACGTGTCAGCATGATAGTCAGTCATGTGTCACCATAAAGAATTGTATAACAAAATAATTTTTTTTAAAATCTGTCGACGTTGTGGGTTATTTATTCCAAAAAAAGGAATAAGGGGGTCAAAAGATAAAACATGCAAACGTTGGGGCATCTTTTGTCATTTTGCCTTCTTCTAATCGTACCCAAAATCAAATAAGTTACACAAGTCTTTCAATTTCATGGTTTAGGGTTTATGGATTTAAGTTGTAGGGCGTAGAATTTAGCATTTATGATTAGAATTTAGAGTTAGGGTTTAAGGTTTAGGGTTTAACTTTTTGGATGTTAGGGTTAAGAATTTATGTTTTAAATTTTATAGTTTAAATATGAAAGGATGTGTTACACAACTTATGTATTAAAATATAACTCATTGAAAAAACATCCATTAACATCTTTCGAAAGATTTTTTTTATTAAATTTGTTGGTGTGACATTTTGAATTATAAAAAATACCAACTTATCAACCACGTAATAATAACGATGCACCGGGTCTGGATTTAAAATAAAAAATTTAAAGTTATTATCAATTGAACATAAATTTTTAAATCTAAAATCTAGAGGGGATAAATTCAAGAGACTGGACTCCAAATGTATGAATCAGTGTTATTTAATTTACGGTTCGCTTTAATTCGTAGAACGAGTACGGGATCGCAATTCATTAGTTTTGTCGTTTGTAGTTCGTTGGGGTAATCTTCTTTCGAACGCGGTTTTGGATCATAATTCATGAAGATATTTTATTGGTTTCACTAATAAATTTTTAATAATGTATTTATATGTTTGTTAAGTAATTTTCGTTTTACAAAGCAATTATTATTATTATTATTATTATTATTATTATTATTATTATTATTATTATTATTATTATTATTATTATTATTATTATTATTATTATTAGGCAAATAGGTGCCCAAACTATGTCATTTTCAGGTAGGTGCCCAAATTATTTTTCAGGTTAAATTGAGACTTAAAGTTTTATTCCGTGACCCATTTAAAGTTCATAGTTAATTTTTTCCGTTAAAAAATACGTGTCATCTCCTGAAAATTTTAAAAATTATATTAAAGAGCATAATTTGAGCACTCATTTAACGGTTAAGCCTTATTATTGTCTAAATAACTTTCAAATGTCTCAACACATTTAATGGTAGATAACACTAATAAAAAGACAAAGTACTAAAGTCCAAACATTTAAACTCAATTATTGGACCTTGAATATGGAGGGATAGGGCTCATTTGAACATTTAAAGTCAAAACTTTTTTTATTTCATTGTCTTTTTTAATGAGAGATTCTTTTCTCTTTAATATCAAACTTTATCAGTCGTCACACTCTAATCTGTCGTTGGTTATCATCGACGACGGCCGTTCGAATTCTAATTGCACCGAAAAATTTTTTAATAAAAAAATTCTCTGGCTTCTTACTTTTCGATCTACTCTTTTTGTCGTCGGGTCGACTTAATTTTAAAGTATGTGGTTCTCCTTACCAAAAGAGGGCCATCCACCTTTAGGATTCGTCGTCCGATGACCGGAGCCATCGCTGACGACAATCCAAAGGTAAAATTTTTGGTACGTCCATTTCTTCGTTTCAATTCACGTTCCTAAACGAATTGAAACGAAAACGAACTGTGAATGAAACGCACGAATCCAAACGAAATTTGTGGGGTGCTAGGAGAAATAGGTAACACCGGTATGAACAATACATGATTTAGAGTTTATTTTAACCTAGTAATTAAAGTCAAACTATCTAACTTGTTCGAATTAAAATTTTATGCACTATTTAAAAGTTCAATTCAATGATCTATAAAGTAAATTATTTCATAAAGTTCAAATAATTACATATGTGAGATATATTAATTGGCTTAATGGTCATAGATGTTCACTCGTTTAACTCTTGAGAATATAATTGTAACACTATAAAAGAAAATAATTACATACGTCTATATTTGGTACGCGAGAATTCACATATTCGAATTGATTTATGGTGTGTGGAAGTCAATCGGGAGAATCCATTTCTTGCATCCATTTATGAATATCCCATGCATCCCGGTAATCGTGGCCGTAATGTGATCGGACTTTCAAGATGGACCAAAACGTTACTTTCTTCCACCAATTGGGAGGCCTTATGTCCAACCGAGCAGCAAACCAACCTATATATTCAAACTGCCACCAGAGAACAGCAGCTGAATCACAATAAGCAAACAGATAAACAGATAGAGAGACAGAGATGTAATTGTTTAAAGTGGCAACCCCATTATGCTGAGGATTAAGAATAGGCTTCGGCCATCCGTTCTTCTCCGCCTCACGCCAATGTTCTTCAACAGCACGCATCATTTCTTCCTGGCTTGGTAGCTCCAGCTTGCCTGATAAAACCTTTGCCACCCATCTCGCTTGTAACTCCATCACTGCACCAGGTATTCCCTGGTTTCATAACCATCTAATTACCATGTTGAAGCATCGTATATGGTAATTATATCATGCACTGGTTCTCTTTCAACAAGAAATTACCTCGTAGTTTGGCCCGACAAAAGAAAGCCAAGGGGCTAAACTTGGTGGGAATACATGTTTATACAAAGGTTCAACAAGATTGGTGTCGTCCACATTTACTATTCCATTTGTCCTGAGAAATGGGAAATGGAATTTGTACCTGCATTGGATTTTCTTTCCTTTAAAAAAGAGATTAGATTATTTTTCCAGATAAACAAAAGAGATTTGAAAATACCCAGTGCAATGAATAATAGCATCTGCCTCGACAACTGATTCATCTTGGAATACCACCTTACCATCTTTATGTGCACATGCAATCTACATGAAGAAAAAAAATGACCAGCTTCAGTCTTCAAGTTCAACTTTAAACCTACTTAATTAACTGACAAAACGAATAACATACCATTGAATGCTGCCAGGCGTTATCATGGTTTTCCAGTTTTTTCAAATGAAAACCAGGTCTTCTAATAGTTTGATGGACTTGTTTTGCAACAGGGGCGAGCTCTTTCAGAATGTCAATGGCACTCGGTCCATTCCCGATGAGCACTACAATCTGTCGGAACCTCGGATTAGTACAGCAATTTATATGTTGTTTGGGTCGAGACTCGAGATGTAAGGATTTATGATACTGAAGTTTAAAAACAATCACTATGTTTGCAGATTCATGCAGAAAACTGCAGGGTCTGATTGTAAATGGTTCAATACCTTGTTTTTAAATGGTTCAGGAGTCCGGTAGTTGTGGCTATGCATTTGCAGCCCTGGCCAAGTGTCTTTGCCTAAAACATGACCAAAACGGTTTCATAATTCTGCAACAGTTTCTTATTCTGGGAAAATTGAATGCAAATTTCGAAATTGCAACTCTGGAATACCTGGAAATTTTGCAGTTTTTGGCTCTGTGTTATTACCATTGCAGATAACCACAGCCTCAAACAACTCCGCTTTCGATTCCCAACTCGACTCGGTCTCTCGAGTCCTAGACTCAACAATCCACTCGTGACGGACCTCATCAACTCGCTCCACCCGAACCACTTCATGTCCGAATCGGATCAACTCGGACAAACCAAAGTCCCGAGCAAAATCTTCAATAAACCTGAGCACCTCTTCATGACCCGGAAAATGCCTCGGATCACCACCTTCTTTCTTCACAAATGGATAGTCCAAGAATCCCATGATCTGCCTAGGAAGGTTTACTCTAAGGGACCTGTAAAGGCTACTATGAACTATTTCCCGATTCGGATCGAGGCCTAATAGGTCGGTCTCCACCTGTGGATCGTAGAGCCAAGTGCCACCAACTCTGTTGGCCTTTTCAAAAACAGTGACACGGTGACCTTCTCTTTGAAGCTCCCTGGCCGATACAAGCCCTGCAATGCCACCACCGATGACCGCTACCTTATAAGAGTCTCCCATTTTCACCACTCTACCGATCGAAGGCTTACTCGTTCGGTTAAGAAACTGGGGTTGATCGTTTTGGTAGCGAGATCTCCATTGTCAACGACCTGCTACACGAACAAAGCTGCCTATGCAAAGGTTAGTATCAAGTTCATTGTCAAAGACGGAGTATCTTAATGCAAATATTCGGTTCTCATTGGCCACTAAAATCTTTGTTTATCCATGAAAATAATGCCATTATTAAAATAGTAATATAGGGGTTGGTAACTTTTGGCCTAATTCCAAAACCATATATTTTTTTCCAAATATTTTAATCTTAATTTGGTGGGCTGAGGCATCAATGGCTCAGTCATTTTGTCGGCTTCATCAAGTGGCTTAGTGGCGGGAATCAAATTTTATCTCGGATCAGGGATGGACTTGAAATTTGAAATTCTATTTTCGCCCCTAGTATTTTATAGGTTCGCTCTTTAACATAAAGGGTTGTGTCTGTCCCTCGAATGAAATCTTCTTATAATCATGCAGTATAAGGTTAATATAATAAGAATACAGATCAAAAGTTGCATATATGTATATTTGATATGCAAGCAGGGAAGCAAGCTTTGTGTATGTGATTGATATATTTGATTTATATAGTCTGTGGAGTTTAATTGGAAGAATCTACTTCCTGGATCCATTTGTCAACATCCCATGTATCCCGATACTCGTCACCGTAATATGATCGTATTTTCTGGATGAAGCTGAACATTACTTCCTTCCACCTTTGCGGGGGCTTTACTCCCGACTGAGCCGCTAGCCAACTTTCATATTCAAACTGCCAACAAACAACAAGACAATAAGCCAAGAGACGGTCATACAGAGAGATCTGGTTGTGGAAAATAGAAACCTTGTCCTGCTGAAGAGTATGCGTACGATGCTTAGGTCGATGCTTAGGTCGTCCGGTCTTCTCCATTTGACGGTAAAGCTCTTCAACCGAATATGCCATTTCTTCTCGGGTTGGAAGCTTTACCTCTCCAGACAGAACTTTCGCCACCCATTTCGCTTGTAGTTCCATCACTATAGAGGGTACTGCCTGATTATGTAAACACCTATATACCATGTTAAAACTTGAAACACAGTTCACAGAATATTACTCAATCTATTCAATACTTGCTAAGTAAATGCCTAGAAACCTATAAGATCAAATGCAGACTAAAAAGGCTTGATTTCGCTTTGAATCTTTGGCAGACTAAGCACTCAAGGAACGGGACAAGTTGAAAATCTGTGGCAATTAAACAAACACTTGAGGAAAACTTGATATATGACTCCTAGTATCAGGATTTAAACTACAAATTCTTGGCCAGAAACATTTAATGCCTCTCAAATATTCAAATCAGATGGAAGAAATAAGTTTACCTTGTAAGGTAGTCCCACGAAAGAAAGCCGAGGGGCTAAGCTTGGTGGAAATACATGTTGATACAGAGGTCCAACACGGTTGTTGTCCACAGTAATTATCCCATTTGACCTAAGAAATGGGAAATGGAATTTGTACCTACAAGGGATTTTGAGGACAAAGTATTTAAGAGATTGAAGCATTTCTCGGGTTCGTTAAAGGACAGGTAAAAAGATTCAAGTAGTTTTGGAAATACCCGGTGCAATGAATAATGACATCTGCATCAACAATTGATCCATCTTGGAATACCACCTTACCATCGTTACGAGCACATTCAATCTGCAGACAAGTTGCAGTCTATCAGGGTAAAAGAATGACCTCCTTACAGTTTAACTTCAAACCGAATTGATAAAAACGATCAAGAAACCATAGAATGCTGCCAAGCGTTGTCATGTTTTTCCAGCCTTTTCAACTGGGAATCAGGTCCTCTAACAGCCTGATGAACTTGTTTTGCAAGAGGGGAAATCTCTTTCAAGATATCATTGGCACTTGATCCGTTCCCATAAGCACCACTATCTGTCAGCAAGAACCGATAATCATTTCAGCAACATATGTGTTCACTTGGGTGAGATGCATGGATTGATGAAACAAAAAGTTCCTAAGTTTAAAAACATGTAACTCAGTTTGCAGCTTCATGTAGGACACTAGGACTGCAGAGTGATTATAAGTAAGCAATAGCACTGCATTTGAGTTTTATATGATTAAATACCTTATTTTCAAATCGTTCCGGAGTCCGGTAGTTATGGCTATGCATTTGCAATCCCGGCCAAGTATCCCGGCCTAAAACGTTACATAAACGATATGTATGCATAAGAAACAGGCAGTCATTGCGATATAACAGTGAAAATTGAGATATTTGCCGGGTCAACAATAAACTGTCACTTAGAGAAATAACATTCATGGATTTGGAAGCTTATAAATAGCAATTGTGATCGAAGATTCGAAGTAGTTGCATATTTGTTACAGATAAGCAGTTTGTCTAAGAAAGTTGATCTAATGCTGCAATATCCAAATGGACATAAATTAAATACCTGAAAATTCTGCAATGTTTGGCTCTGTGTGTTTACCATTGCAAATAACCACAGCCTCAAACACCTCCTCTTTCGATCCCCATCTCGACTCACTCTCTCGAGTCCTAGACTCAACAACCCACTCGTGACTGGCCTCATTGACTTGCTCCACCCGAACCACTTCATGCCCGAATCGAATCAACTCCATCAACCCAAAGTCCCTTGCAAAATCCTCAAGAAACCTGAGCACCTCTTCATGACCAGGAAAATGCCTAGGATCCATAAAAGGATAGTCCGAGAATCCCATGATCTGCCTAGGAAGGTTGACTCTAAGGGACTTGTAAAGGCTACTATGAACTATTTCCCGATTCGGATCGAGGCCTAATAGGTCAGTCTCCACCCGTGAATCATAGAGCCATATGCCACCAACATTGTTGGCCTTTTCGAATACGGTTACTCGATGACCTTCTCTTTGAAGTTCCCTGGCCGTGACTAGCCCTGCAAAGCCACCGCCGACGACCGCTACTTTATAAGCTTCTCTCATTTTAACTATAACAAACGACGGCTTCCCTCTTCTTCAACTCAGAATCCGGGTTTCACAGTTTCGATAGCGAGATTTCAATTCTCTTAAGCAATAGTTGAAGTCTTTGTTTATCCACGAAATAGCAACAACATGTAATGACATAACAATTTGCTTGTCTTGATGCAATAGTTGAAGTCTTTGTTTAACATGTGGCTGAGCTGCCGATATGAAATTTTAATATCCAAGTTGAAACAGAAATTGACATCCAGGAAAAGAAAAAAATCTCTACTTTCTTACTGCAGTAATCCAGTGCTGGTTAAAACCTACATTTGATTTTTTTTTTAAAAACAATACATGTTTTGACGAGAATAAAAATCCAGACTTCTCCTCCTGTTGACCTGATTCTAAATTATTTGGAAACGTGGCCACCGTCGCCGTCGTTTGCCTTGGTGGTGGCGGAGGGTTTGCGGTGGTTTTCTTCAATGTGTTTGGCGATGACATAGCCGGTGTTTGCAAGCTTCTCGATATTGGGAACGTTGTAGTTCTGAGCGAGGTAGATCCCAAACAGAGTCCCCGCCATTAAAGAGAAAGCACTCCGAATTATACCCATCTCTTCAAGAAACTGAGCAGTCGGAGGAGGAGAGAACTTCTACCGGCGGCTGATGAATTGGGTGCTTATTGGTGGAGGATGGGTAAATTTATGGAGTACCGTACTACCGTTGAACTCGGTCAAAAGTCGTGTGGCCCAAGTTTATGACCCCTCTCCCAAGGGTCAATAGGTCAAATTACAGTTTGATCCCTCTAAATATTATATATGAAATTATTGACTAACACAATTTACAATTTAATTCTGATCCCAAGATGAACAAAGAAAATTAAGTTTGAAGAGATACTCTTATATTAAACTTCCATAAAATTCGAACTTCATTAATTTGCCGATGAATCCGACACCGTAAATAAGTTGGTTAATTGACTTTCCGAGTTGGAACTTGGAAGTAAGTAGTCGATATGTTGGTCAAGTTACTCCATGGATGAACATTTTTCAAGATTTTATTATATATATACACACGCTCAAATTATTTGAGAGCCAAATCCTATATGGAATGGAGGTAGGACAGTGAATATATATATATATTGAAAAAAATAAAAAATTTGATTTATTTGAATCGTAAAATTTAGTTTTTGTATTCTAATTTAATTATCGTTCACAGTTTTAGATAAAATCAATTAATAAATTCGACCATCTAAAATATTCAAAAACTTTATGCATTAAAATATTATATAGTCCAATAATTTTGAAGCCCCTCTAATTCTTTAAAGACATTTTACTCCAAGTTCGATTATTAAAAAGTGTGAATTCCCATTTTAACTTTTAATTGTTTTACATTTTTACTGTTATCAAATAATTATTAAATTTAGTTAATATAATTTAGTTAATATAATAAAAGAACAATCAATTATCTAATTTAGTTAATATAATTTTAAAAATAAAGATTAAATAACTTAAATGTATTAGTAATTAACCAAAATAATTTAATAACAATTAATCCAACCAATAACGCATAAAGTAAAGTGAAACGACTAAAAACAGACATCATGCAAACATAAACTCTTTCCTAACAGACGATACGGTATACAAAGCAAAAACACAGATTGACAAGCAAGCATCGGTTTCTTCATTCACGAGGTGACAAGCGTCGGCTTTGCTGGCTTTCTCTGAACCAACAAGTTGAAGCCAAGTCGGGAAAATTATAGGTGCAAGTCAGTGGAATATGTTCTGATTATGCAGTTCCAAGGCTTTTTTGCTCCAACATTTATAGTGATGTCGAAGTTCTAGCCCCTTTCTCAAGGTCGGGGGTTCAACCCAATTTCTTTACGTGATTCAGTATCTAACGTATCTTCCAAGTTCTTTGAGCATAAAAGGGTTAATTACACTAGGAATCCCTTAACTATCATGTAAATCTTAAATTTTGAAACGTTCTAATTAAGTTTTCAATGCACGAGTCTTGTATCAATCAGGTGCTTGCATACATCGGTCTAAGTCTAATCATCCATTTAAACGTTAACTATCAAATTCATGTTTGACATGAAGCATAATTAAAACATGTATATTAAAATGTAAACATCACATGAACAACTTAAATATAGTGTGTTAAAGAACCTATTTAGTGATAGTACCGAAGAGAGTGTGTGGTTATCTTTAAAAAATTTAAATTCGAACAATTTATCTGTATAATATGTGTTTTTAAAAAGCTAAAAATAAAAAAGGCTTAATGGCCCGTTTAACTCCTGAAGTATATATAAAATACCAAACTGCATTGCAGAAACCTTGTTAAGTTGTTCAAAATTGTCTACGTGAAGTGGCTAATTTGTACCATGAGAATGAGAAGAGGTAGAGGAAAAGTAAATTAGAGGCTAAAAATGTATCGGAGTTGTAATCATTCATTTTGTCCGAATCTTAAACCCCTTTATGTTTGTGTTGTTAGTGGGCTTATCGAGCTATTAAGAAATTTAAAAATAAAAAATAAAAAAAAGGGAAAAAGGAAAAAGAAATATATATATATATATATATATATGTGTGTGTCATATTATTATTTAGTATTGTTACCATACTATTATCATTAATTAGTGCTATTTATTGTATGTGTATGCATGCGACATATTAGATATAGGTGTGTTTTGGTTATATATTGTGTACATATTATTGTTTATTATTATTATTATTTAAATTTACCTTTAATTACTATTTATTATTACTTATTATTATTATTGGATAGTATTATATTAAAAATTAAACATAAGCAAATAAATAAAAGCCCACTTTGATTAATAATAAATAAAAGTCCATTACATTAATATAGTCCATTACATAAAAGCCCGGAATAACAAAATACATGGCCCAAGCCCGATAAGCCCTTACAAAGCAGAAACCCTAATCCTTTTTTTATCTATGCGCAGCCAAATCTGGACCGTCAGATCTGATGCTTGATCTCAACGGTCTATATCGATCTCGGGTAAGAGCAAACCCCAGAGAGCCCCCATTTAGTCTCGCGCCGCCAAGCCCCAACCGTCAGATCTGCTGAGATCTGACAGACCAGATCAGCCCAGGTATGGAGAAACCTTAGCAAGCACCCCATTGCCCTAGCGCCGCGCATCTCAGACCGTTAGATCGAGGAGGTCATCGAACGACTCAGATTGAGCCAAGGAGGATTCTAGAAACAGTCTTCCTCTCCACGCTCCACCACGCGCGGTGTTTCGATCGCCCACGCGCGCGTGCCGCCCCTGTCCCGAACGCACCAGAGCCTTCTGCAGCTTCAGGCCCTCTGCCACCACCACGCCTCCCCCCGTTCAGGTAAATTCGACATGCACGGAAAGAAGGCCAGCAATCAGAAACCCAAAAATAGCAAAAAAAGAAACATAAAAACAAAGGCAATAAATCAAAGCAGAGACAGACCAAGGACGAGGGGAAGTCAACTATTTTTGTCGATTCTCTCTGTTGTAATTCAGGGATATAAAATTCGAACCAAAAACCAGTGTAAAGGATGGGAAATTTTTGCAGAGAAATAATAACAACAACCTTCTGAGGTAGCATTTTCTTACTTTCGAATGCATGCATGATAAGCAAAAAAAAAAGAAAGAAAGTTTCTTTTTACCTTTCGGAAGCCAATCACCCCTTCGTCTTATCGATTCGAGCGGCGATAAGCCCATCGGCTTCCTTCTAGGGAGTCGACCGGGTGAGCCATCCGAATCACAGGGGGACTCTCTTTCCTTTTTTAGGATTTCGAACCTCGGTGGTCTGAAATTCGACTCCCGAACCCATTTTCAAAAGAAAAAATCTCTGATTTTATTTCGGTGTCCGGTCTACCATTTTAAATGGCCGGTGGCGACTCCTCCTTTTTTACAAATTCGACTAAATTTTCAAAACCAATTTAAAACCCGGTTCTTCTAAGTGACACCGAGGTATTTTCTAAAAATTAGTCGCAACAGGAGTAAGAAGGAGATGAACAATTTTAGGGGTTAGATTGAATATATAGAACTTGAGAGACTTCCCCATTTTTATTAAACTCAGTCAATTTTTTTAGTCAAAGGAGCCACATGGCGTGATCTGACTGAGTCAATTTTTTTAAACCGACGTTAAATAAGAGGGGTCAACGAAGGTCACGATTTTTAGTTCAAGGGGTAAAACGTTTTAAAAAATACTTTAGAGGACAATTCGATATTTTGTGTATACTTCAGAGGTCAAACGAGTTAAGCCAATAAACAATAAATACTAGTGTATAATTCCACTGGCCTTAAACTTTGTATTAGCTTGGAAATTTGGAACCCAATACAGGGGCAAGATCGTCCTAAAATGAATGAGTGTATTAGAAGAGGCAGAGGAAAGGAGGGAAACATTTGCGAAGAGATGTAAAAACAAGTCAGAACCTGGTAACCTGACTGAAACCTGCCCGAGTCAGAACCTGATTTGACCTGAGTTTTTTTTTACCCGAACCCGATCTGCAACCGACTGTTGTTGATCCGAACCCGAATTTGACTTGTTACTGTAGCAACCGAACCCGATCTGCGTCCGACTGAAAACGACCCGAACCCGAATTGGACCTGTTAATTTGGACCTGAAACCCGACCTGCGTCCGACTGAAAAGAACCCGAACCCGAAGCCGACCTGGCAAATAACCGAAATTACCCGACTGAATTGACCCGATATCCGATTTTACCTGACCTGAAATGGACCCGACCTGAAATGGACCCGACCTGAAATGGACCCGACCTGAAAATGGACCCGACCTAAAATGGACCCGACCTGAAATGGACCCGACCTGAAATGGACCCGACTGAAATGGACCCGACCTGCTTTTGAACCCGACCTGTTCTTGACCTGAGCTGAAATTAACCCGAAACCTATGACATGATGAATTAAAAAATTTATAAAAGTTCATATATCATATACATATATAATGTATATACATATACACTTACATATATTAATATAGGTGATGTATATACGCGCATACAAGTATATATATATATATATATATATATATATATATATATATTAAGTACTAAAGTTTGAAAAAAGAATAAGTAATTGATAATTTATGAAAATAAAAAATTAAATGAAGAGTTGTTTTTAATTTTAAAGTTTATTCATTAACTTGAATAAAATTGTAAATTTACAAATTATAAAAAATTAAATAACAATTGTAAACTTATTTGTAGTTCATAAAATTTACTAAAGTTATAACATATATATGTATAGCATTTGTAGTTCAAAAATTTACAAGTCTAAAATTTTATAAGTCTACAATTTTATTTTTTTATACTTAGTTAACAGATTCTTTAAGATTGTAAAACTTAGTGAAATTATAACTAGAACAAATACAATTTGTAATTGTTGTCTTAAGTTAACAGATTCTTTAAGTTGTTTTTAATTTTAAAGTTTATTCATTAACTTTTGCAGTTCAAAATTGATAAGATTATAAAGTATATGATTTTACTTAAGTAGAACAAATTAAGTAATTGTTGTCTTAAGTTACAAAATGTAGAATTAAGTTAAGATATAAAAAAAATTCATACACTTAAGTAAATAAATTAACAGATATAAAATAAAAATAACTAGAATTTCAGTTATCAATACTTTATTACTTAAAAAAATATCAATACAGAATGTAAAAAAATACAAGATAAAAATTTACACTTATAATTTTACAAACCGAATGTCACAAAATACAATTTGTAATAAAATTAGCCCTGAGATCTTATAGCAAAGCTAAAAGCACTTTGCTACCAGATAATTCTTCATCGGGCTATCTCATCTAAATGCTACCAACAGCTAATTATGGGTAACTGGTAAGAAACCAACATAATTATGGGCAACACTAAGATAAGAGAGGAACAGCAAGCTACCAGTAACCAACAGCAACACCAAGCCATTAACAACAGCAGCAAACAGCATCACCAACTCACAAACAACAGCAACATTCAGCTAAGAAGCAAGAAAAAAACAGAATCAGATGCAACATCAGATGCAAAACAAAACACTAAGTCAAATTAAAGAAACAGAAACAAGGATTATACCTCACTTAACAAGAAACACTAAGTGAAATTAAAGAAACAGAAACAAGGATTATACCTCAATTAACGAGAAAGATTATACCTCACTTAACAAGAAGGATTATACCTCACTTAACATCAGATGCAACATACACATCAGATACTTCTACATTGAAGTGCTTCCTGCAAAACAAAACAAAGTCAGTAACTGAATGTAAAAATAAAACAAGAATTGAAAAAACAGAAAAAAGGATTATACCTTAACCTTGAAGTGGATCTTCAACAGACACATCAGAGACTGAGGCATCCTTCCCAACAGCAAGAAATTCTTCATCCCTTTCCTCAGGCTCAAAACCATACAACCAATTTCTGGTTGTTACAAATACTTCTACATTTTTAGGCAAAAGCCTAGCCCTCAACTTGTTCAATATTCGACCTCCCATACTAAATGAGGATTCAGAAGCTACAGAGGTGATTGGAATGGCTAACACATCTCTAGCCATGAGTGAAAGTACTGGAAAAGACACAGATTGTGTTTTCCAATACTCTAAAATATCGAACTCAGCATCTGATGTGCGAGGGAGAAGGGGCAAAGAAATGTAGGAGTCAACATCGGACTTACCACTCCTAGAAGCTGCCAAATTGGCATCAAAGTTCTGCATTAAATAAAAAAATTAGTAAACTGTAAATGAAAAAAATTAACTATAAAAACAGAAGCTAAAAGATAAACTGACCTGAAAGAGATTAGATTTCTTGAAGGTCCTAGGGCGACCAGAACTTGACAGACTTGAAGTATGAGTAGAGTTACTTTGGACAGAAGAATTATTAGAGGAAGTACGTGCAGATCTTGAATAATAAATGTACATACTCACAAACTCATTATAAACAACACTTACCCTCCTTTCAACCTCATCCTCAACATAGAGGACACCATACAACTCCTTCAGAAGTTGTAACTTATACCGAGGATCAAGTAAAACAGCAAAAGATAGAATAGTTGAATGATCAGACCAGTATTTTTCATACAATTCAAGCATAGGACCAGCCATTGCAGAGATGCCCTCACATGGATCATTGTGAGCATCACATAAAAGTTTCTCAATGGCAACAACATTAGCCAAGTACAAATTAGCAGTAGGATACTTGGATCCTGAGAACAGAGTTGAAATTTCAAAGAAGGGCTCAAGGAAATCACAAATTAATTGAGCAGTTTCCCACTCAACATCAGAGATTACATCCAAACCATTTTCCCTATTAACAAACAAGTTAATAGCATGTTTAGCTTCTAGTGCCCTACGAAGCATCAGGTAAGTAGAGTTCCATCGAGTAGGAACATCCAAGACCAACTTACCAGAAAAATCAGAACCACAGTCATTAATAGCAGAATCAAAGGAACAAAGTCTAGAATCAGAAGAATCTATAAATTTAACAATCTCACGCAATTTAACAACAGATGAGTCGATTACCTTCAAGCCCCTTTGAACTATCAAGTTCAGGATATGGGCAGCACACCTTATATGAAAAAACTTACCATTGCATGGCAAAGAAGAAATTGCATGCAAATCATCTTTCAGACGCCTCACCATTCTTTCATTTGCAGAAGCATTATCAAGAGTCATTGTAAAAGCTCTCTTCTCAAGACCTCATTCAGTTAACATATTTTTAAAAAAAACTTGTAAATAGACTCACCATCATGGGGAGGGGGGAAACGACGAAAATTTAAAATCTTAGACTGAAGTTTCCAGTTATTATCAACATAATGTACAGTCAGTGCAAAGTAAGAACGTGAAGTGCAAGCAGACCAGCCATCACATGTAAAACAGATACGACTCAGAACAGATTGCATTGAATCAAAAAGCAATTTCTTATGCATCTCATGCTTTAACATGCAAGCCTTAGTAATAGAGTACCTTGAAATATCTTTCACATTAGGATTTAAATAATTATGCAAAACCCTAAGTTTATCATGCTCAACAACACTCAAAGCATAACCATGACAAAGAATTGCTTCAGCAAACAGTTCACAATATCTTTTCTGATCAAAAGCAGCTTCTGAACTACTATTGGGATTAGTAGCAAGAAACTCCTTATAAGCATCACATTTTTCAGTATGTCTTTTAGGATTAGAAGTACCAATATAAGAGTCAGCTTTATACCTTTTCTTTTTGCAGTACTTACATTCTGCAAAAAGCCCTTCTGGAAGCTTGATGAATGTGTAATGATCCCAAACAGGGGATGTTCTTCTCCCAATGTCCCCTCCAGCTGAAGCTGCAGACTTCCTCTTGGAGGTACGAACTGTCTCAGACAGTTGATCATTTGCATCCTCTTCTAGCAAAAACATACAAAAAAAGAGTCAGAAATATACAAAATATAAGTTAAAAAAAATCATAATGAACAAGGATTAATAAATTACCTTGAGACAATATAATTTGGTCATTTAGATTTCTTTCTCCAGGAAAGTCCAACTCATAAGAGAATGAATTCATAGCTGTCACAAAACTGAAAAAGTGCAAATAAGAGAACCAAAAATAAAAAAAATACAAAATCATATATACAGACATCCATAAACAAAGAATAAAATTTCTAATGGTTTCAGTTTAACCGTTGTACGTGGCGTTGTTACACCTGTCCACAGGGACAAAATTTATAAATCCCCCTTTGGCACCAGTAGCACCGCAGGTCAGGTAGTCCAGCTGATATACTCAGGTTAAACCAACGAAACCCTAAAGACTCGGACCATACATATACATACATGCATAAAGATATAACATGCAGAAAACATATATCATAGAAACTGACTCGGACCATACATATACATAGAAACTGACATGCATAAATACAAACTGACAGAAACATACATGATACAGATCTCAGATAACATGCAATAAACAGATCTCAGATAACATGCAATAAACAGATCTCAGATAACATGCAATAAACAGATCTCAGATAACATGCAAACAGATCTCAGATAAACAGATCTCAGAAAACAATCATACATATAAACAAACAGATCTCAGAAAATAATCATACATATAAACAAACAGAAAGAAACATGCAAAAGGAGATATACAACCTTCCAGCTTGATGAACAGACCGGCACGCAACAGGAACAGACAGACAGAAGCCAGAAACGATTCTGAGAAAAAAAAGGAAAATAGTAAGAATCTGAAAATCAAACAAAAAATAAATAGAAGAAAAAGAATATAGAACTTACACGAACAGATCTGGGAAAATGAAAAGGCAGAGAACAGCTCTCGGAAAATGAAAAGACAGAGAAGAACAGATCTCAGAATCTGAAGAGGTAAGATGAGAATACGAAAGGATGTTGGGATTAGAGGTTAGGGTTTGGGGATTAGAGATTATGGTTAGGGTTTAGATGTTAGGGTTTCAGATTTAGGGTTAGGGTTTTGGGATTAAGGGTGTAGAGGTTAGGGTTTCAGATCTAGGGTTAGGGTTAAGAATAAATTAGGGTTTAGGGTAAAACAGAAATGATTTTGGGTTTTGGGTTTAGAAGGATTGAAGATAGAAATTCTCAAGAACACGAGGTTGTTCTTGAGAAAAGAAGGGGGTTTGATCGAAGAAAAACATGTTTAAGGAAGAAATTTGTGTTTATAGAAGATCTGGGAGGAAATTTTGGAAGAACAGGGAAGAACACGAGGTTGTTCTTGAGAAAAGAAGGGGGTTTGATCGAAGAAAAACAGGTTTAAGGAAGAAATTTGTGTTTATAGAAGATCTGGGAGGAAATTTTGGAAGAACTTGGGAAGAACACGAGATTTTGATCGAAAGAAATGAGGAAGATCTAGGATTTTGGTGTTTGTGGATGAGAGAGAATTTGAGACGATATTTCGGCAGAGTAACAGTAGGGAGAAATGAGCAATTTTGGCTGAGGGGTGAGGGTCTATTTATAGGGCTCGAGCCGGGTCAGAGGATCCGCGCACTTTGAAACGGGTTTTCGGGTTTTGCTCCGCAAGCACTCCTTCTTTGATTTCTTTCAATTTCGTCCTTTTTGTTTTGAAATTGAGCTTAAAGCTTTGATTATTTTTCAATTGCATCCTTAATTCAGTTTTAACTTTTTAAGTTTAGGGTTATAGTTTTAATTTAGGGTTTGTGGTTTTAATTTAGGGTATAAATTAAGGGTTTACTGATTTTTTTATGGCTAATATATTTTATTTAGTTTTTTTAGGGTTAATATGTTAATTTAGGGTATAAATCAAGGGTTTTGGGCTTTTTATTTAATGTTAATGTGGTTTAGGGTTTATGATCTTTAATTAGGGTTTTAATTTAAATGTTTAGGGTTGAAGGGTTTTAGGTTTTAGTAATTAATTTTTAGTTTTAATACTTGTAGGGTTTTGATTTAGGGTTTAGGGTTTCATGAAGCAATGTACTTCGATCCTTTAGTTTTAATGTTTATGGTTTAGTGTTAGGGTTTAGGGTATAATACTTATGGTTAGGGTATAATGCTTGGGGTTTAGGGTATAGGGTTATTATTAGGGTTTAGGGTTTAGGGTTTCATGAAGCAATGTACTTCGAGTGATTATTTTGTACCCTAAACCCTAAACCCTAATCCCTAACCCATAAAACCCTAGACATTAATCACTAAACCCTTAGATCCTAAACCCTAAGCCCTAAAGTATGTAAGTATTTATGCATTTAGGGTTTACGTTAGTATAATGAACTAAGGTTAGTTCGACTGATTAGTTCGTAAGGTTTAGGGTTTAGTGTTAGGGTCTAGGGTATAGTGCTTAGGGTCTAGGGTATAGTGCTTAGGGTTTAATGTTACGATAACAAGTGACTTAGGGTTTTGATTTTATGAGTTTCAATTTAGTGTTTAAGGTTTAGGGTATAGGGTTATCATTAGGGTTTTGAACCTTAACCCTAAGCCTTAAACCCTGAACCTTAAACCCTGAACCATAAGGATTAAACATTAAACCCTTAGATCCTTACCCTAAACCCTAAGCCCTAAAGTATGTAAGTATTTATGCATTTAGGGTTTACGTTAGTATAATGAACTAATGTTAGTTCGACTGATTAGTTCGTAAGGTTTAGGGTTTAGTGTTACGGTCTAGGGTATAGTGCTTAGGGTCTAGTGTATAGTGCTTAGGGTTTAATGTTACGATAACAAGTGACTTAGGGTTTTGATTTTATGAGTTTCAATTTAGTGTTTAAGGTTTAGGGTATAGGGTTATCATTAGGGTTTTGAACCTTAACCCTAAGCCCTAAACCCTGAACCTTAAACCCTGAACCATAAGGATTAAACATTAAACCCTTAGATCCTTACCCTAAACCCTAAGCCCTAAAGTATGTAAGTATTTATGCATTTAGGGTTTACGTTAGTATAATGAACTAAGGTTAGTTCGACTGATTAGTTCGTAAGGTTTAGGGTTTAGTGTTAGGGTCTAGGGTATAGTGCTTAGGGTCTAGTGTATAGTGCTTAGGGTTTAATGTTACGATAACAAGTGACTTAGGGTTTTGATTTTATGAGTTTCAATTTAGGGTTTAAGGTTTAAGGTATATGGTTATCATTAGGGTTTTAAACCCTAAACCCTAAACCATAAACATTAAACCATAAACCCTAAACCCTAAGCCCTAAGCCCTAAAGTATGTAAGTATTTATGCATTTAGGGTTTACGTTAGTATAATGAACTAAGGTTAATTCGAGTGATTAGTTTGTAAGGTTTAGGGTTTAGTAATAGTTTGGGCCTTGGGCTCTTATCCCACCACCCATTTATTTTAGATGGGCCCTAAAACCTATATTGTATAAATATAAACTTATAACTTATAATTTATATAATGTATTTATAATATAATAATTAATAATTAGTAATAGTTTGGGCCTTGGGCCTTTGGGCTCTTATTCCACCACCATTTATTTTAGATGGGCCCTAAAACCTATATTGTATAAATATAATATATACATATATATATATATATATATAAATTTATAACTTATAATTTATATAATAATTAGTAATAGATTGGGCCTTGGGCCTTTGGGCTCTTATTCCACCACCCATTTATTTTAGATGGGCCCTAAAACCTATATTGTATAAATATAATATATACATATATATATATATATATAAACTTATAACTTATAATTTATATAATAATTAGTAATAGATTGGGCCTTGGGCCTTTGGGCTCTTATCCCACCACCCATTTTTTTAGATGGGCCCTAAAACCTATATTGTATAAATATATATATATATATATATATATATATATATATATATATATATATATATATATAAACTTATAACTTATAATTTATATAATAATTAGTAATAGTTTGGGCCTTGGACTTTGGTAGTAAAACCTATAATGTATATATATATATATATATACATATATATATATATATATATAAACTTATAACTTATAATTTATATAATAATTAATAATAATTGGTAATAGTTTGGGCCTTGGGCCTTTGGGCTCTTATCCTACCACCCATTTATAATAATCAATAATAAATATTAATTATCAATAATAAATATTAATTATCAATAATAAATATTAATTACTAATATCAATAATTAATAAATAATATTAAATTATAATATATATGGGCGGGAAACTTTGATTTCAAACCGCCAATTTTCAAATTGAATTTCAATTTAGGGTAAATTATAAATAAAGCCCTTTATATTATATAAGTTTTTTATTAAGTCCTTTAAGTATGTACATATTAATAAACCATAAACCCTAAACCCTAAACCCTAACCTACATACAATGCAACACAACCCCTAATGTATGTAAGTATGTACATGTGTACACATTAATACATTAATCTCAAACCTCAAACCTCAAACCCTAAACCCTAAACCCTAACCTACATACACTACAACACAACCCCTAATGTATGTAAGTATGTACATGTGTACACATTAATACATTAATCTCAAACCTCAAACCCTAAACCCTAAACCCTAACCCCTAAACCTAAACCCTAAACCCTAAACCCTAACCTACATACACTACAACACAACCCATAATGTATGTAAGTATGTACATGTGTACATATTAATACATGAATCTCAAACCTCAAACCCTAAACCCCAAACCCTAAACCCTAAACCCCAAACCCTAAACCCAATCATATTGTATATAAGTAATTAATTATATACGTGTGTACATATTAATGCATGAACGCTCAACACAAAACCCTAAACCCTAAACTTTATTTTTATTTTAAATTGACATATACTTATTGTTTTTTTTCATTACTCTAATTTTTATACTTTTAATTTGATATTTTTGTTTATTATAGTCCCTAAAACTTTATTTTTATTTCAAAATACCCATTTTCCTTGTTTTTTTTAATTTATCTAATGTTTTATAATTTTAATTTGATATTAATGTTCATTATAATCTCTGAAATTTTATTTTGTAATCCAAATTGACCCATTTTCTGTCCAAATCGACCCATTTTGATTCTTTTTTAATTACTATAATGTTTTATAATTATAATTTGATATGACTTTAAATAATTAACTCAAAATTAACGACGATTGACGAAGGTCAACCTAAAGTCTATCAACTACTTATATGGTTGTACGATCGAACTCAAACCGAATACGAATTTCAATCACAAAAATACCCCGACCTGAATTACCCGACCTGAAGCTACCCGACCTGAAATTACCCGACCTGAAATGCACCCGACCTGAAATGAACCCGACCTGAAATGAACCCGACCTGAAATAGACCCGATCTGAAACGGACCCGACCTGAAATGAACCCGACCTGAAATGGACCCGACCTGAAATGTATCCGAACCCGAATTAACCTGCCAATTATCTGCTTTGGACCCGACCCGTTCTAACCCGACCTGAAATGGACCCGACCTGAAATGGACCCGATCTGAAATGGACCCGACCTGGAATGGACCCGACCTGAAATGGACCCGCACCCGACCCGAGTCGAGTCAATTTTTTCTTTTACCTGAAATGACATGTATCCGATTTTACCCGACCTGACAGAACCCGACCTGAAACCTGACCGATTACCTGTTTTTACATTCATCAACAAAGTCGCGCCACAAATCTACTGGAAAATTAGAAAACACAATGCCGAAACGCCAAATCTCTAATTCTGAATCAGAAGAAAGTGAAAGTGAAGAGAAGTTAAGCGAAGAAGAAGATGATCATGATGAAGCAATCCTCAAGCAAGAACAGCAAGGTATATCCGAATACGAGAAGCAGAGATTATCGAGAATTGCAGAGAACAGAGCCAGAATGGAGGCTTTGGGTCTCTCCAAAATTGCTTCTTCTTTGATGGGTCCGTCGCAAAATTCAACACGGACTTCGAGTAAGCTTAAAGGGAAACGCAAGGTCGTTGACGACGATGAAGATTACAGGCCCAATGATGATGAGGATGACAAGGACGAAGACGATGACAATGAAAACGATGATAATGAGGGATTTCCGGGTAGGAAAACGCCTCAGCCCGAGTCTCGTAAAAACAAGGTAAAATAATTCACAGAAATGATTCGTTCCTACAAGGGTAATTTTCCAAGACTTGTTTGGAGCTCGATTGTTCTGTTCTGTTTTTTTAGTAAGCTGATAAAATTAATTGCTTTATAGTGTGCAATGGCTATACTTATTGGCTCTTGCCTTATTAGTTTGGCTTATGCTTCTTTGATTTTCTATTTTCTAGGTGAAAAATAAAGGCTCAAAACCTAAGAAGAAAGCTCCTGTTCAAAAACAATTGAACAGTTTAGATTATGTTGATAATGATGATGACTTAATGAAGGTCAGTTTCGATGACTAAGGAGCAAATGCTGTTTATAAATATCCGGTTTCACTGTTAGGCTAAACTTTATTTGAGTCATTTTCAGGCAATTGCTCTTTCCCTGAAAGATTCTGGAGAAGTTTTAGGTGATGTGCCTGCAGATGTGCAAGATGCTACTTTCACCGAAAGAAAGGGGAATAATGCTCGAAACAAGAGGAAAAAATCGGTTCGTTCTGTTTCGTATTAGTGTGTTGATTTCAAGGATTGCACTATTTGCTTCCCCTTCCTCTCAATTTGTATTCACTTGGTTTCTTTTCATTTGTGGATCACAGTTCACGAGTCGCACCCAGATGACCGAGGATGAAATGGTAGTGCACTTCTTTCAGTTTGATGGTAATTGCTGATGCTACTCTCATCTTTCTCTTTCTCTCTTTCTTATGAAGATGCACATTGTCAACAAAGTAAGCTTATGACTATAGAGTGCTTAGAAACTAGGAACCGTGTGGGGTTTGCATTTGCATTGCTCTTGCCGATCTAAAAATTTATCTGCGAAAAGAATTTCGTAGTGTAGGGTTGCCTCTCATTTGAGGTTCTATAAGCTGTTCAATGTGTTTCTCTCATCTATTTTGCTGTTGGAAGTAGTTCCTCAAATCATCCAGGATATGTTTTATGATCTATCACGAGAATGTCTATTATTTAACATTACCATGGCACTTCAGAAGAAATTGGTGCAGCTAGCTAAATAAAGAGTAGGATTTTGGTGCATTTGCTTACACTGCGTATTCTGGTTCGGTCAAATTAGAATGAGAAACCTAATGCTGAACACTCGTCTGTATAATACTAATTTTGTTATTCGTATTATCTCTCCATTCTTGAATGTGTTTTTGGTCATTGATTAAAAGCATTGTTGGTAATCAGAATCTGGAAAAGGAAGCATTTCTGTGAGAGATTTACGAAGAGTAGCTATCGCACACGATTTTATGTGGACGGATAAGGAGTTGGCTGACATGATCCATTTCTTCAATAGCGACCGTGATGGGAAGGTCAGTACATTCTTTTAGCTAGCAATCTTTTCTTCCCATTATAATGAGCCATGTCTTTACAAGCCGTGAATGATCAAATCGTCATACTTTATTTGTAGTTTACTTTGTCTAAATATGCATTATGTGAATAAAAGTAAAAGCTAGAAGAAGTAAAATCCATTCTTGTGCTTGCCTAGCCAGAAGCATTAATCATCTTTGTGTGTTAGTGTTACTTCGAGATGTATCCGAGTTTAAAGAACTTACTTACCTTTCTTACTGGTGGCACTGCAGCTAAATCTTGATGATTTCCGGAAGATTGTCAGCAGATGCAACATGTTACGAACATCTGAAAATCCGTAAACCTGATTCAAGCTTATTCTGTTAAAAGATGTACCTTTGCGGACGGATTAGAATCTCATAATCAAGACTCAATGCTCCTTTCTTTGCTTCAAAATGTGAGTCTTCGCCTGCAAATATAAGTAATATTTCAATGCAACACATTGATTAGCACTAATTCCCTATTCAATGTCAAACACAAAGAACATGAATACTCAGAGTTTGCAGCTTGAATTCAAGCTGCCATCGTCGGAGACAGAAGCCCTAGGCAAAGAGCCTTCCTCGAACAGGGGAAGGTCGCCGAGGAGGAGCAAAATAAGCAACCCTCAGGCTGCACTCATCAGCATGATGCCCAGATTCCTTATTAAACTAAACACATCCAAAAGCAAACAATTCGAAAACAAAACATATTTTGTCAACAAATAAATGTATTTTTTTCATGTATAATAAATTTTAAACTTAAGTCAAGCACGTATTTAATAAAATGAACGATTTGTGACCTGAATGAAAATTGTGTTAAATTCAGTGATTCATAATGGAAGTTGCCCCTTTTAAATACTCTTCAGACTTAAGTGCTATTACTTGATTTAAAAAATTAAAGTTCAATTGATAGTACTTTTAGTGGGAAAAAACCTTTTAATATGTGTCAGTATTTGAATTTATAAGAATCAATTAACAACATTATCGATTGAAATTTATTTTTAAAATATATTTCTAGCAATTAATAAAAAGATTATAAGCTAATAACTGGGGTGGTGGCGCAGTTGGCTAGCGCGTAGGTCTCATAGCACTATTCTTTTTATCCAAATAAAAATTTATAAGCTATTGATTAAACAATTATTTATTGGATTAATATCCTATACACTGGCGGTGGAAACTGAAAGTTTCCACAAGCGTCTTAGTTTTAAGGTATAGGGTGTTAGTTTAGGGTATATGGTTTAGGGGTTTAGGTGTAGGGGTTTAGAATTTAGGGATAGTTGTTTCAATTTAAAGTTTAGGGTTATAATTTAGGGTTTATAGGTTAAAACCTAAATCCTCACTCTATTACACTAAAAACTAAACCCTAACCTATAAACCCTAAATTATAACTCTAAACTTTAAATTGAAACAATTATCCCTAAATTCTAAACCCCTACACTTAAACCCCTAAACTCTATACCCTACACTAACACCCTATACCCTAAAACTAAGGCGCTTGTGGAAACTTTCAATTTCCACCGCCTGTGTATAGGATATTTATCCTTATTTATTTTATCCAAATAATTATTTCAAAACCCACACGCTCTGGCAATGAATAAGAGGCCGGCCCAGTATCTCTTTGCCACTGAAAAAACCCATTATTATTTTTTTGAATAAATTAAAATGAAAGATGGGGTGAGAGAGGCTCGAACTCTCGACCTCAGGATAACTCAGAAGCTATGAGACCTACGCGCTAGCCAACTGCGCCACCACCCCGATTGTTAACATTTTTCGGTTTGTTTTATAAATCCTAATAAAAAGCTTAAATTAAGACCACGCCATGCTGTTTAAGACGAGTTAAATGTATTAACATTTGTTACCCATCGATAAAATTAAAACATTGTATAATATAATAAGGATTTATATCTAACCCCCAAAATTTTGTATTTTATATATTTAATCTTAATTTAAAATAACCCAATAAATAAAACTATTCATGTTTAAAATTTTCGAAAAATCACATTAGTTGGTGTGGAACTTATTTTTATAAGGTAAACGAATTTAATCAGAATTTGAATAATTCATTTCCATTTCAATTCAAATTAAATATTAAAAATAAGCATTGACTTAGAACTGAATTTTAAATCATTTAAAACATACATGGACGGTTTAAAGGTTTACAAGTGCCTTATATAGTTTACTAAATCGATGTCATTTAATCTATAATCTCAAAAATATATAAATTTTTTTAAAAGATATTTTTATATTAATAAAAAATATACTATGAGACCCTCTTATTATAATTTATTAAACCAAAATCTTCTGTTTTCTCCCTTGAAAACATTTGAAGCCTCTCTTTTCTTAAGAGTCCTGTGAGATCGTTCCCCTCGCACATGTCAAAAATCGCACCGCAAACATACCTACTTTCACCATTCAAAATAAGTAACATTTCTAATTTAAAGCTATTCACGCAACTGTAAAACAACATTTCTTACATGTATGTTGACCGTTAATAATGTACAACAAACAAAATGTAGACGTTTAGTTTGATTTTTGCAGTGAAGATCTCATACATCAAGCTATATAACTTTTTATTTCAGTTTAAGATACCAGTGGCTATTAGACTCGAGCATCAGCATCAGCATCGGCATAAGACTGCTGTCGACGAGCTCGAGCGGTAAAACCAGCAAACCAAGCAACCCTCATGAGTTGTACACCAAGAATCAGTACCCACCAACAGACCAAGCCCCTGATAGTGTGCATCATCCATGCTGGTGCACTGAGTTCAACCCCGAGTTTCAACCCTCTCATTAACTGCAGCACACGGTAAGCCTCGTACACAACTGGGGTCACCAACCAGATCGGCGACTCCCAATTCCATGTCAACATCTCAGTTAACATTTGTACTGCTAGAAGCAGAATGTAGGGACCCAATAGAATAGCGTATGGGATGAAAGGTAGCTGAGGTTGGAGGTAGCCCTTATGGGATCCAAACAGTATCATTAAGGGGATGGCAAGTCCGGTCAAAGTCGCAACCAAATTCCAGAACTGGTAACTCAAAGGAGGTTTGCTCTTAGAAGCTTGTGTCACATTCTTTGACTTGGCGCAATAATCAGCCATGAGGAGAAAAAGGGTGCAACCCAGATTGAAGATGCAATCAAGTCCGATCAAGGAAAGAAGGCTGACCACATTCGGGCCAATGAATATGGTGGATATCGGCAACCACAGAGTTGGTACCATGCCTGTGCCAAGGAGAAGAGAAGGGCCCAGCAGCCACAACGGCCATTTAAGAAACTCAAACTCAGCAACTGGCTGATTGGTCGTATCTGTGAGATCTTTAGCTTTAGTGACTGAAGCCTCGTCTTTGCTTTCAGGACGCAGAGTTTCAAACAATTCAGATGATTTTTCCAAGAAGTTTTCACCAGCTTTCTCAGTTAGAGCGTAGGTGACCGGTGAAGGTTCCCACTGTGGAAACTTCGTGCAGAGAACAGAGGGCCGTCTGAGGTGGATATGACGGAAGGGGAGCACACAAGGCACTTTCGAAGCTTTAAAAAAAAGTTGGCTTTTGGAATGAACCTGAGGAATTTTAGTGATGGAGCTGTTAGAAGGAGATTGAGCCAGAGAAGCCATTCCTAGGTTCACAACTGATATCTTCAGCAACCTCGACGAGACGACATGGTTTTCATTTCTCTGAAACATATAGGCAATTTTCAGTAGGGTAAACTTGAGCCCAAACAACTCAACATCATCGAATTATTGTTTCCCACTAAGATTATTCTCTTAGAATCAGAAATTTTAGACAAATTCATGCATGAAATACCTATCCTATTGTGTTCCAAAGCCTCTAACTACTACCAGGGCATTCCAAACTTTTAATGTTCATGCAATTACAATGATTTATGTCAAAAGTTTGTCTAATTTGTTCGAGTAATCATAGAAATCACACTAATTAGACACAAACCCTGATCTAAGTGTCGAAATCTACAGTAAAGAAGCTATTTTCAGCATATAAAAGCAGCATCTGCCCAGCAAACTCAAAGCTCAAACCTAGCAGCAAAACAAAATGCAATCTTTACTTAAAAACCAAGAGCAGAGGACCAACTAAAATTTAAACACTTTCCCAGCAATTTTCTTTTATGAACAACTTTAAAATCGGGTCCTCCATTAATTTCATAAATACCAATGTAAAGTTCTTCAAAATCTTCAAGAGTTGAACAAAAATAAAAAGCACACATATCACCAAATGATTTACCTTATTTCCAGGGCTAAAGTCCAAGAAATCCGACAATGAAAACTCTTGAAAAGTCGCCTCTAATCAAACGCTTCTTTTTTCTTCCTATTTCGATGATATATATAGGAAGGAATCAGAATCGGAATCAGAACCAGAACAGATTGGATGTGAGGCCGGGTGTTGGTCTGTAAATCACACGGGCTACCACGTTTTCGAATTCGAGGCCATTATGGGCTCAGTTCAGAACCAGCCTGTCAATCAGTATAGGACTTTTTTTTAGTAGGGGTGAAAATTTGATCGATTCAAGTCAAAATACGAGTTAATCGAGAGTACCATAAATCCATAATATAACTCAATATATTTTGCAGTTATTCGAGTTGATTTTATGAAATTCAAGTCAATTTTATGAAATTCGAGTTAAATCAAGTCAAATCGTGTCGAATTGTTTGAGTTTTTGTTCAAACTTAATTGTAAATATTTTATAATGTTTATGATATTAATTGGTTCCAATTTAAAAGAATTTCTATAACCATATATATGAGGCAGAGTTAAGGGACTCGACTTGTCTTGAAAAGATCCATTAATTTCAACGAATTTTCGAGTTGTTCGAGTCTCATTTTTATAACTCAAACTTCATTTGAAATTTCTTTCAAGTTAAGTTTATGAAATTATAATTCGAGTCAAGTCAAGTTAAATTTTTCTTGTGTCGAATCAAATAAAAAAATTGTCATTTTAAATCAAATTGTATGCACCCTATTTTTTTAGTCTTTAGAGTGGATCCTCTCAGTTTAATGCATGTGATGTATAATCACCCAATTTTTTAGGCATAAAGTAAAAAAAAAATCTAACGTTTGACTGAATAGTTCTTGTTAGGTTTTATAATGCTCGATTCCTTTAACCGATGAGTTTGCCAAATTCGGAGAAGATATGAATTATGGGTGTTTTAGTGGGAGGTTAAAAGATTGTAATTGGACATAAGGATTTATAGTGGTTCAACCTTCTAACCAAGGTCTACATCCACTACCTTAGCACACCACTAAAGATTTCCCAATTCACTCAACAATGAATTCGTCCCATTTTCCCGGTTTAGGAGGAAACCGTTACAACCCTATCTTTTAGACTTAGCTAAGATAGAATCAACTCTAGTTTTTCTCTCAAGGCTAAACTAGAACCTCTCCTTTTACAAGGTATTTTGTGTAAACAATGAAAACCTCACTAAATGGGTATTTACAAGAATTAAGCTCACAAGAGTGTACAAAGAATTTACAATAAAGCACTCTTCTTAGACTATGTACAAGAAAAAGGTAAAATAAAGATTTAGACTCTATTTCTCTTGATCATGTTGCTTGGATGTAGTCTCTTACCATCTTCAAGTGTTCCAGCTTTCAATTTATAGTCCCAATTGAATTTGTAGCCGTTACTAGTCGTTGGGGATGTTTTGGAGCCGTTAGGGTCTTTATTTCTCACATTAATTGCAGTTTTGGTGCTTATCGTATCGGTACACGGGGACCCGTATCGGTACGCCCTTCTTCAAAACTAGCCGTTGGGCTCTTGCCAACCTAAGCGTATCGATACGCTATGGAGCGTATCGGTACGGTCTGCACTTTAAAAGTCCGTTGGGAAATAGCCGTTGGGGTTAGTTAAAACAGGGATCGGTACGCTTTAAAGGTGTATCGGTACGACCCCTATCCGTATCGATACGAGCAAGCCTGTATCGATACGTGTTTTGACAGAATCAAAACTGAGGAAAAAAGGTATCGATACGGGGTATACCGTATCGATATGCTAAAGCTGAAAAGTCAGTTTTGAGTACTTTAAAACATTCTAAACTTTGTCAAAAACCTTTTTAAATACCTCAAACTTATTTTCAAGTTGTTTGGACTTAAAAACATGTTTTAAATTCTTTTCAAATTAGTCCAAAATATTTTTCAATGATTATATCAAAACACTAGTTCTACAATCTTCTCCTTTTTGATATAATAAAACCAACTTGAAAAATTGTTTGAGATTTCTCCCCTTCAAGTTTAAAAATTTGAATAAGAGATGAAATATATAAAAATAATTAAAGCTCCCCTTATTCATTTGAAAAAGACAATTTTTCAAACCAATCTCTTCCCTTTTTATTATATCAAAAAAAATTAAAATACTTTTAGGCTCAATATAACAATGGAGGTTTAAATTTTCAAACTATTAAAATGTTTGGTTTTAAAAGTGCCCCCTTACTATTAAAATGTTAGGCTTAACAAATAATCCAAGACTTTAAACAAAAGTTAGATAACCAAATGTATAAAATAAAAGCATTAAGCTTAGAGGTTACTCAATCTTCTTTTCATGTGTGATTTGAGCATTCTTTGATTTTGTTTTGCTTGTTATTGCTCCAACACACCTACAAAAGACATTCACTTGATTTTTGGTATCCAAATTGCTTTGGATCCATTTACGTTAGTCACAATGTCTTTAATTCCCTTAGGAACTCATACTTGTCTAATCCTATAATATTTTCTCTTCTTAATAGGACAAGTATGTAAGGAATGGCCATGATAATGACAATGTGAGCATTTTGTCATTATGTGACAAGATGAATTATTAAAAATGATTTCCTTTTTCTTTTGTTAAGCTTTCAAGCTTAACTTTCAAATCAAGATTTTCTTTTTCTAAAACGTCTTTACTTGTTTTTGAAAACTCTAAAACATTTTTTAAAATTTCATTTTGGTTTTCAAAATCCAATTTTGTTTTCAAAAGAAAATCATTTTCAAATTCAAGTTTTGAAATCATTTTCTTAAATTTAATATTTATGGTCTCAAATTCCAAAAATAATTCATCGAAAGTATCTTGCAACTCATCGAAAGAGTAAGAATTAAGCTCACTAGAGTTAGAAGATACATCGAGCTCATCGAGAGCCAAAACACCATTCACTTTTGGATTGGAGAGAAGGTTTGCACATGATTGATCATCATCTTTCTTTTCTCCCTTCTTGTTGCCATAAAGCTTCTCAAGTTTCTCCCACAATTCTTTGGCACTTTTTCATGTAGAGATTTTCTCGGAAACTTCTTCGTTAAGGCCACAATAGAGAATGTGCATCGCCTTGGTGTTTAGATTTGTCTTCATCTCGTTGGCACTCCTTTTCTTTTTCTTCTTTTTCGGAACTTCCAAATACCTGTCTTCAATGATGTCCCAAACCTCATAGTCTTGAGACTTGATGAAGAATTTCATGATATTTGCCCATTGAAAGTATGCTTCTCCTTCAAAGAGTAGAGGACATGAGATAGAACGGCCTTCTTCAAATCTTGCCATTTTCTTGAACGGTGGACTTCGAGCAAATGATCTTTACTCCTAGATGTTAGTCCTTCGATGGAGACGAGGCTCTGATACCAATTGTTGGGTGTTATGATGCTCGATTCCTTCAACCGATGAGTTTGTCAAGTTCGGAGAAGATATGAATTTTGGGTGTTTTAGTGGGAGGTTAAAAGATTGGAATTTGACACAAGGATTTATAATGGTTCAACCTTCTAACCAAGGTCTACATCTACTACCCTAGCACACCACTAAGGATTTTCCAATTCACTCAACAATGAATTCGTCCCCTTTTCCCGGTTTAGGAGGAAACCGTTACAACCCTATCTTTTAGACTTGGCTAGGATAGAACCAACTTTAGTTTTTCTCTCAAGGTTAAACTAGAACTTCTCCTTTTACAAGGTATTTTGTGTAAACAATGAAAGCCTCACTAGGTGGGCGTTTACAAGAATTAAGCTCACAAGAGTGTACAAAGAATTTACAATAAAGCACTCTTCTTAGACTATGTACAAGAGAAAGGTAAAATAAAGATTTAGACTCTATTTCTCTTGATCATGTTGCTTGGATGTAGTCTCTTACCATCTTCAAGTGTTCTAGCCTTCAATTTATAGTCCCAATTAAGTTTGTAGTCGTTACTAGTCGTTGGAGATGTTTTGGAGCTGTTAGAGTCTTTATTTCTCATATTAATTGCAGTTCTGGTGCTTATCGTATCGGTACACGGGGACCCATATCGGTACGCCCTTCTTCAGAACTAGCCGTTGGGCTCTTGCCAGCCTAAGCGTATCGATACACTAGGGAGCGTATCTGTACGGTCTGCACTTTAAAAGTCCGTTGGGAAATAGCCGTTGGGTTAGTTAAAACAGGGATCGATATGTTTTAAAGGCGTATCGGTACGACCCCTATCCGTATCGATACTGGAAAGCCTGTATCGGTACGAGTTTTGGCAGAATCAAAACTAAGGAAAAAAGGTATCGATACGGCCGTACCGATACGGTAGAGCTGAAAATTCAGTTTTGAGTAGTTTAAAACATTTCAAACTTTGCCAAAAATCTTTTTAAATACCTTAAACTTATTTTCAAGTTGTTTGGACTTAAAAACATGTTTTAATTTTTTTTTCAAATCAGTCCAAAATATTTTTCAATTATTATATCAAAACACTAGTTTTACAGTTCTTTTAGCCTCTATTTTTTAAAAGCAATTTAACCCTTAACGTTTTATTTTAAGTCAAAAAGGTCCCTTTGCAGATGAAAAATGCCAATCAACTAATGGTAAGTGACTTGAAATGACGTGCCAAACCTACATGACGGTGCACGCTAACATGACAGTCTCATATCAACAAAAGTGTTGACTTAAAAAGATTATCACGTCAATCAAAAAATAATTTTATAAAATTATATAAAATATAAAATTATTTTTCTACCGACATGTCATTTTGTCAAGTTATTTATCGTCAGTTGATTAACAATTTTCATCCGCAAAGGGGTTGTTTGACCCAATGAAACGTTGAGGGTTAAATTACTTCAAAAAATTAGGAGCCAAAATGACTATTCAGTCAAACGTTAGGGGCGTTTTTGACATTAACCTTTTTTAATATATCAATGTGATTACATGATAGTATATATTCATACTTGTCCTTTACCCTTTGACAATGCACACACACCTTGCACGCACATGTGCTCGAACCTAGGTCTTCTAAAATGAACATCATCATCTTTTTCATAGGAATTGCTTGATGGATTCATAATAATGATCCAATTTTAAACGAAATAAATTTAATTTTTTTATAATATCTATATTATTCACACATCTTTTCGACAATAAATTAGATTTTATTTTAAATTTAAGAACTTTTGAACCCGTGTTGTCATGTATGTTACAACATCAACAGTTTCGACTGAATTAAGACTCAATTGACAAATTAACTCACTTTTAAAATTAAATTATAGTGACAAATTATATAGAATATTAAAATAATTAAAATAAAATATAATTAAAACATAATACTAATAAATTAACTTGTCAATGTGCATAAATAAATTATTACAATAAAAATTTGTATAAATATAAGGATTATATTTTGATACACAAATTGTGTAATTTTTTTGGGTAAAGTTCACAAGTGATCACTAAAATTATAGTTAATTATTCAATTTGATAACCAAACTTCCAATTGCTTTAATGTTACCATTAAACTTTGTGTTTTACTTCAATTTGGTCATTGAGGTCTTAACAGACGTTAAGAAAGTGATGTGGTTGTTAACAAATCCTATATAATAACACATTTAGTCCTCTATATTTGTATATTCAAACAATTTACTTCTAATTCAAAAATAATAATAAATTTAGCCCTTAATATTTCACATTATTTTAATTTGGTCATACTTTTAATTAAAAATAATTTAACCCTAAACCCTAAACCTTAAAATCATAAACCCAAAACCCCTAACCAAATTTAATTGTAACATTGAATCAATTGAAAGTTTAGTTACCAAATTGAATAATTAAATAAATTTTAGTGACCATTTGTGAACTTTACCCAATTTTTTACACAACCCTTTAATTAAAATTAAAAAAATATAAAACCTAAATCCCCGACTCTAAGACTCTTAATCTTAATGTAACGACTCAATTTTCGTGTTAATCATCCGGACCTTAGATTTGAGTCGAATATTTTAATTCAAGTATTAAATTAATGGGAGGAGATATTAGAAGATTAATTTTAAAAAAGAGTAATGATCATTTTGTGCAAGGATGAGAGGTTGAGGATTTATGGTGCAATTATACCGTTATGTTTTGGAAGAAGATATTTTGAATTAAAGTGGTGAGAAAAAGATGAAAAATCAGAATTTATATTCTCTCTCTCCCTTTTTCATCTTTCTTTTTTCTCTCTTTTCTTTTTCAAAATTCTAACTCTGAACTACCAAGATTTGGTTGTTCGTTGTCCACACCTCCACCGCTATCGTGCTCATCTCGTCGAGATGAGTTCATCGGTACCAGCGGCGTCGCCATCGGAGCAGACATCGATGGGGGTACAAGAAAAAAATTGAGTTGCTGAATTAAGGTTGTTCGAGTGCTCAAAATGAAAAACCGAGGTCACCATCGTGTTCACTAGCGCCAAGAGAGTCGGACTAGAGCTTCGCCACCACTGTCCGACCATCGAAGGCCGATGCATGCGCCACTCCTTGCGTGTAGGCCTGCGACGCTGGCGAGAGCAAGACTCCAGCATATTGGGTCGAGCTATTGGGCTCCAACTTTTGGGCCGAGTCGAGACGGTGTGTTGAGCCAACCCAACCCAACCCGCGGGCCGAGCCGGCCTGTCAAGCTAGTCCTTGGAGCCGAGCCGCCGTTGACCATTGACCGACGTTGATTTTTTTCGAGGACCCTACTCAGAGTTTTTCGACGTTCTTAGTCCGTTGACATAGTCCGTTTCGCCAAATTTGACCCCCAATAAGATGTTTTTACAAGTTTTGCCTTGCAAATTAGTTAGTGAATGCGAAAAATTAATATGTATATTATTCGTATTTATACGAGGGTTATTCATGCACAAATATCGGATCAAGAGAAGTGTTTAGGAAGCTTGAGCGAGGAATCGTTAGTAATTGCTTAAGGTTAGTACACCTTGAACTTCGAATGCTAGAAGAGCATCATAATTATAAGGGTAAACTACCTGAAATACCACTCAACTTTAATGTGTGACTCTAATATACCACTGAACTAAAATTCGATACTATAATACCATTGAACTTCACTGTGTGATTCAAAGTTAGCACTCCACCGTTACTCCCATTACGAAATTCTAACATGGACTCTAACTCCCGTTACAGGGATGACGTGGCCGATAAAAAAATAATATCTTTTTCCAGATATGATCCACCTCATTATATTTTATGTTTTATTTTTATTGTAAAACGACGTAGTTTTGTTAAAGACTCTTTATCTCCTCAAAATTAGGTTAATGAAATTTCAAACTTCAGAAATCACTCTGAAATTATACGCAAAAAAATCAGTGGGTTTTCTATGGATTGTTATTGATTATTCAAGTGGGTTTCTCTGGGTTTTCTCTGAAAGAATATTGTAGTGATCGATTGTTAGAAAGAAATCAAATGGAAAAACGTGTGTTAAGGGTTGAAAGAAGCCGAACCGTAAGATATGGTATGTATTCAAAATTTATAATCTCATATATATTTAATGTTTCTATGAGTTTTATGTATTTTGTTTGTATTCAAATTTTGGGTTTAATGTTTTGTCCTTTTAGTGTATAGTTTTTGTTTGCATTCAATATTTGTTTCTATTCAATTTTTAGGGTTATGATTTTCAATTGTTATTGCTATTTTATTAAATAGAGGTGGGTGTGATTCACTTTAGAATCAATTGTATGATAAAAAAGTAACAATAATTCTGTTGTTTGGGGACCACTTGGATGATAGTTGCTGAGTTAATGTGTTAAAAAAATTGTGCATTTTGTTCTGTTGTGACATTGGTTGTTGAGTCAATGTGTTATTCACGTGGGTATTGTTGTGCAATTTTTAGGGTTCTGTTGTTTGGGGACCACTATTATATTTGGGGATCACTCGAATTGTTTGACTGGTGCAGTTTTTTAAGTTGAAATTCAATAATTCTTTACTTTTTGACAGATGCTTCATCAGAATACTTTACACTTGTTGTGGAGGATAATGTTGTAGAAGAGAATGAAGATGATGTTGTAGAAGAGACTGGAGATGATGATGTAGAAGAGGATGATGATTATGTAGAGGATGAGATTGAACAAACTGATAGTGATAGTGGATATGAAAATAGTGATGATGCCTTAAATGATGAAGCTCGAGAAGAAGAGGTGGATCTGATGGATTTGGAGTTTGGTAATGAGACACATTTGAATGGATATGTTAGTGATGGATCAGATTCATTGCATAGTGTTAGTGCAAATGAATCTGATGAAGATGATCGAAAGAAAAACCCCAAATGTCATGTATTTAATGCTGAGGTGGATATGGAAAATCCGAGATTTAAAAAGGGATAAAATTTAGTGATAAAGAGATTCTGAAAAAAGCTATAAGAGAGTATGGGATTAAGACCAGACATGATATCAAATTCAAAAGGGTTGTCAAAGGTAGGATACATGTAATTTGCAAGGAAAATTGCAAGGATTAAGACCAGACATGATATCTCATGCTCAAAACTGACAAAGACTATAGGTTGGGAGTGGAAGCTAATGTGTTTATCACTTTTTGTTGCCAAGTTCATATGCTTTTGTCAAAAGCTTATGTGTTTATCACTTTTTGTTGGCAAGTTATTTTGGTCACTTTTTGTTGGCAAAATTATATGCTTGTATTTGGTCTCTTTCTGTTTACATTTTCATATGCTTGTATCTGCACAGTTTTGTAATGGATACAAATTTCCAATGAAAATATATTTTGTGATCATGTTTATGTTTCAGTGTTGGTAGTGTACTTTTTTGTGAACATGTTTATGCTTGTATTTGGTCTCTTTTTGTAATGGATACAGATTTTTTTGGTCTCTTTTTGTGAACATGTTTTAGTGTATTTGGTCACTAGTTGCTACATGTATCAATTTATGATTTTCATATATTCAATCAACACAACTATCTTAAGCAACACTTAACATTTTTATTTCTTTAAGTCCAAAACATAACTAGTAAACATAGTAGTACAACATCCTTAACACAGTAAAACAAAACATTTTCATTTCCTTCTCAACAAAACATAACCAGTAAACATGCTTAATACAGTAAAACAACACCAAACATAACTAAAAAACACCCTAAATTTAAAAGTAACCATTTTCATTCCCTTCATCTATTGAGTTTGTTAAGTTAGCTGGTTGACATCTAAGGTTGTTTAATTAGTTAGTTGTATTTCTTTTATTCTTTCTTTAAGTCTTATACCGGTATAAGTTATATTTCTTTTATTCTTTCTTTAAGTCTTATACCGGTATAAGTCTCCTTCCAGGGTTGGCATTAGACCACGATGTAGTCAGCTTTGCCGGATATCCGCATCCACACACCGGAATTGAAATGGGTTCTTCTACTTCAACCCTGCGTTCACTTGATCTTTGCCATTCTACCTCCATTGATTTGGATCAGCTTCAAAATCTATGCTGGGAAATAGAAAATAAGAAATTAGGGTTTTGTTTTCAGCCAAAAGAGATTTTATAGTAAAAATAAAACATAAAATATAATGAGGTGGATCATATCTGGAAAAAGATATTATTTTTTTATCGGCCACGTCATCCCTGTAACGGGAGTTAGAGTCCACGTCAGAATTCCGTAATGGGAGTAACGGTGGAGTGCTAACTTTGAATCACACATTGAAGTTCAATGGTATTATAGTATCGAATTTTAGTTCAGTGGCATTTCAGGTAGTTTACCCTAATTATAAATTGTCTTGCTTGTTAGTGTTTGTAAAATAGGTAGACGAAAAATAAGCATATGTAGAGACCAATATTATGAGACTTGATATTTATGAGGTGCATGATGATCTATATGACTACGACGTGACTCGTATGGACCTTAGAGACCGTGTAGGGTCAATTGGATATTTGTATAAATATTTTTGATTTATTTATTTATTTATTGAGATTCTTGGTGCTCGCGGTATGGAATTCATGTGTTAGGTTGAAATCAAGCTTAAAAGGTTAATATCGGAAATTGTTTGATTAAATTGTCACAATTCGGTAACTAATATTAATTGATTTAATGCGTTAGTAAACAAATCCCAAAGACTTTCATAAGCTTTAGGGATCGATTTAAAGCCTCGTAATCATCGTAATTCACTAATATGGTTGAACTCGTTAGTAGAGTATCGATACCTGCTTCGGCTGTACTGGTACGACATTCAAGGATGTATCGATACGGGACAACCGGTATTGGTACGCGAAGTCCTTGAGAAATTTCAGTAAGTAATTTTAGTATCGGTACGTGTAAGAGTACCGGTACTCGGGGGTACTGTGCTGATACGCGTAGACCAGTACCGGTACATACTGGGCATTCTACCCGAAATTATTAAAGTTGAGCCTAAGTGGCTAAGAAATTATATAATATGATCTAAGGGTGTCTAATGTGATAATAAGACTTATAAAACCGAGTACTCTTCCATAATGTATTAACAACTCGGCAATGTAAAATTAATGATGTGATTACATTAGCAACAATAGAGAAATCCTTGGGATCGTGTTGCTTGTATGCCATGTATGCATTTGATTGGTTAAGTCGGTGATTGATGGGATCCAGATACCTAGAGAGAGTATTGCAACACCATGGTTAGAGATATCAAATGGAGGTCGATGCTATGTGACCCGTGCCTCATTCGAAGATACTCGATGGGAGATTTCGAGTATGGATGTATGTACCGATGCTGCGTGACCGAGTCTCACACAAGGTGTATGTTCCGATGATGTGTGACCCAGTCTCACACAAGGTGTATGTTCTGATGATGTGTGACCCAGTCTCACACAAGGTGTATGTTCCGATGCTGCGTGACCCGGCTGTTGTGTGTTTTAAGTGCACGCAAATGGTGCAAGTATACACGTCGCAAGTAATAAAGTGATATGTATCAAGTATCGTCTCTACATGGATTGGTTTGGGCCACTTTGCTTTAGTTATCGCACTGTAAAATAAATAGAATTGATGGTGATGAATATCAACTAAAATAAACTAAGTAAAGTAAATAAAGATAAGAGAGTAATCAATTTAAGAGAGTAGGTGGGTTATCGTGAGTCGTGGTGTGATGATTGAATGGATCGTCTTGGTAATTGATTGCAAGCGTAGCTCAATCGCCTTAAACAAATAGCGTCAGTCGAATTGCCTGGGCAACTAGGAATGGTGCGATTGCGTGGGTAATTGGGCGACTTCCTTCAAAGCTCGACAGAGCGTTCTTCAATGTCTCCTTGTTATTCCTAACCCGAAGAACTAGTCAATTGTGCACGCCTTGGTGATGCATCCCTGCGTTAACCTTGGGTGAACAACAAACAGTCTTACGCTCCTATTAGCTGTTGAAATCCAAATCTTATCCCTAAGTTGGATTAACCATCATTAATGTCTTGTTGAATGAAGATCATGCTCATTCTTTTCTTGAATCTAACTCTTCTGATATTAGATAAATGGATAAATTCACGAGATTCTCTCCCAATTCAATCGCAAACAAAATTAAGAACCAAGAATGAACAAACTTTAAATTAAAATTGCAAACTCAAATACCTCGACAAAGCTAATTGTTCTCACAACCACAAAAACACAATAACCCAAGCCAAATAAAATTAGTTCATAGTTGGGTTCGAAAGATATACGAAGAATAATTTCCTAGCATGAACCTAATCGAACAAAGAGAAAGAAGAAGAAGTTAACGCACAGCCCCTTGGTTTTTCTCTCTCAATTGAACTCTTCCTTTAAATTAGGCGGCTAGGTCTTCTATTTATAGAAGATGGCTAGGTCAAAGTCTTTTCTGAGGAGGAAGTTAAGTTGGAATTAAATAGCATAAAAGAAATAAATCTCTTTTATTTATTTATCCTCCAAAAACTCCTCTAAATTCTAGGAATTTAATCTTCATTTGACCTCTTTATGAAATTCTAACTCTTCTAAGATTTATCCTTGCTTTTCATGATTATCTTAAATTAAATAGATTTATCTTTTCAAGAAATCGATATCCACTTCATCTTATCCTCAATTGCTTCGGCAATCTCCTACTTGCCTGGGCAATGAATCTTGTGCACACAAACCACATATTAGTAGTATTTTTTTCCACAAAAATCAACCAAATTGTGAAATCAAGCATGACAATGAAGGAAATCATGAATTAATGCAATAATGACTAATTATGCAGCTAATATGAGCCTAAGTCTAACAATAATATGAGTAAAAAAGGTAATAAAAATAGTACTTTTGACCCAGTCTCACCCAAAAAGTGTACGTTCCCGATGATATGTGACACGGGCCTCACTCCAGGGTTGTTGTATGATATATGTGCTTTTGCCTAAATGATTTGATGAGATCTCAGACATGGTTGAGCCTTGTGTGCCATGTATGATGATTTGCATGATGTGAGCATGCCTTTAGGCGACTAGCAGTAGCGTCACATGATTATTCTTGTCTTATTGCTCATATTAGCTTGCATGCTTATATTTATGATTAACATGAAGTATAGTAGAGTAGATGTGTATCACTGAGCTTTGTAAGCTCGGCGCTCGAAATCGTTGTTTTCGTGCGTAGGTTGATCGTTGGATTGCGGGATCGAAGAGCATTATCAGTACGAGATTTCAGCAAGCGGTGATCATCAAAGTGCAACACTTGTATTTAGTGGGATATATATTCATAGGACTTTATGTGGCCGAGTCTGTAACTTTATTTTAAAATATTATTTTAATATACAATATATAAACTTGGAGCTCCTATTTTATAAATTGATTTATGTTTATTTAATTATATTAAACATTTGATGTTATAATGTTTTGAACAAATGCTAAATCTATAGTTTTTAAATGAAATTTTTTGGGTCGGATTTTTGGGTGAGATGAATGTAATACTTCGGATTCGAATCAGGGTTTTACTCCTAAACTCTAAACTTAAACTTTAAATTCTAACTATAAACCCTAAATTATACACCCTATAACCTAAACCCCTAAATCTTAACCAAAACCTTTATCCCTAAAATTGAAAGGCTTGTTTTAAGAAAACACAAGGACAACTTTTATAGATAGTGTTAAGAAAACAAAGCACATAAATTGATATTAGAAGACTAATGAATCATATAAACATATCAATCTGTTTATACTACACAAAAAGAAATGTGAGTTTATGTAAATTACAGTCTATTATGTTCTAAACTCTATGATAACATTGTGATTTAAATAACGGACCATAACAAGGTAATACTATCGTTGTGTCCATAATCGTAATAAACACGACACAATCAAAAATATATAACAATTCATTTTATGTTGTGTGATCAAACAGTGGGGATCGGAGAGTTGAGTTGGAAGGAGTGTATAAGATCGGAGTCTGGCAAATCGAGAGGCGGCAGCGAAAAATGGCCGTAAGTAGAGCTCCCTCTCCTAATTTCTTGCATGCTCAATAGAGCCGCCACCGTGTTCCTGAAGACCCCTTTCCCTACTACCGTTATAGCTTCTCTCTGTTCCTTCACAATCTCTTCTTCCACTTCCACAGGGAACACTTCATCAATGGTGTTTTCGCATTCCTTGACCAGCTTCGAAACGAGATCGGTTACGAAAAACGGTTGCTGCAACACTTTCTGGATGAAGGGCAACCGCAACAATCGACCGGTTCGCTTGTCGTATTTCTTCAATATCTTAGCCAAACCTACACCAGCATCAAAACATTGCCTGGTAAATTAATCAATGCAGACAAAAAAGATTGTCATACAGTGATTACCTGTGTAATTGATATTGCTGTAATTCACTAAGAGGACCATTTCGCCGTGGAAATCGACGATGTCTTTCCGAACTTTCGCCAATCCGTCTTTATATTCTGCTTCCGAAGGCTTGGTTCCATTGGTGCCCCATGTATCTATAACTCTCTTTATCCTCTGTTGCAACTCCTGAACATATAGATCCTTGACATGTCAAGTGTCGAACAAATCGAACTCTAACAACAACCGTGTCGGTGAACCGTGACATGTCAAGTTTTTCAAGTGATCGAAAATCAAAGCATATAATATATAGTTATTCAATGTCCCTTTGTAATGAAACTCACCTTATGCCGGATAATAAAGTCTTCCTCTTGCTCCATGAAGAAGGCATTAAACTTGTGGATCTCATTGTTCAACAAGTAGACGAATTCGGCCTCGGCATCCACCTTCCCGTACTCGGGAGACTCGGCCGAAGAAATCAATCGAACCAGCTTTTTCAACTCTTTGTAAGACAAGAACTTGTCCCGCCAAGCTGGTAACGTTTCCTCAATTTGCTGCTTTAATCTCTTCCCGAACTTCATACTTACAGCCGGAAATTGAATGAAAATGGTAATGAAGGAGGAGAAAATGGGGTTTTAAATAGGAAAAGAGTAATAGAATATTGAAGAGCATATGCTTGGCGTGATGAAATGAAGGGTTAGAAAAGGTATAATAAGAGTCGTTGAGAGGAGAGAAATCCTAAGCATATTCGGTTGTCGTTGTATCAAAAGTCATTCATGCTAAAACACACTTAAATCAAGTTCCAATCGGAATGCTTTATGACTTCCAGAGATTAACTTTTAATACGGGGATGATTATGGGAATGATTCCTTAGAATCTCCAATTTAAAATGGAAAAATGGATGACCAAACCTACTGCTCCAGAGTAGAAATCGTCTTTTTCTTTTTTGATGTTTCTATTTACATTCCAACACTAAAAAATAAAGGGTAAACTACATAAATGACCATCATATTATTGGTAAAGTCGCGATTTGACCACCTTACTTTTTTTCGAAGCAATTAAACCACCAAATTATTTAATTGGTTGCAATGTGATCACCAGCCGTTAAAAACTAACGGAAGGAGTGACGTGGCAGTTAATAAAATTGGTATAATTCTACATTTGGTCCCCGCTATTTATACATTTTATTAATTTAGTCCTAATTTTAATAAATAAAATAATTTTATTATTTAATTAGGTTACGACATGTGTCACTGTATTATTGAAGGACTTTACCGCCTGATTGGAGTGTGCCAACCACCAGGCCAAAGCTATCCTTGTGATACTTTGTACAAATTCTAATATATATTTTAACTTGTTACTCATGCCAGGAAAAAAAACAAGAAACATTTTCCCACTGCCAGGATTCGAAATAGATGAAAGCCCGCTGTTATAACGACCGACTGTGAACATGTAGCTAGGAACATCAAGAATTCGAATACGGTGGTGCCACTAACCGACTCTCACTCGTCCGTTCAACCGCAACCAAAGAATCAAGGGGTGATTTCGTGGTTGTTCCCTAAGTTGAAGAAGAAACAGAAGAATGGGAATTCACCTACTCGAACGGAATCGGAGGATGTTTCGCAGATATTCAAGGAATTCGGCATGTTATCGATCAAAAAATTGAAGAGAGAGCTGATGGAAGCAAATGAGAATAGGGATGCCGCATTGATGGAAGTTGCTGAGATGAGATCTTCATTAGGTGACCTCAAGCAGAAGCTGGAGTATCTAGAAACCTATTGTGAAGAGCTAAAGAAAGCCTTAAGGCAAGCAACACAAACAAAGGATTCTCAAATCAATGAAAAGCTTGGGAAAGGAAATTCCATCGGTGGCAACGAAGAAAACCCGATGCCGGTTGGCGAGGAGGTAATGGTAAAGGGTTTTTTGCAGATAGTATCCGAAGCACGATTATCAGTGAAACAGTTCTGCAAGACACTTGTTGCTCAGATTGAAGAGAGTGACAGTACTTTAATGGACAACTTGAATTTGCTTCTTCAACCATATAAACTTTCATTGAATTCGAAGTACTCGAAGGCGGTACTATACCATTTGGAAGCAATCGTAAACCAATCACTCTACCAAGATTTCAAAAATTCTGTGTTTCAGAAAAACGGATCCTCAAAGCTCTTGGACCCTCAAGAAGATCGCCAAGCTCAGTTTTCATCATTTGTTGCACTAAGAAACCTCAGTTTCCAAGGTACTTGGGTTAGAATATATATTAGAATTTGTATAAAGTATCACAAGGATAGCTTTGGCTTGGTGGTTGGCACACTAACTTTCAACCCATTCAACTTGGGTTCGATTCCTGTTGGAAGCAGGGTGTTTCTTACTTTAATTTTGCTCCTCCAATTAGGTGACACGTGTCACCGCCTGATTGGAGGGGCAAAATAATAATTATTAAATTAAAAATATATAAATAAAGTCTTCCAATAATACGGTGACACATGTCGTAACCTAATTAAATAATAAAATTATTTTATTTATTAAAACTAGGACCAAATTAATAAAATATATAAATAGCGGGGACCAAATGTGTAATTATACCAATTCTATTAACTGCCACGTCACTCCTACCGTTAGTTTTTAACGGCTGGTGGTCACATTGCAACCAATTAAATAATTTGGTGGTTTAATTGCTTCGAAAAAAAGTAATGTGGTCAAATTGCGACTTTACCAATAGTATGGTGGTCATTTATGTAGTTTATCCAAAAATAAATTTAAAATTTAAAATTAAGGTTTGAAAGTATAATTTGGAGTATTGGGTGTATGGTGTATTTTTAGAATTTAAGATTTATAATTTAAAGTTAGGAGTTCAATTTTTTTTTTGTGTTGGCATAAAAGATAAAAAAAGGGGAAAAAATGTCGGCTAATCCCAACCTTGGATATGTATGCTATTGCTAAAAAAATATACGTTAAAAAATGCTCAAAACGTAAAAATTCTAAAATAATGGGAATATATGAAATCCCCACCCCCGGATCTCCTTGAAAATATACCTTCTTTTTTCTACCAATCTCCTTGAAAACGGCAACAAAATGGCTTATTCCATAACGGGGGACCTTATAAAATGGTTGAAAGGCTAAAAATAAAGGGTAAAATACATAAATGAAAAGTATAATTATACCCCTATTTTTTAAAATAATTAATTAGTACACATGTTACCACCTAATTAAATAATTAATTTATTTTATTAAATTAAATTAAAATTAGGATTAAATTGAAAGAATGTGTAAATAATAAGGACTAAATGTGTAATTATACTCATATTTTTTAACTGCCACGTCACCTTGCCGTTAACCTTTAACGACTGATGGTCAAATTGCACCCAATTTAATAGTATGATGGTTTAATTGCTTCGAAGAAAAGTAAGGTGGTTAAATTGTGATTTTTCCAATAATATGATGGTCATTTATATAGTTTACCCAAAAATAAATTATAGTTGGAAAAAAATTCAGATAAAAGTTTCATTCATTTACCTTGTACGATTAAATTCTTGTTTTGTATTAAGTACTAAAATATTTTATCAAAAAAAATGTAGAAAATAGAGTTTAATTAAGTACTAGGTCATCCATACGATGGAAATATTTCTCTAAACATGGTTTTTTTATGCATTGTGATGTAGCATATCAAACTTAAGAAAGATCCAACCATAGCTTATTGGAGTTCAGAAAGAGAAAAACCAGAAATGAAACTATGATTTGGTTGTTACTGATTTTTCACCTTTTTTTCTATTATTATTATTATTATTATTATTATTATTATTATTATTAGTCATGTATATAAAATAATATTAATATTAATTATATAAAAACTAAATAAAATAGTTTAATAATATAAAGAGTCCATCTAATATTAAATAATAGTTCATGCACATTGTTGGCTTAAAATAATAATAATAAACAAAGCTCAACTAACTCATTTTCTCCCCCATATACAAGCACTAATATTAGCCCTTTAGGGTGTATTTGGTTCACGAAAAAGATAATTATCAAGGGTAATAATCTTTTCCAGACTTACATTCCTATGTTTGGTTTAGGAGGATTCCCACTATTAGGTATTATTCTTTTTCCAATAGTGGCTATTTTTTCCCTAAATGGTGGGAATGTTATTCCGTTCATTTTCTTAGGTATTACACAATTCCTTCCCCTTTGGACAATATTACCCTTATGATTATGAATTATGTTCATGTTGATCATTTATTGCATTTTTAATTAGGTAACTAGTTATTTATGGTGTATAGTTATTAATTATTTATATTTAATATTAGTTTAATATATAAATGGTGTTGTATATATTTAGATAATGTTGTAATATTTAATAGTACATTTCATTAATATTGTATTTACTATATTTCTAGGGTTATAGGATGAGATTATATGTTGCTTGAGACTGAATGCGTTAAGACTTGATGTTATTAATTTTATTATTTAATTTATAAGATATTTTTATCTTAAAAATATTAGTAGGTTACTTTTTTTTATCATTTCTACTACTTTTAGATTTATTTTATTATTTACTTTAATTTGTTTGATAAATGGTCGAAAGTAATAAAAAAATTAAAAATTTAAGCATATAATTATATTTTTTTACAAATTTTAGATAATTAACCAAAATAGTTCTATAAATTTTTATGTAAACATTTTTAATTTAATAATTAAAAATTAAACATGTTAAAAAGAAAATATATCATAAGGACAAGTTGGTAAATTTTACTTCCAATTAATCTTATATTCCTTCAACCAAACACTACAATCCTATATTCCTACCAAATGAACCAAACAAGTTAACGTATCATTCCCGGTAATGTGTCAGGTAATGTTATATTCAAGTAATTCTATTCCCAGAGGTAATCTTACATTCCGTGAACCAAACGCCCCCTTAGATTTAGGGCTAAGATCTAATAATTCAGATTGGACCAGCAAAAAAAGAAGGGAGGGTAGTCACTCGCGCTGTCACGCGCCTAACATGTGTGACTCACGCGCGCGAGTTTGGCTCCCTCAAACCCATTCGGCTCTCACGCCATTGTCAGTTACTGGCCGTCGCTCGGTCAGCTCTCCAGCCATACTGAATGCTCGACCCCGTACCATTTCTACTACCACCGGCCGCCGCGAAACTCCGCCCCTCATCGCATTCTCAACCCCAACGCCTTTCGGCTCTATGATCAACAACATCGGCAGCCCAACGTCGGGTCGTTCCAAGGCCACCATGCAGTGTCAGACCGCATCATCTCCACCGTCCGCTAATCTCTCCCATCGCAACCCTATGCTGGTGCATCTGCTCTCTCCCCATCTCCGGCCGAGTACCTGCAAAACAAAAAGAAAAAGAAAGTATTGAAATCGGATATGGAAAGATTGGAAAATCAGCCCCAATATCTCAGCAGAATCAAGTCAAAAATAAAAGAGAAGGTGATTAAGAGCATAATCAAATCAAGAATAAAATTGGCAAACATTTAATCGATTTTAGGGATTTAATTGTGATTTGTTTTTTTGTATTTTTGGTAGGCAAACCACCTATATAAACACCCCTTCATTCTCTTGTAACACACTACTCACAATCAACACCACCACTACTACACATATACACAAAGAATTCGGATAAGGCACTGAGATGGTAAGGAAAAGCTTTCGAATCGACAACCGTTGTAATCGAAATTATCGGATTAAGAAGTAAGATTTTTCTCTGTATTGCATTCTTTTTCTTTTGACTATTCGTTCATCTTTTTTAATTATTTCAAATCTAACTTGTAAAAAGATTGATGCTTACCTTTATTTTGAATTATCATTGTTGAAACCCGGCTTTAAATTTTCGGTTAGATTTAAAGGGTTTTTTTTTTTATTTCATTCAAAAAAAAGTCACCGCCGTCATACGTCGGCCGGAACTGTGAGTGTTCATCGGTACTCTTCATCCTTGAAGAACACTTTGAACCTTTTGAGAGAAAAAAGATGTTAGGTGTTTGATCCAAATTTTTTAAAAGAAAAATAGAATTGTGTTTTTGAAGTTGGGATTTATACCCACATGTAGACCTGACAAACTTGACTCGAGACCCGAACCGAATTACCCGAACCGAGATGTAAAAGCTAATTGTTGACCCGACTGAAACTTGCTCGAGTCAGAACCTGATTTGACCTGAAAATGTATTAAAATGATCACATTAAAAAAATCGACTCAATTGACCACCATACTATGGTAAATGTATTAAAATGATCACATTAAAAAAATCGACTCAATTGACCACCCAAACTATTGAAATTGGATCAATCTGACCACTAGCCGTTAATGGGCTAATAGAAGGTGACAAGACAGTTAAAAAATTAAGGTATAATTACACATTTGGTCTTTATTATTTACACATTCTTTCAATTTAGTCCTAATTTTAAACTAATAAAATAAATTAATTAGGTGGTGGCACGTGTCAACACCTTATTTGAGGAATTTAATTATTTATATTTGATATAATAAATTATTTTCCTCCTCCAATCAGGTGGTGACACGTGTCACCACCTATTTAGAGGAGAAAAACAAATTTCAACATACATGCTGCTAAGGGGATTCGAACCCAAGCATTAAAGAAGCAAAGGCAGTGGGTTAGCCACTACATTAAAAACAATATTGTGCTATGAAACACCAACATTAATATTAAATTAAAAAATAATTGGATGATTTTATATGTGAAATTAAAAAAATAAATGTAGAAAATAATAAGACATATATTAAAGTTGGTGTTTCATAGCATAATATTGTTCTTAGTGTAGTGGCTAACCCATTAGCCTTTGCTTCTACAATGCCCGGGTTTGAATCCCCTTAGCAGCATGTATGCTGAAATTTGTTTTTCTCCTCTAAATAGGTGGTGACACGTGTCACCACCTAATTAATTTATTTTATTAGTTTACAATTATGACTAAATTGAAAGAATGTGTAAATAATAAAGACCAAATGTATAATTATACCTTAATTTTTTAACTGCCATGTCACCTTCCGTTAGCCAATTAACGGCTGGTGGTCACATTGATCCAATTTCAATAGTTTGGGTGGTCAATTGAGTCGATTTTTTTAATGTGGTCATTTTAATACATTTACCATAGTATGGTGGTCATTGGGTTAGTTTACCCTTTTGTTTATTATGTAGAGTACCATATTTCAAAACCTTTCAATTTGATCCCTTTATTTCAATTTGACCTGTTACTTGTTCTAATTATTTTTTAAAAAATTACTTTCTTATTTATTATAAAACCTTATTTTTAAGCTCGAATGAAGTGGACCCGATCCAAAAATGATACACTCCCTTTTAATTAATTTTACACGCTAATTTGTATATAATTTAATGTTTTTTATTTAATCACTTTCTTGTATATATTTAATTTTGCAATTTAATTTTCTGCTTTCTTATTTTATCTTTTAATTACTTCTTTGCTGGCTTGTTTAAAAAACATAATAAATGTGGTATCCTATCAAATTGAAATGACGGGTTAGCGACATGAGTGTTGGCGGTGATTGAAGTTTATTTTCCCGAATGATAAGACCGTTAAAATAAAATCATATTCATAAATGGAAAAATAAATTGAATTTACTTGAACTAGAAAATTCCGACATTAAAACATTTAGTAATCGACTAGGTACTAATTTTTGGGCATTGTGGAGTTGCTATTCCTTCCCCACGCGTAACCGATTCCCAAAGTCATTTCCGCGTTTTTCCGCAGACCAAATCCGTTGTTTTAATAAAATAAAATATTTTATTAAAACAACCCATTTTTAGGTGATCCAATAACACCTTTTTAAAAGATTGGTGGCGACTCCGTGTTTTTTATGTCGGGCTCGAAAGGGTTGCGACAGATCTAGGGTTCTTTTAGGCTCTCACAACAAACTTATGTCAGTGGGGATCTAGAAATATATTTGAGGGTGGGCATATATAAAATCTCGAAATTCTAGGGTAGGCACAAGCCTTAAATATTACAAAAATTTAAAGACTAATTCGTAAAAATTAAAAAAATTAAGAACAAATGTGTATATTTTAAAAATTTTAGGGTGGGCATGATGTTACCGACTCAATTTTCAAGATCGAGTCTCCCGCACCCATAGGTGCTAAGTTCCGCGCACCACCCGCACAACCCGACCGAGGGACTCAACGTGCTACTATCTTCACGCACCAAGGGGCCATGCACAACGCCCTTGGTGGTGTCCGCGCCCAAGAGATCCGTCCTGGGCCTACTTCTCCGCACCATGGGGCCATGACTAGCACCCCATGTGCTGCCCGCAAGCCTTGCACCCGAGGGGGCCCAACACACGCACCCGAGGGGCCTTTGCTACGCACCCTCTATGCCGGCCAAGGCATAGAGCCCGAGCCCGCACCCGATGTGCGCACAATGGAGACCAAGTCCGCACACGAGGGGGCCTTCCCATCCGACCATCATGGCGCCCAAGCCATGAAGCCCAAGTCCGCACCCGTCGTGCACACTAAGGGGGCCAAGTCCGAGTCCGAGAGGGCCTTGTCTTTCATCCATGCCGCCCAAGCCATGGTGTTCAAGCCCGCACCCGACGTGCACGCCTATGAAGCCGAGTCCGCACCCGATGTGCATGCCAAGAGGCCTAGGGGCTGTCCATCCAAGTTGCCCACACCCCTAGGGCCCGTTTTAGCACCCAATGTGCTAAAGAGGAGGTTTTGGAGTCAAGATCCGGGCCACACCAAGCCCAATCCGCCCAAGCACCCAAGACCTAAGCCAAGGTGTCATCTTCACACCAACGCTCATGGAAAGATATCTTCCATGGAGCCTATTCGAGGAAAGCTGCCATCTTTGAAGCCACATTCGAGGAAACAAGCCAATGCCACCAAGACAATGATGTCATTGGGCACTTATCTTAGGCAACCATGTAATATTGTGACCTAGTTGCCATGTATAGTTGATTAGCTTTCCTTTCTTATGAGATTCTCTTTGTAAGACTCATCCATAGCCATTGGATCGAGTCAATCCTAGCCATTAGATCTAGGGGGCCAAGGCTATAAATAAGAGCCTTGCCCAACCATTGTAATCACTTCACTTTTCACCATCTTTCTCATTTCGTTACTTTCTTAATAGAAGAGGGCTCGAGTACTCTTTTCTCCCCGTCTAGGCTTAGGGGGAGTTTTTAACGAGGCTCGTTGCTTTTATAAATCCCTTGCCTCTTTCTCTTTGCCTTGTTAAGCCATCACCCAAATACTTTTCCAAAGCTTCCGCACAACTCTGTCTAAGCACAATCGCTTAGCACTTTCATAGGCTTACTTAGTCCCCGACCTAAGATCGTCGACTAAGGCCGCACGGGTTAGCGAGCCAAAGTCTAGCCCCGTGACAAGTGGTATCAGAGCTAATTACGCTCCGTTCGAGACGAGATGGCGCGAGGAAGAAGAAGGGACGTTGCGACAAAGATGGACGTGGAGTCAAACAAGTCACCCAAGTTCTCGTTTGAAAGCGAGGTAAGTAAATCACATTTGAATAGTGTTTTTACTAATTCATGGTTTTGTTCCCTTTGTAGGATCAAACATGATTTTGAGGATTGCCCAAAGAGCAAACCATCGAGATGCTGGATGTGTGAAAATTCACACTTGTCTTTCCAATGCCCGCACGAGTTCAAGCAGTCCAAGTTACGGGACGAGTCCGACGAGATCGAGGCTTTGAAGCTTGACGAAAGGTGCAAAGTGCTACCATTTGGTATGGTAGAGGCGATCGAGGAGCATGTCTTGCCCGATGAGACCGAGGCCGAAGAGCTTGCTTCCTTGTTCGGTGAATCACCAAGTTTGGTGATTGTTGGGGCGTCAAAGTTCGATAGCGTAACTTTGGTTAAGGAAAGGTTGCAAGAGTGCAACGAGTCCACTTATTACGTGGAGAATTCCAGCGACGAAGATTACAAGTCATCTTGTGATTCAAGCGAATCCGAGAGCGACTTCGAGGAGGAGGAGCCTACGCTTGTAGACGTGGTGTTTCCCAATGCAACACTAAGTGCACTAGTAGATCCGAGTGCACATTCGTTGATCGTGTCCGATCGAGTAGCGGAGACGTTAAACCTTCAATTTGAGAAGGTAAATGATCAAGTTGAAAGAGTCAACTTCGGTGATGTGCCAGTTGTGGGAATCGCGGAGGATGTGTACCTTCAAATCAACAATTTTCGAGACACCACAAACATCACGGTAATACCTTACTATTTTCTTGATGAAAATGAAATTATTCTTGGTTTATCTTGTCTAGAGCAAATTAATGCACTTGATTTGCCAAAATCCGATGAAGAGGATTATGCAGGTTCCACCAAGAGAGCCGACGAAGATGAATCCATAGATGTTTCCGACACAACGGAACAAGTCCTTGATAAGTCCGAGGACGTGGAGGCATTCGAAGTCCATACCTTCGCAAATGCCGACTACCTTGAAGGAATCCTTTTAGAGAAAGGAGTTCCAGTTGCACATAAAATCCATGAGCTCACATCCAATTACGAGAAGAATTTCTCGGGTCTAGAGAAAGAGATGAGGGCAGTTACATTTTTCTTGCACGCTTGGAGAGAACAATTATGGGGGATGAGGTTTGCCATCTATTCCAATCGTGAATTAAAAGATTATTTTCTAACCCATGCAAAGTTGTCTCCTCAGCAGGTTCGATTTGAGAAAAGACTTTCATATTTCAACTTTACTTGGAAGTGCAATCCAAGATTGTCAAAGAAAGTAGCCAATGATGCCTTAAGCCGTGGATATGAGGTAAGGCATGCTACTTGTCCGCCAAAGAGTAAGGTGGACGATGTGATCGAGTTTGATGAAGTAATTCAAGAGCCATCCGAGTTTGGTGAAGTAGATCAAGCCGATGGAGATGAGCTAGCAATTCCCCTTGAGAAATTGCAAGCCGAGTTTGATGTGAAGACCAACTCCATGGACGAGTGGCATGAATCCATGGAACCAAGCACCGAGGTGCCCAAGCCCATTGAAGAAGGGCCAAACCATGCCAACACTTTCCTTGGGTATCGACAAGGAAAAGTGGATCAAGACGACACGGACCTTGAGTCCAAGGTAAGTGAATCTTTTTTATTTAAAGAGTCCGATCTAACCCATTGTTTGGATTTTTGTAGGGATTCTACATGTTTGAAGGAAGATCCAAACCAAGACGTGGGGCAAACGACTATCCTAGTCGAACCATGCGACAAGAAGCCGAACGACGAGGTAAGCGATCCAACTTTTCAATTGAATTTGGATCTAACTTGTTGCAATTCTGTCCGCAGGTTGCTTGCGATGCCAAGCGAGAAATCGAGTGATGAAGTAGTTTGGACAATCCGAGAGAATCCAACCTTCATCCATGACGAAAGACGAGTGCTAGAGAGCACCGACAAGGGGGATATTCTTCAAGATCCCGCCATCATTACTTGTCTTGAGTATCAACAAGACGAAGTGAAGCCGCCCGACAAGGACTTTATGTCCGAGGTAAGTAAGTTTAGTTATTTTGATGATTTAAGACTAACTTACTCTGGTTCTATTTTCAGGCCGCCGATGCGATCGAGCCAAGCACAAAGCAAGGTGAGACCAACCATCGAGACGAGCCAACCATCAACGCACAAAGACCTTGCATTTTGGAGGGACAATCCTTTATTCGAGGATGATCGTGAGTTTGCCAAGTAGTGGCAACCGTTCGAGATTGATCGAGGGCCAAGGATTGAAAGCCTTGCCTTTTCCATGAGTTCTCCCTTAACCAAGCGGGAACGAGACGATGAGCCGGGGCCGTTCGAGATCAAGGCGACCGAGCCTCATCCTTACCAATCGACGAGGACGTCGATAGCTTCAGTGTGGGAGAATGTTACCGACTCAATTTTCAAGATCGAGTCTCCCGCACCCATAGGTGCTAAGTTCCGCGCACCACCCGCACAACCCGACCGAGGGACTCAACGTGCTACTATCTTCACGCACCAAGGGGCCATGCACAACGCCCTTGGTGGTGTCCGCGCCCAAGAGATCCGTCCTGGGCCTACTTCTCCGCACCATGGGGCCATGACTAGCACCCCATGTGCTGCCCGCAAGCCTTGCACCCGAGGGGGCCCAACACACGCACCCGAGGGGCCTTTGCTACGCACCCTCTATGCCGGCCAAGGCATAGAGCCCGAGCCCGCACCCGATGTGCGCACAATGGAGACCAAGTCCGCACACGAGGGGGCCTTCCCATCCGACCATCATGGCGCCCAAGCCATGAAGCCCAAGTCCGCACCCGTCGTGCACACTAAGGGGGCCAAGTCCGAGTCCGAGAGGGCCTTGTCTTTCATCCATGCCGCCCAAGCCATGGTGTTCAAGCCCGCACCCGACGTGCACGCCTATGAAGCCGAGTCCGCACCCGATGTGCATGCCAAGAGGCCTAGGGGCTGTCCATCCAAGTTGCCCACACCCCTAGGGCCCGTTTTAGCACCCAATGTGCTAAAGAGGAGGTTTTGGAGTCAAGATCCGGGCCACACCAAGCCCAATCCGCCCAAGCACCCAAGACCTAAGCCAAGGTGTCATCTTCACACCAACGCTCATGGAAAGATATCTTCCATGGAGCCTATTCGAGGAAAGCTGCCATCTTTGAAGCCACATTCGAGGAAACAAGCCAATGCCACCAAGACAATGATGTCATTGGGCACTTATCTTAGGCAACCATGTAATATTGTGACCTAGTTGCCATGTATAGTTGATTAGCTTTCCTTTCTTATGAGATTCTCTTTGTAAGACTCATCCATAGCCATTGGATCGAGTCAATCCTAGCCATTAGATCTAGGGGGCCAAGGCTATAAATAAGAGCCTTGCCCAACCATTGTAATCACTTCACTTTTCACCATCTTTCTCATTTCGTTACTTTCTTAATAGAAGAGGGCTCGAGTACTCTTTTCTCCCCGTCTAGGCTTAGGGGGAGTTTTTAACGAGGCTCGTTGCTTTTATAAATCCCTTGCCTCTTTCTCTTTGCCTTGTTAAGCCATCACCCAAATACTTTTCCAAAGCTTCCGCACAACTCTGTCTAAGCACAATCGCTTAGCACTTTCATAGGCTTACTTAGTCCCCGACCTAAGATCGTCGACTAAGGCCGCACGGGTTAGCGAGCCAAAGTCTAGCCCCGTGACAATGAGTCCACCCTACATTATACGTGGATCCGCCATTGACTCATACATTGGTCTACTCTAAACCTGCTCTCCATGTTTAAACCTGATCTCCATGAGCAACACAAATTGCTGTAGAACACAATAGGATAAACCCCATCATTAGATTAGCATGTAGTTAACATAGTTTTAAATAATACCAGTGATTTAGCAGCTTTCCCGAAAATCGAATTAAAAACTTTCTTCCTCGTTGCATCACCCACATTGTTCATATTTTTTGAACCTGTTTCACAAGACGTAAATTAAAAATCATTAAATATAATATTTAATGATCCTTAACCCATGACTTGTGGTATATATTAGACAAAGCCTATGTATGTTCTTATCTAACTAATTTATGACAACTATTCAATGAGTGAAAACATAACTGAAAACCACTATTATGATTTAAGGTTCTTTAAGGGCGAGATTACATAATCAGTAAACTACCTTACAAAATGATAAAAAAAAAGTGCAATAAAAAAAGTTGATTCAATAAACTGTAAAAAGCCCAAATTAACAACATATTGTATATATGATTTGTCAGATCTATGACAAGGCAGCCATGGTTGAATGTATAACAAAATTATTATACTCAATATTTGCTCTACTATGCCCTTCATCCCAGTTCTACATTGCCAAATTAAGAGAGAATTGTGAAGTGAAACAGAATTTTGCTCAACCCAGCAGGCTATTCATTTTGCTCCTTCAGATCATCCTTCCCCTGGTTCCTCGAAATTGTTGTTGGATCCTCGCTCTGTTTCGGCATCTTTTTCTGATATTGACGACGTTGCACAAATAGGGTTATCGATGGGAGAAATGACTGGCTCATTTTCCAAGTCTAGAGCTCCATCCTCCACCTTAACATCAGTTCCTGCAGAAGCTGCGATAGTTTGTTGCTGACTCACATCATTCTTTTCAGATTCCGATGTTCGACACTCTGCTTTGTTATTTCCTGCAAATGGTGGTGCTTCAGCTTCTGCCTTCAGGGGGACCTCCATGCCCGTTTCGGATGTGACCAACGAACCTTGAGTGAATTGATGCGGATGCTGCATTTCTGAACTCGATAATGGTATTTGTGATGGTACTAATGTGGCTGTTGGTACAGGTATCTGAGGGGCTGCTGTTAACCCAGGGGCCTGAGCTTGACTAAGAACATAAGTCAACAGCTGTGCTAAAACAACTTGTGGGTCAGTCAAATCTTGTTGGATTTGGGGGATGATGGAAGATGATGGAGCATTCAAATTAGGAGGATAAAGTGCCTGAAGCCCTTTTTCTCCATATACAGCCTGGTGCCCTTGAAACTTCTTCATATTTGCAATGTGCTTTTTCCCAGCCAAATGGCTGTCAACCACCACCTGAGATTCACACTTGACATTACACAACTCGCAAAAAAAGGGAATACCCCCAGCTGGCTTAGGAGGCTCAACTGGTCTTCGAGGTCCTTCATTGCTTTTCATATATTTACCACCTCGTCCTCCCTTCATCTTACGCTTAATCCCACGCCCCCGAGCTTCAGAGGGACCATTTAAATTCATGTTGGTTGATGCAGGGACAATAGTTGATGCTTCAGACTTATTCATTATGTCTTTCTGCTGCTCAGTTTCTTTCTCCTTGTCATCAGTAGTTGGCACTGGCAGGGGCGGCGAAGCTTCTTGTTGATGTTGCTTTTCCTCGGATCCCTCAACTTTCTTGGGTTGATCAACTTCTGATCCTGTATTGGGCATTTGCACACTTTGATGTGGAGCATTGACTTTGTTCAGCTTCTGCATCTCTTCCTGTAACCTCAAGTTTTTCTTATGTCGTTTTCCATTCTTATGCTGCTCCAGGATTTCTGGTCTGTTGCAATCAACCCTGCAAAGTTCACACCAAGCCATACGTGGAGGTGGCCAGACTGGAGCAGCAGGCACTTGGGGTGGCAATGTAGCTTGACCAGGAACTAATGCTGAAGGTGGCATTGCAGCAGCGCCACTATGGCGATCACTACAATGAGGTGCAGAGCCATCTGGTCTGACGCCACTGTTACGAACATGACCCCTGCCGCCACCTCTAAAAGGCCTACCGCCCCTTCTTCCACCCCTCCTTCCACCCCTATAGGCAGTTTGTATCTGTAGAATAGATTCATAGTTGAGGTGCAACATGAAATGACATGACATGATTACTAAAATCTACGATATCAGATTGAATCAAAATAACAAGGTTAAATAAACAATTTTTAATGCACAGTAATTGTAATCATAATTAAGCTCATAGAATATGAGTCAGAATAAGATTAAAATTAAAGCTACTATAAGAATATCAAAATTCCAAACAAAGAATCTGTATTAGGACCAAAACCATACTCGTAAGAACGTTGATCCAGAGAGAGTTCTGAAAAAGATGCAAGAAAGGGTATACGCACTTTAAATAAACAAAAATGCTCTCATGTACACAAAAGCAATATTTCAAGGTTACAACAAAGAAGAGCATGTTATTCAAAGTCATAGCATAGCTTGAAATGTCCACAAGAAAACTTGACACGCTGCACATCAGATAATGAATCTATTCTCTTGAGATCTATCATCGAACAACAAAAAACTTGAAATTTCTATGCATAACACCTATATAATGCTATTTCAATCCATTTCCAGGGTACAGTGCACCTAAGATTGATTAAACACGTGATATTCAGATTATCAGCAAGAGGAAATTGATTATATTTAATACATAGAAGCAGACACTTCTGTCTGAGGAGGGTGGGAAAATTATACAAAGTAATACATCTAGATGGTTCAAGGATTTAAGTTATTTTAAGTCCTCCAAAGATCATGGGAATATAATTCTTAAAAATGAAAAAAATTCAGCTGCATTATCAGGACATAGCTAGAACAAGAAATTTAAAAGCTAACACCCAGGGCCAGGAGTGGCTGCAAAAGCTTTTTCTTTAATATCATTGGGTAACTTCCCTTCTGTAGAAGGTTGAGATTGCTTAACTTGTAAATTAAACTACTTAGGCATTAAAAGCTATAATTACTTAGAGCTGATAGAACCTTACTATGGAGATAAAGTCATATGGGTAAGAAATAGAAGTCCTTATGGTGGAATGTCATTTCTTCAATGATTAGGGAAACTAGGGAGAAAGAAGGGAATGATATAAAGGGAAGACCAACCAGAAATTGTTCGCCAAAAGGACTCTCAAAGTGCTCCCCATCTAAAGCTTGGTCAGTATCAAGATAAAAGGTGATCTAATAATACTTGAGAACTCAGAATTTAAAGCCATGGATTCAACACACACCTAAATACAACATAAATGCTAAAGAAATTGCAAAATAGGAAGTTGCCTCACAATATATCAGGTGTTAGCCCGTTGGGGGGGGGGGGGGGGGGGGGGGGGGACTGGTTGAAAATTGTCATGCAGTTAAGAGCAGATGATGCACAGAGATGTCTCAGTATGGTTATAATCATAATCCACAAACTAAACCACACAATAGCAATCAAACCCAACAATGCCGATCAGTAAATTATTGAGGGTTTAGCATGCAAGAAAAAAAAAGTGCATAAGAAAGAAATTGCTGGATTCAATGGAGCACAGCAGAAAAGGGTGCTCACTGGCCACGATCCCTGGAGCAACCAGTAAAGAACAATCATCATTCATCCATAACATGGAACCCAAAGCTACAGCCACAAGTTATTACAAACTTGTCGCTTCGATTACTGCCCTTACCTAATTGCTCTAGAGATATGTGACCAATTAAACTGTTCTACCTTCTAATATCTTGCAAGAAAGGGGATGAGTGCCAAGAATTCAGTACCTATACGCCCTGTTGACCAATGGACATTCCATACCTGATGGAGCATTACACGATACTTACCCCAATGTCCAATATAAATGATACCACTATTATGGCAGCCAAGCAATTACATAAGCTTCAACCTAGCATAAAGACCGCGGTTAATAAATTAGACATCTCCAATAAGTATGTAAAAACTTGAGGCAAGCCAAGCTGAGCCAGGCGGTGATATCCTTGAGCTCCTCGGAAACTCAATAAGAAGCGGTTGGCCCCGACAAAATCTTCTTTGAGCTAATCTCGACTGGGCTTAGCCCGGCTCCTCTAACGAGAAATCTTTGCTGTACAGTTCTATTAATTTGCTATAGAATACCAAGGCTTTTAAACAATAAGCAATCTAGGCCCAGCCAAATGTAGCATTGGTACTGTACAGACAGATAAATATGAATTCGATACAGCAAAGATTTAGGAAGATCATATGTAGTTGCTTAAGGCAGGCTCATTTTAACTTAGAAACTGGGCATGCGCTAAACTGAGCCATTTCTAGGCAACTGATTCTAACACAGTCCAAATCTTAACACCATTTCAAACACATTGCATCAAGCAACGAACATTGAGAATTCATCTGACAACAAGTTTCAGCATGTTTGAAACCGTGATTCTAACCATGTCTGTGGAAATCCAATTAGAATACGATTTCCAAAACAAACGAATTCACAATTTCTTAATATGTACATCTAAAACAATTACCTATTCTTTTAGAAAAATAAAATCACATGATTAGAAAAACAAGATTCAACCTTATAGCGAGTAAGATAAATTGAATACGAATGTAGTTGTAGAAAAGAACCCTAACCTGAGGAGGCGGGTTATTCCCCATGAAACTCGCCGTTGCAGCGGCGGAATCCGAACCTGGCACCGGATGCTGCGGTTGATAATAAACGGCAGGATGAGTGTGGTGGACAGATTGGTCCAAGGGGACACCGGGAGGGTGCATCGGAGCGGGTTCATGATAAAACTGAGGGTATTGCTGGGAATAAGGATCTTGAGGAGGGTAATACTGGTATTGCTGTTGATTGGCGTAGTCGTAGTATGAGGCGGCTGATTGATGGTCGTACTGAGAAGAATCATATTGATATGCCTGCTGCTGCTGATATTGATACTGCTGCTGATATTGGTACTGCTGCTGCTCCGCCGGGAATTCCATTGCTTTTCTGCAACTTTTCCTTCAACGAAAGAAAATTTAAGATTAAAAAAAGGGAAAAGTGGGAATATCTATTGTCTCAGACTGAAAAGTTGTAAAGGATTTTTGCGTTCTGAACGGACGGTGAAGATTCGGTTTTATGTTTTTTTTTTTTTTTTTTTTTGAATATTTTTTGTCACTTTAATATTATTTCATTTTCTAGCCATGGATGGATGCCTTTGGACTGTTAAATCAAATTATTAAATTTCACTTATTTTTAAATACAACAAGTATAATTATATATGGGAAAATACTTTGATGCACAAGCTGTGTAAACTTTAGTTTACACAAGCCCTTTAATTTTAGGGTTTAGGGTTTAGGATTTTATGTTAGGGTTTAGGGGTTTTGTATGTAGGGTATATAATTTAAGGTTTATGGTTAGAATTTAGAGTTTAGAGTTTAGGGCTTAGGGTTTAGGGTTTAGGTTGCTAGGGTTTGTGATTTAGATTTTAAATTTTATAAAAGGATTGTGTAAAAAAAATTTACACAGCTTGTGCATCAAAATAAAACCCTTATATATGATCTATAAAATAAAACATAAAAACCATTACTCGATAGATTAAGATGAGATTAATGAGTTTTATATACAATTTTTTATAGAGTTTTATTTTGATGCACAAGCTGTGTAAATTTTTTTTACACAATCCTTTTATAAAATTTAAAATCTAAATCACAAACCCTAGCAACCTAAACCCTAAACCCTAAGCCCTAAACTCTAAACTCTAAATTCTAACCATAAACCTTAAATTATATACCCTACATACTAAACCCCTAAACCCTAACATAAAACCCTAAACCCTAAACCCTAAAATTAAAAGGCTTGTGTAAACTAAAGTTTACACAGCTTGTGCATCAAAGTATTTTCCTTTTTTATATAGTTATGTTTATTTTATAATTTAGTTTAGAGTTTGCTATTCTTCCTTCTTAAGGGTGTTTATTTCGGATAGTTAAATTAACGATTCATATTCTAATTTATGATTGGATTTAATTATTTTTTGAATTTCGATGTCATATCTATAAAAATTTCTGATTTTCGAATATAAGAAGCTTAGAAAGTTTCAATTTTTCATATATAACAAGTAAAAATATTAAATATAACAAGATTCATATACATAAAAATTTTGAATTTTTAGATTTTCAAATAATCAAATAAATGACCCAAAAATTTTGGACATCTGATCTGAATTATTCGAAAAATAAAAAATATATCGAATATTCAAATTTTTAGATCGAATCAATAGATAATCAGATCGGTCGGATCGGATTTTTTGCACACCCCTATCCCTCCCAACATTTTTATCTTCAAGGTTCGTATTTGGGTTCTCTCCTTGAGAATGAAATGTGTCTTGCCATCAAGGACGGAACTACAATTGAACATTGGGAGGGACTGAAATATATATTTTTTAAAATAAAATGATTTTTAAGTATTTAAGCTTAAAATTCAGGAGACAATGCCTCATTTGTTTAATATTTAAAGTTATAAAGACTTAAATTGTTATTATACCAAAAATTTTGAGAACACGAGCCATCTTTTTTTTTGTTCTTTTATGGTTTTCAGGGTTTCGCTCTAACTAATTCGGACCGACTCGCTTCGTACACCTGCTTTTAGTGGGTGAGTCTTCCAACAAAGATTTTCTACATACATAACTCCGTCTCTGTTTACCATTGCACCCAACACCTATAAATACAAATCTTTTATTGTTCTAACTATAATCACCACTACAACTATAATCATTTATAACTTAATATACTATTTGATGTCGGCTATGGAATATTTAACGGTGTCTTATTTTTTTTTAGAAAAAAATAATATACTAGTGGAAAGAAACAATTTTACCCTTAAAAGTTGAAGTTTGTTTTGTTGGAAGATTTGTATAAAAAATATAATGTAAATTAATTAAAAAGACAATTTTATCTTTAAAAATTGAAATTTGTTTTGTTAGAAAATTTAAAAAAAAAGATAAAAAGAAAATGCACCTTGTAAAAATAGTTGATTTTCTAAATGAGACATTTTAAGTGAGACAATTTCAAAACACAAAAGAGATATTTTAAGTGGGACGAAAAAATTACTTGAGTATATCACTTTTCACAAAATGAGGTATTTATATTTTTTTGTAACCAAATTGATTCATATATTTGTTAAACATTACACATTTGATATATGAATGTCACTTTTACAATTGTGATATATGTGTTTTTGTTTTACCAATTTGGTTTCTATATTTTTTAGACGTTGCACATTTGACAAATACAAGTACTAAATGTATAATGTCTGAAAATAATACAGGCATCAAATTGATAAAAAGAAACATCACATTTATAAAAGTAAAATTCATATACCAAATTGGTTAAAAAAACACAAATATTACATTTCTATTTAATATGTTTTCTGCGCGAAATATATATATATATATTATTAATTGAGTTTAATGTCACTTAATTCAGTGTTTTTATCTGCCCTAGTCATAGTACTTTGTTTCATTTTCTTTGATAAGCTCAGTTTTTGCTTTGGGATGATTATGCTATGGCGTGATTTCTGTTATAGTAGTTAATTATGAGAATTGTTTGTATCGTGTATTTGATTTTCAATTAATAATATTTTAGGATATATTTTTTCTCTTATTTTGTTATTCGGAATTAGCCTGACTCGATTTTATTTAAGAAAAGAATTTTTGACGAGATCAATTAAGTATAACAATATTTTATTTTTCACTATGTCCAATTGATGGGTTGATATCCGATTTTTAAAAAATACAATTAATACTTATTATGTCTTTTTCAAACTTCATCAAACTAAAGTTTATGGCCTAATATATATATATATTTTGAATGATCTAAATGATTACAAGATAATATCTGTTTATACATATTTTTAACTATTTGACTATGCACATACATTTTATAGACAAAGCGATTTGAATCATGTCTCTTAAAATGAATATCATCCGCTCTTCTACAGTTCTACTGTGACATTTGTTGAGTTTTAAAATATTTATATAATTAAAACATAATAACTTCAACAATAATCAAATCAAAACTTACCAAAATTTAATAGAATCGACCGAGCATTACATTTCAAATCCATTTTTCTCTACCCTAATACCGAAAAGCAGATTGGTAAGTTTCGTGGTAGTTTCTTTTCTTTTGGCTTCTTCCTAGAGATGTACTTAACTAAATATATTTTTTAACAAGTCTAAATATAAAAATTTGAATAGTTTTAAAATAATTATAAAATAATATTTATTCATATTTTTTAACTTTTTAATTAATTAAATATAGATTGAATATGTAGTATAGATGTTACAAATAGTTTATAATATTTATTTCCATCATGTTTATTATATTATTTTATATTTATGAACTGTATTTCAAATTAAAATTCAATACACGCTCGTATTATTACTTATCTATTCTATTTAACCACCCAAACATACCATTGATATACAGTAAACTGAAATTAATTTGGATTGTATTTCACCTGTCATGTCCTTATAATTTAATAACGAATCAGTAATGTAATTAACAATGATAATAAAAAAAAAATTAAGTGTTCAAAATTTTATTTTAGATGCCTAGTGCTTTATGCATCTAAAAAATAAACTAATTTGAGCTTTTATTTTTTTTCGTTTTTAACGGCCCTTATTCACTAAGTAAACTTTATATACCTACATTGATAAAAATAAATTTAACACTTAAAAGCAAAAAAATTATAGTTTGAATACTTATTTTGTTAGTTAAGTCAATAATCTAATAATAATATAAACTAAGTAAATATTTTTTTGTAAAGTATCCAATTTAATTTAACATATGATGATATGAATACATATAAACATTGTACACCAAGGGCTCTTTAAAACTAGTTCTAGGGGACTTTCAAAAAAAAAAAAACTAGTTCTAGGGGGACCAAGGATCCAATTTAACTTTAATTAACATATGAAAACCTATAAACATTATACACCAAGGGCTCTTCAAAATTAGTGCTAGGGGACCAAGGCCATCTTAGCCTCCAAGTACAATTTGTAGTTGAATCACAAAGTTCAAGGGTCAGAACTCAGAACCAACATTAGTAGTTGAAACAATCCCAACTTGCAGCCATGGAAATGAACCTCCACTCATGTTCATGTCCTTTAGTTCACTTAGTTTTGCTAACAACATCGTACTGCCGCTTTTGTCTTCCTCATCTTGCTTAGAACTATTACAAATATTGTTCTTAATCGTATCGTTGCTGTTATCTTCCTTTTCTTTGGCATTAATGCCAATCCAAGGTTGCAAATAGATTTTGGTTGAAACATCGAAACTCGATCGATTAATGTGGTTCCGTTGCACAAGCTCGTTAGCGGGAGCAGTAAGATTGAGATCGAGCTTAAGATCCAGCGGCTCAGAATCACCGCAAAACCTTGATCTTTGGGTTTGCTGAATTTGGTTTTCGTTGTCTTGATACCGACGAAACTTAACTGAAGAGGAAGTGTGATCGGCAGGTGGATTAGATGCAATCCAATGACATCTTTTATGACCACCTAATGCTTGTCCCGACGAAAATACCCGATGACATATTGAACATTCGTGTACTTTTGGTTTTTTTTCGGATGCAGAGGCCAATGTATCGACTCGAAATGTTGGCATAGATTTGGCTAGGAAAAACATGTCGCAGTCGCGATCATCATTAGCTGAACTATCGTCTCTATGATTACGATCATTATCGAGCCGAGCTGCGAAACATCCCTTAACTTTCTTGTGACTAGCTCTATGTCCACCCAATGCTTGATGGGAATTGAACACTTTCTTGCATGCTTTGCACTCAAACAGCCCTTTGGCTACACCTTTGGCCTTATCCATAGGCCTACATGCAATGGGAGTAACGAAATTCAATGTGTTTCTTTTCTCTTCTTCTTTGCTAGCCGAAGTACAAGACTCCTCAGGCTCGGTAACGAAAGGAACAACACCGGTTGCATTAGATAACATCATCAAGCAATTGGCAGCATCCTCCTCTTCGATCGATGGACCGCTGGAGATCAACGATCTTTTCCTCTTAGACAAACAACCTGAGCCTCTTCTCGTCACACCATCATCGTCACCATCTGACCCTTGTGACGAACCAAGCGATTCAACATCTCTAGAGCTACATTTACCATGTTCAAGAAAAGATTTCCACGAGAAAAACTCTTTGCCACAATTCTCACAAACCCTACAGCTATTTAATCGGTTAGGGTTTGTTCTTAATCCGTACATGCGTTTGTTCTTAATCGGTTGCACGATGTTCCCTCCTAATTTGTCTTCCCAATCACTAGTGGTGTCGTCTTCGTCGACGTACCGGCTCTCGTCGCCCAGTCCATGCGACCTCATGTGCCCACCAAGAGCTCTCCCACACCTGAACCCTTTGTTGCAAATTTTACAAAAGTATTTGAACTCAGATTGTTGATCCACTACAAAAGCCATATTGAAAAAGGGAAATCTGGGAAATGAATTGGAATGAAGTGAAAGAAGAATGGAAATGAAGGGTGAGCTGATTGTTCTTGTATAGTGAAAAGTTGTATGGTGAAAATTAAGGGGGAGAAGACAATAGTCCTAGTTTTTAGTAGGAGTAATGGATTGGTTTAATTTTGTGGATGGGAATTTACTTAAATGGATTAGAAAGAAAAGATAGCTAAATGGTTTGGAGAGTTGAGGCCGTTTGAGAAGTGTTGGGGTGACAAGTGGTAGGAGAGGGTTAAAGACTTTGGATAAAAACTTTAGGCGTGAAAAATGAGTTTAGATAAATACAGGTTCAAAGTTGTAAGGATATTGGAGTAATACTTTCTAAATTAATAAATATTAATGGATTAATTTTTTTTGCCTCAGGGCTATGCTCTGTCTAAATCTTAACTGCCCCGCGTTGCACACTTAATTTAGTGAGTGAATCTCTAATTGAAGAGAGTAGGAGAAATGCTCCAAGTAGAGTAACGATCACACTGTTTGTCAAAAAGGCACTGCACTGGAGTGGTCTTAGACAAGCATTTGGGAGACATGGAGACGTTGTGGATTCATTCATTGCAAACAAAGTTGATAGAACGAGGAAAAGATTCGGTTTCGTGAGATTTTCTAACTGGCAAGATGCAAATAGAGCTATTGAGAGGTTTTAGGTATTCCTCTTCATTGCTGGAATCATATCACTCTCAAAAGAATAGCTGAATTATGGGGCCGGTTCATTGCCTTTGGAGAAAATTTGAATCAATCGTTGGGGTGTGAAAAGATATCTATGTTATTCTCCACAAACCAAATTAATAAAATTGAAGAGGTGATAGAAATTGAAGTAGGGTCGGAGGTCTTCAAGGTTCGTGTGTCAGAAAGTCCTATGGTGGAAACTATCTCAACTGCTTGTCGCCATGGCATTGACGAGGAAAAGAGGACAGCAGTGAAACAAGTCGTATCGGAAGTTGAAGTGAGCTCGTCGGAATTGACATCTAACTCGGTGAAGGAAAGCTCAAGAGGCTTGGCAAAGAAGGATTGTCTCGGTGAAGATGAAGCAATTAAAGTTGTCTATATTGGCATGCACAAACATAATTATGACCCAGTCTTTCTAGAGAGGATGCCAGAAAGGTTGGAGAGTTTGAGTTATTGTGTTCTCGGCTCGAGGAAGGCACTGAAACTCCCAATACGGTTTTCATTACCACTCAAGCAGACTCGATGAGTAAATTAGAACGTTTCAACAATGTGGAGCCAATATCCTCTAAAATTGGGCCGAGTTGGACAGGTGGATAAAGATGATAAGGTCGTAGAGGTGGAAGTGGAGTCTGGGCTTTATGAGTCGGAGAACCATTTTATCTTAAGAGCTACTGAAGACTTAAAGGAAGCAAAGAAGACAATTGCACTAGGTAAGGATTTGGGTATTCAATTTAGAGGAAATGAACGAAAAGTAATCAATGAATTAGCCCATCTGGAAGAGTTGGAACATATCAACAAGGAGAGTTAGGCAGAAATTTTGTACTGGTTAGCAACTTTTGGCTATGGATTTTTAAGGTTTTGGGTTTGGGTATGTTAGGCTTTGTTTAGCATTGTTTTTCAAACCAACTTTTGGTTCTAAAAGTTAGTTTGAGGACAAAAGCTGTGCTAAACAGCTAGCTTTTGGAGGAAAAACTGCTTTTGAAAAGTGATTTTCTACCCAAACACAAAAGTTAAATTTTTTAGCTTTTGCGGTTGTAAAAGTGATTTTGAGAGACAAATTACAATTTTAACCTTCATTTGCTATTATGTTTATTTTTAATTTATAAATTTATAATTCTTTACGAAGATATAGTTATATAATTAATAATTATTTTTTTTAAATTTAAATGATATATATTTATTTATGTCAAGTTTTTAAAATAAAATATGTCAATTTTGTTATAATTTCATAGAAAACGTATAATTGTTAAAAAATATATTTATTAATAAAAATATTTTTATAATAATTTAAGCTGATATATTTCATATATTATAACATTAGAAAATTTGAATATCATTTTTATATATCTATACATACAAATATATATATAACTAACAATATCATGTCCAAAATGATCATTTATCTTCTTAAAAGCACTTTTTGACAACAATGATAAACACTAAAATCTTACAACAAACTTTTTAAAATCCCTTTTCAAAATCTCTTTCTAACATCACTTTTAAAAATCACTTTTTAACAACATTGCTAAACTAGCCCTTAGTATCGGCAATTCAAAAAAATTAGGCGCCGTCATAGTGTTGAATTGTTGTTTTTGCAAGAGGCTAGAAAAGGGAGTTTGGTAATGATGATGGGATCGAGTCTGTAGTGTCTTATCTATTTGGCAAGTATGGTGGTCTGGTAACAATATGAGATAAGAACAATTTGAGTAGATACATGTTAATGGGGTCTAAGTTTGAATAAATGTATCTGTTACATTGAGACCAAGTGGAATTCTGGGAGAAGGTAGATGCCTTATAGAGAAATTAGTCATAGTATGGTGTATGGGGGGAGTTCATCACAGGTAAGAACTGAAGCGTGAGGAATGAATTCAAATGTAATAAAATAGAAGTGTCCAGTCTGAATTTGGAGCTTAATTAGGCCACTGAGGTGAAATGTAAATTAGATAACTTCGATCAATATTTTCATAGAGTGTTGCACCTAATTTTGCTGGAGTTTTGCATTGAAAGTGTGTTGATTTTGGTAACTTGTAGCGATATAAGCAGAGAGGGCATTCCAAAGCTATAATTTTTGCTTGGGCTGCAGTGTGGTGAAACTTCTAAAACTAGATGGTGGTTCAAGGCTTGCCACGGTAAGAGTGGTAAAGCTTCTATTATTTGGAGAGCTGATGCTTCGAGACCATGGAGATAGTAGAGTTTATGAAGGATCATTTAGCTGGCTTTGTTTGGGGCTGCGTTATGGAGCTTATGGCTTGTCAAGAATGAGAAGATTTCAAAGAAAAAACATACCCGAATGATTTGTTGTTCAAAGCTAAAGAAGGTATCTTGATGACCCTTTGGTTAATCTCGATTGGAGCGGATGTTTGGAGTCTTTGGATAGCGAGAAACGACAAAGTGTTCAGAGACAAAGTCACAACCCTGAAAGATCTACTGTTTTACACTAAGCTTCGAGCCCTGTTCTGGATCAAAGCAACTAAGGAGGTCAGTGTTCCATCTTTGGAAGAATGGTGGGTTAACCCTAGAGAAGTTCTGGTCGCCAAGTCATTAGATTGAGAGGAAGGCATGTACAGGGTACCCCTTGCAGCTGGCTTTATAAAGATCAATGTCGACGACCCAGCTAAAAACGAGAAAGCTGGTTGTGGGGGTATGCTACATTCAAATGAAAGCTGCATTAAAGTAATTTTGCAGGACCTGTGGAGGGATATGGTGTGAAATTTTCAGAAATTTCAGCCATCAAAGTGGCCCAGAAATAAGGTACTAAATGTGAAATCGAATTCTTTGCTGGTTTTGAATTGGATCAGAGATAGCTCTAAACGACCTTGGCATTGGTGACCAATCTTGTTGGTAATTGATAGCCTGGTTTAAAAAATTGGAAGGGTGCATTTTACCCTTGTACGCAGATTTTGCAATACAATGGCAGACTATCTGGCTAAGGATGGAATGAGTCGTACAAAAAAATTTAAAGCATGATGGGATGTTTAAGATTCTAGAAGGAAAGGCAGAGACAATTTTTTAGTACTGTTACCTTGTTAACAATAGTTCATAGTCATGGTGTTTGCTTAGGGTGTGGTTATAGGTCTCTTGCTAGTAATCGTTGTATTGTAATGGTGTTTGTTGAGGTTCTGGTTGTTGGTCCCTTGTACCACTTGTTATGTGTCGTACTCTTCTCCTTCAATTAGGACTAGGGAGATCTTTAACGAGGCGCACATTTCAGGTTTTGATTTTTAATTAATAAAAAATTTGCATGCCGAGCAAAAAAAAAACGACTAGCACTATTAATAAATATTAATGAATTATTAAATGAGTATATCTTAAGCTTCAAAACAACGGGATAAAAAATTAGAATATAATTTTCTGACCTTTTTGAATGCTTTATGTATATACTAATATTAAAAAATAAGTTTAGAGTTGAAAGTTAAAATTTAAAATTTACGATGTATTGTTTAATTCATAAGGTTAGAGTGCATGAAATTTAACCAGCAGCATTAATTGTGAAGATCGACATTTTGCAAGTTGTGTATTGTACAAGCTGATGCTTCTAGGGCTTTGATGTATAGAAACTTTACAAATATTTAGTCTTAACTTCAATGTTATATTTTATTAATAAATTTCTTTTATAAAAATATTCCCTCTAAAATATTTTTTGTGACATATTTCCATCTAATTTGTATAAAAAATTATATGAAAGTCTTATATATCTCAAGCTTTTAAAAATATTATATTTAGTTTTTTTTTCAAAAAATTCATATTAATGAATTTTATTATTTAAGTGAAAATAGTTAAAAAATCAAGAATGGATATTAAAATTATTTAATATATTTTTTCTTCATTCTCTCTTGGGTTTGTGTGAGCCTCGTCCTTTTGGCCACTTGAAGCCAGTTGTGTCTCCCTTAGCAGCTAGCGTCCTTCTCTTCCTTCCCTTCACTTTTCTTATTTTCTTTCCCTTCTTGTCATTTCCTCTCTCATAAATCTTTCTTTCTTTCTCGTTTTGTTGGATGTTTCAATGTTGTTTTCTTGTTTATCTAATAAAGCCGGCTTAACGGTTCAAAAAAAAACCTTTTTTGATGAAATTTTAAAAAGAACTTAAGTGTTCTCCTATGCGTAAGAATCATAGTTTTGCTAACACAAGTTTAAATTTTATTTTATTTATGAGATACATTAATTCACCGATTGGTCAAAGTGAAAATATTATATCATTTTGCATGAGTTCAAATTCAGACATTTAGATGTCATTATCTCTCCATTTAATCAAAAAAAAGTTTAATTTGATTTATTTGCCTCTAAATGTATTCAATTAAGTTAAAATTAGTGTCTCGTATTTACAATTGCACCAAGTCAGTTTTTATCATACCAATAAGTATGGGGTAAAGTAAGTTACATTGTATTCCTAAGAGAAGAATTCATGTTCGGTCGATATTGCTAAAAAAATAATCATAAAATCTAAATTTTGAACATTAATAAACATTATACAAAGAGGGCTCTACATAATTAGTTCTTGCAGACCAAGGCCCCCTCTTAGGCTTCAAGTACAATATGTGTGATTGAATCACAAAATGTAAGGGTCAGAACCAACATTAGTAGTTGAAACAATCCCAACTTGCAGCCACGGAAATGAACTTCCACTCATATTGATGTCCTTTAGTTCACTTAGTTTTGCTAACATCATCGTACTGCCTGTTCTGTCTTCCTCATCTTGCTTAGAACTATTACAAATATTGTTCTTAATCGTATCGTTCTTGTTCTTGTTGTCAACTTGCAGTTGCTGTAGATTATCTTCCTTTTCTTTGGCATCAATGCCAATCCAAGGTTGCAAATGAATTTTGGTTGAAACATCGAAACTCGATCGAGTAATATGGTTCCGTTGCACAAGCTCGTTAGCTGGAGCAGTAAGACTGAGATCGAGCTTAAGATCGAGAGGCTCAGAATCACTACAAAACCTTGATCTTTGGGTTTGCTGAATTTGGTTTTTGTTGTCTTGATACCGATGAAACTTAACTGAAGAGGAAGTGTGATCAACAGGGGGATTCGATGTGATCCAATGACATCTTTTATGCCCTCCTAATGCTTGTCCCGATGAAAATACCCGATGACATATTGAACATTGGTGTACTTTTGGTTTCTTTTTGGATTCAGAGGCCAATGTATTGAATCGAAATGTTGGCATAGATTTGGCGAGGAAAAACACGTCGTGATCGGGATCACGATCATCATTGGCTGAACTATCGTCTCTATGATTAAGATCATTATCGAGCCGAGCTGCAAAACATCCCTTAACTTTCTTGTGACTAGCTCTATGTCCACCCAATGCTTGATGGGAATTGAACACTTTCTTGCATGCTTTGCACTCAAATATTCCTTTGGCCTTATCCATAGGTACCCTTGACCTACATGATATGGGAGTAACGAAATTCAATGCGTTTCTTCTCTCTTCTTCTTTACTAGCCGAAGTACTAGACTCCTCGGGCTCGGTAACAAAAGGAACAACACCGATTGCATTAGATAACATCATCAAGCAATTGGCAGCATCTTCCTCTTCGCTTGATAGACCGTCGAAGACCAACGATCTTTTTCTCTTAAACAAGTAACCCGCACCTCTCCTCGTCGCGCCATTGTGGTCACCATCTGACCCTTGTGACGAACCAAGCGATTCAACATCCCTAGAGCTACATTTACCATGCTCAAGAAAAGATTTCCACGAAAAGAACTCCTTGCCACAATTCTCACAAAACCTACAGCTCTTTAATCGGTTAGGGTTTGTTCTTAATCCGTACATGCGTTTGTTGCCCGGTTGCACGATGTTTCCTCCTAATAATTTGTCTTCCCAATCACTAGCGGTGTCGTCTTCGTCGACATACCAGCTCTTGTCGCCCAGTCCATGCGACCTCATGTGACCACCAAGCGCTCTCCCACACATGAACCCTTTGTTGCAAATTTTACAAAAATATTTGAACTCAGATTGTTGATCCACTACAAAAGCCATATTAAAAAGGTAAATCTGGGAAATGAATTGGAATGAAGTGAAAGAAGAATGGAAATGAAGGGTGAGCTGATTATTCTTGTATAGTGAAAAGTTGTATGGTGAAAATTAAGGGGGAGAAGACAATAGTCCTAGTTTTTAGTAAGAGTAATGGATTGGTTTAATTTTGTGGATGAGAATTTACTTAAATGGATTAGAAAGAAAGATAGCTAAATGGTTTGGAGAGTTGAGGCCGTTTGAGAAGTGTTGGGGTGACAAGTGGTAGGAGAGGGTTAGAGACTTTGGATAAAAACTTTAGGCGTGCAAAATGAGTTTAGATAAAAACAGGGTCAAAGTTGTAAGGATCTTGTATAATACTTTCTAAATTAATAAATATTAATGGATTTTTTTTGCCCTCCTCTGGGCTATGCTCTCACTAAATCTTGATCGTTTCGCGTCGTACATTTAGTTTAATGGGTGAGTCTCTGAATGAAGGTTTTCTTCGTACACAACATCTCTATTAATGGATTATTAAGTGAGTATATCTTAAACTTTAAAATAACGGGATAAAAAATTAGAATAGAATTTTCTGACATTTTTTGGGTGCTTTATGTATATACTAATATTAAAAAAATGAGTTTAGAGTTTAAAATTAAGATTTAAAACTTAATGTGTATTGTTTAATTCTTAAGGTTATAGTGCATGATTTAATTCTTTTAATGTTCGATATTGTTAAAAGGGTTAGCTGTTAGTAGTGTTAGTTAGCTGGTTAGCTTACGTGTAATTAGTTAGTTATGCTGTTAGGGAATTAGTTAATTATCATGTATATAAACAATGGTGTAAACCTAGCTATAATACATGTAATTTACAGAAGTTGTTATCAGTTCATACTCCTTTCCTCCTTTCATCTTCATTTCTTCTTCATTTCGATATCTTGACATGGTATCAGAGGCCAGCACCGACGGTCTTTTTCTTTCCGGTCATTTGCTTTTTTCTTTCTCGTGAGCATCTTCTATCTCGTGTTTCTTTTTCTCTTCTTTCCTTTTCTCTGTTCCTCTTCCAATGGTGAATTCGGGCGATGTGCAACTTGATCCGTCTCATCGGCTGTATCTTCATCCCTCCGATATGCCAGGAACCTTGTTAGTTTCCTATCATCTCACTGCGTTGAGAATCATAATATTTGGAGTAGATCGGTGCGCATTGCCTTGCTTGCCAAAAACACAGTTGGATTTATTGATGGATCTTGTTCGCTTGAAACCACAATGGGAGCGTTGTAATGCCTTAGTGTTTTCATGGATCTTGAATTCTGTGAGTCCTGAGCTTTCTGCTGGGATCGTGTTCGCCTCGAGTGCTGAACTTGTTGGTCTGACCTAAAGGAACGTTTTGCAAAGGTCGATGGATCTCGGATCTATTTTCTTCATCGCGAAATCGCCGGTCATGTTCAAGGTACATCTTCTATCTTGGTTTATCACACACGGCTTCGTTTATTATGGGATGAATATGATGCCATTGCTCCTTTTTCTCTTTGTGATTGTGAATCTGCCATGAAAAATGCTGAAACCTTGAAGCAACACAGGTTGTTTCATTTTGTTATGGGCTTAAATGAGTCTTACTCGATGGTTCGTAGTCAAATCTTGCTCATGAGTCCCTTGCCTTCGGTAAATCAAGCTTACTCAATGCTTATTCAAGAGGGAGGTCAACGCTCGAATCTCAGCCGAACGTCCTTGGTTTCAGATCCTACTGCCTTGTATTTTGGCGTGTCTGCTCCGCCAATACAATCCAGGAGGCGTTTTAATGGCGTGTGTGATCATTGCCATATTAAGGGGCATAAAAAGGAATCGTGCTACAAGTTAATTGGCTATCCTGCAGACTTCAAGTTTACTAAGCGCATGGGGACTTCTGCTAATAGTGTGATCCTCCCAGATTCCAGTACTGACTCCGTTGGTCAAGTGCCTTCGAATCATTCAGTGCCTTCATGTCCTTACCAGGTTCATGTGTTTACATCTGAACAGTATCACCAGATTCTCGAGTTGCCGGGCAAAGGATCTGATGTGCAGGCTGCTGCGCATATGGCAGGTACTGACAAGTCGTCGTTTAACCGGTCAAAAATAAATAAATAAATTAACCTCTTTCGACAAATAGTAAAATAAAGAAATTAAGTAGTTATAGGGAAAGAGGGTCGATCCACAGGGAGATTTTTCAGAATTCTTGACTTGAATTTGTCGGATTTGAATTCCCAGGAATATCTGTAAAAACAAGGAAATAAAAAGGGGGTGATCTGATTTTGAGTGAAGTAATAAAATAAAATGCAAGAATTAAAAATAATAAGAAAAGCCAAGTATGCAAATTAGCCTCGAACCAGCTCCTTCAATTCTTTCGATCAATGAAATAGATTTTTATTTCGGAGATCATGTCGGTTACAGTCTGCGAGGCCCAACCCGTCGTAACTTGTTTCTCTCTCGAGTAACCAATCCTCCCAAGTCTATCTCGGAAAGATGGTTCTTAAATAGATCAACCACGTCTATCGCCGTTAAAATATTTAGATTAAAAGCAGGAAAAACTCGACTAAGAAATTACCTAAAATAGAATCGCTTCTGATTTTATCTTTCCTTAGCGGACCGCCGCTAAGAGTGTTCACATGAAGTCGAAATTTGCCACAGGCTGATCCTTCCTCCCAACTATGTTTTTAAACGATTCCAGACCAACGAGCTCTTTTTGATTTGAAAAACGGTTAAAAACCTTTAGTAAGGCCGATTGCCAAACTATCTAAGCAGAAAGATAAAACGAATTCCCAAAAGAATTTAAGCAAGTTCAATTCTCACGAATCGAATTGACTTGGCTGGTTCTTGGCTTAAAAGATTTAGCTAAGCATGATATTGATTATCATGCTTAACTTGGTTTTAGAAAAGTAATTAAATAACATAAAATAAACGAAACAAAGAAAATAAAGAAAAAGAAGAACTTTTAATTAAAACTAGAAAAATGTTTACAAAGATAAAAAAAACTCAAAGCTAGAAGATGAAAACTAATTGATTGATGCCTAAGCCTTTACCAAGGAATGGTATTTATAGGCTTGGATTAACAAAGATAAAAGATAAGAAAATTTAAAATAATAAAGTAAAGATAAAACAATTCAAATGTTTTGAAATTTAAATGCAGGAAATCTAAACGAATAAGCTGATAAGATCTCTAAGAACGTTCCAGAAGCTTCTAGAAGTCGCCACGCAACTGCCACGTCAGACGCGTCGTGCCCAGTGTCGTGTCCACAATGCCAGTCATGACCAGAATAATAAAAAGACTGCAGAAATGCCCTCTTTTGCTGTTGTTTTCCAGAATTAGGTCCATTGCATAAAATATAGCAGAATGAAATGGATTAGGTAGCAAGAAATCCTAAAACTTGGAAAATAGCAATTAAAAAGTGTCACATTTGAGAGCTTATCAAATTCCCCCTCACTTGTCTCATACTTGTCCTCAAGGATGTCTGAAAAAGACATTAACCCAAGAATGCATTCTTCAAGCCATCACAAGTATCAAGCATAGTTATAAGAGTTCTAATGCAAAAGAAATATCATGAAAGAGACACAAATCAAACCAAGTGGATAGAAGCAAAGAGTAGCCTTTCAACCCTTCAATTGCCTATCAAGTTGTAATCAAATCCTAACCTAGTCTTAATCCTCACCAAGGTACACTCAAGAACACTCAAAGTGTTTAAAGGTAGATGTGAAGCAAAAACACTCTAAGTCATGCATGAACAAAGGTTTCCATAGGCTTGTAACAAGTTCAATTCTCCACTACTTATTAGAATCGAGGTGCAAAAATCATTAGGTCTTTTATTCAAGGTGTAATGTGGGTTTAGAAAAGGGTAGAAAGATGGAAAAATAAACAAAGGACGATGATCAATGCAATATAATGAACAGTGAAGACAAAAGGGGATCTTAAAAGTGGGCAAGCAAACAACAAATTTTTTCCTTTTTCTTTTCAGTTTTTCGAAACTGTTTTTTTCTTCTTTCGAAGCAATTGCTTCCTTTAATTATGTTTTTTTTTTTCATTTTTTCGAAAATATTCTGCCCTTATTTGAATTGCAGCCCCTTATTTGTCTAGCAATACAGTTTCTAGCATTTGATCAATCAAAAAGTTTGGTTGGGGGTTAAGCCAAAAAAATAGGATATAAAGCTTCAAGAGGGTTCACTAAGCGATGAGAGAAAGGTAAGTTTTTTTTTTTTTAAAAATGAAAGAGAGAAAATGGTTAAATCCTAATGCCTAAATCATCTTAAAGCACCTCATTCTAGTGTAGTCTCAAATTGTATACAAGCCACAAGTTCTAGATTCCTAAATTCAAGATGACACTCTCAAGCAAGGAAAAATGAGCATAAAGAATAAGATGGATGCTCAAGGCTCAAATTCTCACAAAATTAGGCTAAGTTAATTAAGCTAGGTGAGAAATCCAATTATCACAATCAAGGCAAATTGAAAAGAGATGTCAAACTATCATTATACTCATGCCATTTGATTATCAAAATGTCAACATTCAAAATATTCCTATGCACTATAACAATTATAACATGCTGGACATCAAGTAATGGCAAGAAAAATTCATCTCAAAGTCAAATCAAAGTCAAACATATAGCAAACAAGCAAGACAAGTGGTTTTTCTACCCTCCCCCTCACTTAAATGAATTGCCCCAATTCAAAATAAAAATAAAGAAAATGAGGAACAAATAAGGGTAAAAGATACTCCCCGTGAGTGATGAAATTGAGTCCACCGTTGGGATAGAGTGGAATGAGGGAGACGGTGAACGAGGAGGAGGAGCACGGTGGGAGTTGCATGGGCCAGCGGTGGTGGAAAGCCTTGAAGAAAGCAAGAAAAAAGAATAAAAATAAAAATAAAAGCTGAAAATTAAAAAAAAGGAAAATTAAAATTAACGAAAATGAAAAGAATGAGTTGCCTCCCATTTAGCGCTTTGTTTAACGTCGTTTAGCTCGATGACCTTTGCTAAATTTTTGGTTCTTCAAAAGAAAGTTCTTCAAATAAACGGTGATGTCCATCCCTTGTCGTTTTAACGCCTTCCTTCATCTTTTTATTTGTACGCAAAACAACAACTAAGCTTTTACCTCCTTCCCGATGCGACAACTTACTCGAAATGATGATTGGCAAAGTTTGGTTGTCACCTAAAAATATATAATTAAATTTCTCTAACTTCGGCTTTGGTTCCTGCAAAATTGAGGGAAAATGTTTAGATCGAGTTGGAATTAATCGAAAATCAGAAAGGGAAGAAAGAGTTGCAATGATTTCGCCTATATTTTCATCGTCGAGATCCGCGAATTCCCTACAAAAGTCATAACACAAATCAGTTTCAATCAAATCATCAGCTAACGGATCTATAATATCAACGAAATTTAAACTTGCGACCGAATCAGGATACTTCATAGCTTTATGCATATCAAGTTTAACTACTTCCCCATCAAATTCCATAGTTAAGATGCCGTCGCGGACATCAATCTTTGTATGCGCGGTTGATAGGAAAGGTCGGCCAAGCAGGATTTCAGATCCCTTATTGCTGCGATCATTTTCCATGTCAATAATATAAAAATCAGCAGGAAAAATAAGATTTTTTAACTGTACCAACACGTTTTCTAGTACTCCCTCGGGGTAAATGACTGATCGATCGGCTAATTGAACCGTCACTCGCGTTTCTTTCAATGGTTCAGTCGAAATTTTGTTGTAAACGCTTAACGGCATGACGTTGATAGATGCGCCTAAATCGCACATCACTCTTTTTATCCCAACATTCCCAATTTTATAGGGAATCGCAAACATACCTTGGTCCTTGTACTTTGGCGGCAACGGCTTTTGAAAGATGGCCAAAATATTTTCACCAAGGTTAACTTTTTCATTTCCGGATAGTCGCCTTCGGTTTGTGCATAAGTCCTTCAGAAACCTTGCGTATTTGGGCACTTTCCGAATAACATCAAGAAGTGGAATATTAATTTCCACCTTCTTGAATATATCCAAAATTTCTTTCTCTTCCTCCTTTTTATCTCGTTTCACCAATCTTCCTGGAAAAGGTGGAACATGTTCGTAAGTAGAAACAGAAATTTTAGATTTGGCATTACCTGCGGTGGGAGGAGACATGTCGTTCTGGTCTTCCGAAGAGTTTCCTGGCTCGTCGGATTTTTTCTCATCTTGCTTGGGCGGATTAGGCGCTATCACTGTTCCACTACGCAAAGTTATCGCACTAACGTTTCCCTTGGGTTGGTTACGGTTTGGGATGGTAACTTTCCTTGGGATTCTAGACGGCTAACAGCTTGAGCTAGTTGGCTTATTTGTTTGTCGATTTGTTGGAGATGGGATTGTGTTTGGGTTTGGAATTTTTCCTGTGAAACTGCCAATCTCTCAACAATAGATTCAAGCGAGGATTTTTGGGGTGCTTGGTTTTGGTGGGGAGGTTGCTGCCTAGGTTGGTAATTCGGGTTCTGATTACCGTAGCTCAAGTTTGGGTGATCTCTCCAACCGAGATTGAAGGTATTGCTATGTGGGTTATAGGGTCTTTGGGGAGGTCCGAGAAAGTTGTGTATGGCGTTAACCTGGGCACCAGATGTATCCCGCAACAATGGGCATAAGTCGGTTGCATGATCTGGCATAGTGCATATTCCGCATACCTTAGCAGCTCCTAACTCCCCTAAAACAAGAGAATACACAATATTAGTCAAATTATCTATCTTATTCTCTAATGAAATTATGCTTACTGTTTGAACCCGTCGGATGGGTTCACTTGCAAAACCAAATTGCTGCGAATTCGCCGCCATCGTAGATATCAGATTTCGAGCATTTTCGGGGGTCAAGTTGACAAGCGCTCCACCGCTTGCTGCATCTATCATTTTCTTATCCATCAACAACATTCCTTCATAGAAATATTGAAGGAGCGTTTGCTCGGATAAGTTATGTTGCGGACAACTCGCGCATAACTTTTTGAATCTTTCCCAATAATCGTATAAGGACTTGTCATGCGTTTGTTGGATACCCAAAATGCTTCGCCTAATTTCAGTCGCTTTCGCTGCAGGGAAATACCTGTCAAGGAAAACACGAGAAAGATCAGCCCATGTATTAATCGAATTCGGAGGTAAATAAAATAACCATTCTTTAGCCATTCTGGCTAAAGAAAAAGGAAATGCCCTTAGTTTTATCTGATCCTCTGAAACTCCTTGCGGTTTCATGCTGCTGCACACCATGTGAAATTCGGTAAGGTGTTTATGTGGGCTTTCTATAGGGAGGCCATTAAAGGTGGGTAATAGGTGAATTAGGCCCGTTTTGAGTTGGAAAGGGGTATCGCCGTGAGGAAAGGCGATACAAAAGGGTTGTTGTTCAGCGGGGGCGATGTTGAGCTGTCTAATGGTTTGGTGAGCCATCAGGTCGGGTGTAGGTATAGATATCGGACTTGTGCTTTCTTCGGTTTGGTCGTGTGGTGGTTCAGATATGGATTCCGAATGGGATTGTTGTTGGTTTTGCTTTTGTACGTTCTTTCGTCTGACAGTTTCACCGTGGTTCTTACGAGCGCTTGCTTCGATTTCAGGGTTGTATGGAACAAGATTACCCGGATTCCTCCTGGTCATAAAAATAAAACAAAATCAGTCAAAAATTCCGAAAGTAAATCTCCCCGGCAACGGCGCCAATTTTGACAAGTCGTCGTTTAACCGGTCAAAAATAAATAAATAAATTAACCTCTTTCGACAAATAGTAAAATAAAGAAATTAAGTAGTTATAGAGAAAGAGGGTCGATCCACAGGGAGATTTTTCAGAATTCTTAACTTGAATTTGTCGGATTTGAATTCCCAGGAATATCTGTAAAAACAAGGAAATAAAAATGGGGGTGATCTGATTTTGAGTGAAGTAATAAAATAAAATGCAAGAATTAAAAATAATAAGAAAAGCCAAGTATGCAAATTAGCCTCGAACCAGCTCCTTCAATTCTTTCGATCACTGAAATAGATTTTTATTTCGGAGATCATGTCGGTTACAGTCTACGAGGCCCAACCCGTCGTAACTTGTTTCTCTCTCGAGTAACCAATCCTCCCAAGTCTATCTCTGAAAGATGGTTCTTAAATAGATCAACCACGTCTATCGCCGTTAAAATATTTAGATTAAAAGCAGGAAAAACTCGACTCAGAAATTGCCTAAAATAGAATCGCTTCTGATTTTATCTTTCCTTAGCGGACCGCCGCTAAGAGTGTTCACATGAAGCCGAAATTTGCCACAGGCCGATCCTTCCTCCCAACTATGTTTTTAAACGATTCTAGACCAACGAGCTCTTTTTGATTTGAAAAACGGTTAAAAACCTTCAGTAAGACCGCTTGCCAAACTATCTAAGCAGAAAGATAAAAATGATTTCCCAAAAGAATTTAAGCAAGTTCAATTCTCACGAATCGAATTGACTTGGCTGGTTCTTGGCTTAAAAGATTTAGCTAAGCATGATATTGATTATCATGCTTAACTTGGTTTTAGAAAAGTAATTAAATAACATAAAATAAACGAAACAAAGAAAATAAAGAAAAAGAAGAACTTTTAATTAAAACTAGAAAAATGTTTACAAAGATAAAAAAAACTCAAAGCTAGAAGATGAAAACTAATTGATTGATGACTAAGCCTTTACCAAGGAGTGGTATTTATAGGCTTGGATTTACAAAGATAAAAGATAAGAAAATTTAAAATAATAAAGTAAAGATAAAACAATTCAAATGTTTTGAAATTTAAATGCAGGAAATCTAAACGAATAAGCTGATAAGATCTCTAAGAACGTTCCAGAAGCTTCTAGAAGTCGCCACACAACTACCACGTCAGACGCGTCGTGCCCAGTGTCGTGCCCACGATGCCAGTCATGACCAGAATAATAAAAAGACTACAGAAATGCCCTCTTTTGCTGTTGTTTTCTAGAATTAGGTCCCTTGCATAAAATATAGCAGAATGAAATGGATTAGGTAGCAAGAAATCCTAAAAACTTGGAAAATAGCAATTAAAAAGTGTCACATTTGAGAGCTTATCAGGTACTAGTTTTGGTACATCATCGAAGGATTGGATTCTTGACATGGGAGCTACCAATCATATGACTTTTGATCTTGAGTGCTTAAATTCACCTGTTGCATGTGATTCTTCCTCTTTTGTGCAGTTGCCAAATGGTAAAACAGTCTGAATTTCTCATACTAGATCTTATTTACTTACTCCCACGGTATCCCTATCCAATGTCTTGCATGTACCAGACTTTCATTTTAATCTTCTATCTGTTTCTCAGCTTACCAAAGAACTAAATTGTTGTGTTCTTTTTTATCCACATTTTTGCATTCTTCAGGACCTTTGCAATGGAAAGATGAAGGGGATTAGTAGAGTCAAAGGCAATCTGTATACGTTTCACTCATCTCGTCTGCCCTCAACGCCTTCATTGCCAGTTCAATCCACGTTTGTCAATTCTAGTTCTTGTTTGTCCCCCAGTTCTTTTCCAAATAAACCTATTTCTAGTGTTTTGTGGCATGCTCGGCTTGGCCATTCTTCCTTGAGCACTATGAATAAAAATTCACAGTTGGATTGTACTTCTTTTAATTGTGATCATGTTAAGCACTGTGGTGTTTGTCCACTTGCAAAACAATCGCGTTTACCTTTTCCTATTAGTCACACGCGTGAAACGCAGTCCTTTTCTCTTATACACATTGACCTATGGGGTCCTTATCGTGTTTCAACACATAATGGCCATCGATATTTTCTAACCATAGTCGATGACTTCACTCATATGACATGGGTATACCTTCTGCGTCTCAAGAGTGATGCTCTTGTTGTTTTAAAACAATTTGTAGCCTATGTTCATAAACAATTTTCTGTTCATATTAAGACCATTCACAGTGATAATGGTTCCGAATTCTTTAATCATGAAGGGAATGATTTTTTTCTTCACTATCAACCTTAATCCAGTAAAAAGACCTCAACTTAACCAAAAAGCACAACTCAGTCATCGACATACATTTTCCACGAAAGATGAACTCGTTTCTAGCCAACCATAATGACCACAACAACGCACTAACACTCGCCACCCACCATTTTCTCATGCAACCGGTAAAGGAACAATGAAAATTTACAACAAAAAAATCGTCGAAACTCACCAGGAAAGATATCGCTACACCCCACCAATGCCGCAACCACTCCCATACTTTCCGCACACAGGGGCATTCATAGAAGAGGTGTGCGATACATTCCTCCGATGATGCACACCATGGACATCTTCCATGCTCATCACGCAAAGGAACCCCACTTGCTCTCAAGAAATCTGCCATAGGCAACCTTTGTAACCATATAAACCACAAGAACGCCTGGACTTTAGGCGGGACCAGCACTTGCCAAGCAAAACAGTCGCCAATAGCATCATCGCCAACCTTATCCAGCATCAACAGCTTCGACAATGCACCGACTGAGAATTCCCCATGTGTGTCCGGTCTCTAAATTAAAGTATCAAGTCGACATTCCCATAACCGAACATCGCTAACCAAGGCACATAACTCCCTCAACTACTCATGCTCGAACACCCGCAATGGACGTCTAAAGAACCCTTCCCAGTGCTGATGATCGAGACTTACACCCTCCGAATAATCACACACCCATGCTAGCTTATTTATCGCCAAGGAAAATAGTCACGGAAACGTATCTTTCAAAGGTTGTTGTGTTAACCACGGATCTAACCAAAATAATGTTGTCCGCCCATTGCCTATTTTCCATTGAAAACCCGACATCCCCAAATGTTTATCAATTTTCGCAGAACAAGAATTGGCCACAATCTGTCGCCACACAATCGACATAGTTAACAGCTTTTCCGTGTTGAAACGCCACCACTGAGTATGTTCACCATACTTAGCTACAATTAACCGCCGCCACAGCGAGTCGCGATCACGAGCATATCACCATACCCACTTCTATAATAATGCCATATTTTTCACCTGTAAATCTGCCACTCCCAAGCCTCCCAAATGGCGCGGTCTACACACAACCTCCCACCCTACCCTACTCATCCTCCGTTCAAGGCCAACGCCTCCCTAAAGGAATGCTCTACGTATACAATCCAATTTCTCAATCACCCCCTTTGGAGCCACAAACAAGCCCATGTAAAAAATAGGCAGAGATGAAAGTACTGAGTTTACCAAAATTATACGGGCAGCAAAAGATAATGACGTTCGCTTCCACCCGGCTAGCTTGCGTCGAAAGTTAGCGATAACCGGTTCCCACATCGATAACAGCCTCGGATTAGCTCCTACAGGAAACCCAAGGTAAATAAACGGCAGCATACCCTGTCTACATCCCAGCACTTCGGCCACTACTACTCCCAACTCCTCTTCCACGCCAATTGCATATAATGAGCTCTTAGCAAAATTAATCCTCAAACCAGAGCATACTTGAAAGCAGTGTAAGATACGCTTGATATTACATGCAACTTCTAATGAGGCCTCGAAAAATAGGAGTGTATCATCAGCAAACTGTAGGTGCGTTAAGAACACATCCGACACCACCTCGACCCCCCGAATTAATCCTTCGGACTCTGCTTTACCCAGCATCAAATGTAACGCCTCCGCAACCACAACGAACAGTAAAGGCGACAACGACAGCCTTGGCGCAAACCATGACCCATCCTGAATTCCTTCGTCGCACTGCCATTCAGTAATATCGATAGGCAGGCAGAACTAATACATTCTCTAACCCAAGCACGCCAAGTCACACAAAACCCCATCCGAGTTAATACTGCATCTAAAAAATGCCAACTGACACAGTCGTAGGCTTTAGCAAAGTCCAATTTCAAAAGAAAACCACCAGCGCCTCTTTGTCGAAGCGAATGAATAACCACAATAGCCAATAATACCCCATCCACTAACTGTCGCCCCTTAATGAATGCTGATTGCGTGTCGCTAATTAGACCACCCAACACTGATTGTAGCCGATTTGCTAAACATTTTGCCAGCAGTTTATACATCGAATTGACCAGACAGATAGGACGATACTCACCTAATGTTTTAGGAGCCGACACCATAGGTAACAACACGATGAAAGCACAGTTCGCTCCTTTGGGCAACAAACCGCTAGCATGAAAACACTCACAAAACCGGATAACGTCACCCCTCACCACCTCCCAACCTTTCTTGTAGAAATCTAGTGTGAATCCTTCCGGGCCTAGTTCTTTCGAACCATCACACTCCCATAAAACCCCCTTAATTTCCTCCAGCGTAAATGGCGAAATCAAATTTATCCTATCGATGTCAGATAACTGTCGAAAATCACCCTCAAAATGCCATACACTCTCCCGAACATCACAAGAAAAATGTTTTGTGAATTCGGCCACCACAAAACTACGCATTTTCGACGGCGATGTAATCCACTGTTCATTAATAAAAAACCCAGGGATATAGTTTCTAGCTGCGCGCAATTTGGCCGATCTGTGGAAATAAGCAGTGTTGCGATCTCCCAACCGTAGCCATGTAGCTCTCGATTTCTATCGCCACATAGATTCCTAGTTACGCATAGCACTCCATAATGCCTGCATCCACCGTCGTCTCTCGTTCTCCATCCCCTCAATGTCCCCATTCACACCCAATGACTCGTCCGCCTTATCAATCCTATTTTGCATCTCAGCTATAATTTTGTTCACGTCCCCAAAACTATCTTTATTCCACCGTTTCAAAAAGATTTTTAAATGTCGCAACTTCACCATGATATTGCCATTACCTACGCCCATACCTGTCAAACGACACCATTCTTCAGCTATCTGTCGTACATTAGAACGTCCCTCCATCCAGCAATTGAAGAACCTGAATGGCCGAGGCCCCCAATCACAATCATCACATTTCAAAATCAGCGGCGTATGATCAGATACACCTCTCGCCAAAGCTTCATGTTGTATCGAACTAAAGCTATCCAACCAAGCTGACGATATCAGAAAACGGTCTATTCTACTACATCGATTTTTTGGACCAAACCAAGTAAAACGTTTTCCCAACAACGGCAAATCCACTAGTCCCGCGTTATGCACAAACTCTCCAAATACTTCCATTTATGCACCTCTATCCGACACCCCTATACGATCTGAATTGTGTGAGATAGCATTGAAATCACCTGCGATGCACCACGCCCCCTCAAAGCCACTCATCCGAGCTAACAGCGATGCCCAAACTAAGCTCTGACCATCTACATCAGATGGGGCATACAACGCAACAATGCAGCAGACCACGTCCTCTTGTTGCCACCGCCCCTGCAACACAATGTAATTACGTTCAACCTCAACACTTTCCAAACTGAAACGCCTTCCTTCCCATACTACCAAAATTCCTCCCGAAGCACCGATTGATGGTGAAAATGCCATCTCAAAACTGTCGAAACACCACATATTAGCAACCCACAACGACGGTTTCTCCTCAAGCTTTGTTTCCTGTAACAACGCCATGTCTATACTATTTTTCCGTATCACCTCGCGCACACTATGTCGCTTTGCGCTACCGCCCAAACCCTTGACATTCCACGATAGAATTTTCACCAGTCACAAACCACGACAATCCCCGGTGATAATCCGTGAAATGTCTCTTATAATATCCTCCTCTCGTCCGCTTGATTTAACACCAATAAGGGAGCCTAATTTAACTGTTTCTACTGCCTCACTAGCTATCTCTTGTGTCACTATAAAACCGCATTCGTTTACCCCTTCCCCGTTTAATTCAATCTCGCATTTCTTCGTTCGACCACCACCTATCTTGTTGCCCCTCTTCGTGCGAGACTCACGACCACCACCGTTATAATGTTCACTTCCAATTACCTTCATAATTTTGCAATATGCCTTACCCACACGGATCAATTCTGTTTTGCCAAGACCCGATTGTGATGTGATCGTATGTAGGATAGGATAAGAATTCTGCTCCTCTTGCAAATTATCTCCTGTAGGAATTATAGCTCCCGGTCCCACTTCATCCAAGGGATTTGAATTTACAATCCCAGCAATAGTCAAACTCTCACAACTTGGGATGTTTTCAACCACCTCTAGAGTCCTAGTCGCACTGTCCTTCTCACCTAACAGATTACCAGCAGTCACCGGTGCTTGCTGTTCTGGCAACCGATCCTCCACGTGGTCAAGATTCACACCATGAACAATGTCTTCTGATCGGGTCGTTGTCCCTTGAGAACCATCCCATGCGTCGTTGACCAACCAATAAATCTTTATACTTAACACATTGAGTATATAAAAACTTAAATAACTTTATCAAAACTGCTGAATATTTAGGTTAATAGGTTTGTGTGTTTAATGCAAATTAAAACAAGGAAAATCCAAACTGTTAATTAACTTAACTTAATTAACTTAGTAATAATGTTTGAGTTTAACTTTGGATGGAATAAGGCAAACTTACAAATTTTTATTGAAGTCAAAAACATAATAAGGCAAATTTAAAGTACAAAAACTTTGGATAGAATAAGGCAAACTTATATTCAATAATATAGAAGTTTAAACTTACAAACTTTTATTCTATAATAATGAAGTTTAAACTTACAAACGTACAAACTTAATAATCTAAAATTTTCAATCTTTACAAACTGAAACTTTAAACTTACAGAACCCTAAACTTTAAGCTCTCGGATCTTATAACAAAGTTTTACAAACATAAAAGCTATACTTTGTTACCAGAAATATCATCATCGAGCTCTTAAGGAGATGAAATGCTACCATCAAGCTTTAATTATGGACAACTTAAGTTACAAAGCTAAGACACCAAAATAATTAAAACAAGGGCAACCAACAACAGATTGCAACAAGTAATTAAACATCATTAGAAACATTAACAGAACAGAAACATATAGAACAGAAACCAAACAAAGACAGAACATAAGCATATAGAACAGAAACCAAACAAAGACAGAATAGAAGCATATAGAACAGCAAACCAAACAAGAACAAAATCCATACAAGAATAAAAGCATACAAAAACACTATCAGAACGGAAACATATAGAACAAAAACAAAACAACTGAAACCATACAAGAACAGAAGCATATATAACTAAAACCAAACAAGAACATATGCATATGGAATCTATACTAGAATTGATCATTGAATGTATAATAGAAAATATATATACAAAGAAACCATACATAACATACATACAAGATTATGCAAACAAAAACCATACATATACATTGAATATATACGTACAGAACACAGAACATGTTAAAAAAGAACATACAAGATCAGTGAAGAAAAAATAACTTACAAAATACTAAGTAGAGAACTTACCCAAAATATGAACTAATTAGAAAACTTACCAAAATATACCTAGCTTTTAACAAATCAAAAACATCCCTAACCATTCAAGTGCTTCCTTGTTTTTAGGGTTCCCTACAAAAGAACAAATAATCAGAACATGACTTCAAAACAAATCAGAAAAAAATAAGTTAAAAGCTTACTCTGGAATTTGATCTTCATCAACTGCAGAATATTTCACAACAGAAAGATATTCTTCATCATTTTCCTCAGGCTCAAACCCATACAACCAATTATGGGTTGTCACAAATATCTCAACATTTTTAGGCAAGAGTTTAGCCCTCAACTTATTTAAAATCCGACCATGCGTGCTAAATGAGGATTCGGAAGCAACTGAAGTGATGAGAATGGTTAAAACATCTCTAGACATGATTGAAAGTACAAGGAAAGAAACAGATTGTGCTTTCTAGTACTCCAAAATATCAAAGTCTGAATCATCAGCACGAGGGAGAAGGGACAAATTAATATAAGAGTCAACATCTAATTTCCCACTCCTTGAAGCAGCTAAATTAGCATCAAAGTTCTAGCATTAAAAAAAGTCAGTAACTATAATTGAAAAGGAAAAGAAAAGTATAAGAAAAAAGGTAACTGAAATATAAAAAAAGCACTAACCTGAAAAGATTAAACTTCTTAAATGTTCGAGGCCGACTGGAGATGGACTCGGATGTACTTTGAGATGAGTTAATTCGAACAGAAGAAGAAGAAGAGAAGAGAATAGACTTTGAAAAATATATATACATATTGACAAATTCATTGTAAACAATACTTACCATCCTTTCAACCTCATCCTCAACATAGATGACAACATACAACTCCTTAGAAGTTTTAATTTATATCGAGATCAAGAAAAACAACAAAAGACAAAATGGTCAAGTGATCAGACCAATATTTCTCATACAATTCAAGCATAGGTCAAGCCATTGCAGAAATGCCCTCACAAGGATCACTGTGAGCATCATACAATAGCTTCTCAATGGCAACAACATTAGCCAAATAGAGGTTAGAAGTGGGATACTTAGAACCAGAAAATAGTGTAGTTATTTCAAAAAAGGCTCAAGGAAATCACATATTAATTGAGCAGTTTCCCACTCATCATCACCAATTAAATCTAAACCATTTTCCCTATTAACAAACAAGTTTATGGCTACTTTAGCATCAATGGCCCTACGAAGCATTAAGTAAGTACAATTCTATCTAGTAGAGACATCTAATATTAATTTATCAAGAAAAACAGAACCACAATCTTTAACAGCAAACTCAAAACTACAAAGTCTAGCATCAGAAGAATCAATAAACTTGACTATTTCACGCAATTTAATTACAGAAGAGTCAATTACCTTTAAACCTTTTTGAACAATCAAGTTCAAAATATGGGCAGCACACCTCACATGAAAGTACTTACCATTGCATAGAAGGGGAGAGATTGCATGAAAATCATCCTTAAGCTTCTTCACCATTCTCTCATTTGCTGAAGCATTATCAACAGTAATGGTAAAGGTTTTTTTCTCAAGACCCCATTCACATATCATTTTTTTCATAAACTTATAAATAGACTCACCATCATGGGGAGGAGGAAAACGTCTAAAATTAAGTATTTTAGATTGAATTTTTCAGTTATTATCAACATAATTAGCAGTAAAAGCAAAATATGAACGTGAAGTGCAAGCATACCATCCATCACATATAAAACAAATACAACTAGAAATAGAATTCATAGAATCAATAAGCAATTTTTTATGTTGGTCATGCTTTAACATGCAATGCTTAGTAACATTATACCTAGAAATATGCTTAACATTAGGATTCAGATATTGATGCAAAACCCTAAGTTTATCATGCTCAACAACACTTAAAGCATAACCATGATGGAGAATAGCTTCAGCAAACAATTCACAATATTTTTTCTGATCAAAAGAAATTTCAGTACTACTATTGACATTTTTAGCAAGAAAATCTTTATAAGCTTGGCATTTATCAGTATGTCTTTTAGGTGTAGAAGTACCAACATAGGAATCAGCTTTATAGCTAGCATTTTTGCAATACTTACATTACGCAATGACACCATCAGCCTTCTTAATGAAGGTATAATGATCCCAAGCAAGAGAAGTTCTTCTCTCAATGTCCATTGTAGCCCTCTTCTTAGAGGAAAGAGCTACTTCAAACACTTGATCATTTTCTTCCCCTTCAAATAAACAAACCATGAGTTAGTTATTGAAACAAATACAAACATAGTAAAGACTAAAGAAAATAAAAAAAAGGAATGGAACATACCAATTTCACCAGGATAGTTCATCTCAAAAGAAACAGAATACATGTCTAAGTTAAATACTGAAATAAAAACACTCAGCTTTGTTGTTAAACAACTTATATATAGAAGAGAATACACAACAGAACAAAAAACATATATATCAACAAAACAGAGAGGATTAATCCTCATACATGGCGTTGTTACACCAACCCCCAATGTCATTTAAAAAAAGAACCCTCATTGACACCAGTAGCATCGCAGGACGGGTTTCCAGCCTTTTATACTTGAATTAACCCACATGCAACACAAAGCATACATACAAACAAAAACCATGCATGCAATAAAAACAAAACACATAAACATAAACCATACTTGCAATAGAAATATTAATAGGTATATACAAATAATAAAAAAACAAAAACATGCAAAACACAGAAACATGCAAGCATATATATAAAACACAGAAACAGAAACTATACTTGCAACATAAATATTAACAGATATATACAGATAATAATAAAACAGAAACATGAAAAACACAAAAACATGCAAGCATATATATAAAACACAGCAACATGCAAAACACAAAAACATTTATACAAATAAGGGTAAGAGGAAGAACATATATCCTAAACCCACATGTGAAAGTTGAAGAACACTCTTGCAAAATCCAGAAACGATTCTGAGATCAAAAGAGAACACATTTAGTAAAAAGACATATTAAACAACAAAATGATTAAAGAAAAATGAAAGAGATATGATGAACTTACCGAAAGAGAGATGAAGAATACGAACAGTCTGGACAATAGAATGAGAAGGGTCAGAGGATCTAAAGAGGTTACTGGAAAATATGAAGAGATTTGGGAATTAATGATTAGGGTTTGCATATTAGGGTTTAAGGTTTGTGGATTAGGGATTATAGTTTATGGTTTACAAATCATGGATTAAGGTTTAAAGATTAATGATTAGAGTTTAGTGTTTATAGATTAGAGATTAGGGTTTAGGGATTATGGTTTAGGGATAATGCTTTATGATTAAGGGTTAAGGGTTAAGGGTTTTTTGTTTAGGGTTTAAGGTATATGAGTTTAGAGTTTGGAATGGTTCAGGGTTCAATGTAAAATATAATTAAATTAGGGTTTAGGGTTTGAAGGATTGAAAAGATAGAAATGGAAGAACACAAGGTTGTTTGGTCGAGAACAAACAGATTTTTGGTGGACTAAGGTGTTTTTATAGGATATGGAGAGTGGAAAGTGGTTGAACAAGGAAGAACTTGGTTAAAAACCAAGAGTTTGATCGAAAAGATGAGAATTTTCTGGGAATTTCGTGTTTTTAGAGGAGTGAGAAAACGAGAGAATATTTTGGCAGAGTAACAATAAGAGATGAATAATGAAAACTGATTGGGGTGATGGTTTATTTATAAGCATTATTCTGGGTCAAAAGATCTGTGTGTTACTATACGAGTCGTGCCTTTTAATACGGGTCTTGCTCCGCAAGCACTCGTAGTTTAATTTCTTTCATTTTGATCATTTTTTCTGTGAAATTGAGCAGACAATTTTGTTTTATTTTCAATTTGGTCATTATTTTAGTTTTAAGGTTTAGGGTTTGGGTTTAATTTAGGGTTTGTGGTTATAATTTAGGGTTTTCCCTTTTAATGTTTAAATTTAATAATTCATTTTAAGGTTTAAGGTTATGTTCAAGTATTCTTGTTTTGATTATGGTTTCAATTTTAAGGTTAGGGTTTAATTTAGTGATTTATTCTTTTGTTTTAAAGTTTGAGGTTTTGGTTTAAGGTTTCATTTTTAGGGTTTAATGTCTAATCTAGAGTTTAGAATTTATAATTTATGGTTAATATGTTTTGTTTTTAGGGTTTATGGATTTTATTTAGTGTTTTGTTTTATGGCTTATGGTTTTAAATTAGGGTTTTGTTTTCATTGTTTATGGTTTTAGGGTTTAGTATTTAATTTTTAGGTTTAGGGTTTAGGGTTTACATGTTTAGGGTTTAAAGGTTTAAGGTTTAAAGGTTTATGGTTAGTATTTCGAATAAAGGTTTTATTTTTAGTGAACTAAGCCTATCTTTAGGGTTTAAGGTTTATGGTTTATTTTAAGGGTTTAGGGTTCATGGCTTAGTGTTTAGTGTTTTGATTTATGGGTTTGATTTTATTGGTTTTAGTTTATAGTTTCTTTTTATGGGTTTAGGGTTTCTTTTTATTAATTTAGGGTTTTGTTTTAGTTTAGTGTTTTGAATTAGGGTTTAGGTTTCATTATTAGTGAACTAAGCTTACTAGTGTTTATGGTTTATTGTTAGGGTTTATGGGTTTACTTTTAATTGCTTTTATTTAGGGTTTCTTTTTATGGGTTTAGGGTTTGTTTTATGGGTTTAGGATTTTTGTTTTACTTTAGTGTTTTGAATTAGTGTTTGGGGTTTATGTTTCATTATTAGTGAACTAAGCTTACCTTTAGGGTTTAGTGCTTAGGGATTTACTTTTTATTGACTTTATTTTGAGTTTTTATGTTATTGGTTTAAAGTTTAGGGTTTCTTTTTATGGGTCTAGCGTTTATGGTTTTTTATGGTTTTCGAGTTTTGTTTTAGTTTAGTGTTTCAAATTAGGGTTATGGATTTAGGTTTCAATTTTTGTTTAGGGTTTAAGGTTTTGATTAGGGTTTCATTTTAGAATATATATAATATATTAGTATATTGTATATATGTATGTAAAATATATTTATGTATGTATAAACCCTAAACCCTAAAAATAAAAATCATAATCCATATATGTATATATATAATGCATGTAAGTATGTATGTATATATGAATGTATCAATTTATGAACCCTAATCCCTAAACCCATAATCCATATATATATAATGCATGTAAGTATGTATATATGTATGTATCAATTTATGAACCCTAAACCTTAAACCCTAAAAATAAAAACCTTATTCCATATATGTGTATATATAATGCATATGAGTATGTATGTATCAATTTATGAACCCCAAACCTTAAACCCTAATCTATGTATGTTTGTATATATGTATAATGATTGAAAGTATGTATGTATTAATGTATAAACCCTAAACCCTAAATCTTAAATCCTAAACCCTAAACCATAACCATAATTCCTTTTTGTGCTATGTATGTATAGTGTATGTATGTATGTATGTAGGAACGTGAAACCCTAAACCCTAAACAGTAATCCCTAATCTCTAAACCCTAAACCATAAACCATAATACACTAAACCATAATTCATATATGTATGTACGTATAATGTATTAATATTATGTATGTTAAATCCTAATCCCTACACAATAAACCCTAAACCCGAATGAACACGACCTGAAAGGAAACCGACCTGAAATTACCCGACCTGAAATGAACCCAACCTGAAACGAAACCAACCTGAAATGAACCCGACCTAAAACGAAACCGACCTGAAATCAACCTGAACCGAAATTAACCCGTCAATTAACCGTTCTGGCCTGACCTGAAATGAACCGATCTGAAATGAACCCGACCCGAAATGAACCCGACCTGAATTGAACCCGGCCTGAAATGAACCCGACCTTAAAATGAACCCGAACCGAATCGAGTCAAAACAAAAAACGACCTGAAATGACATGTAACCGATTTGACCCGACCTGAAACTCAACTGTTGACCTGTTTTTACATCCCTATTCACAACTTTTTATACCATAAATTCATAATGACATTAATACAACACCAATCCAAGACACACTATTATTACTATTATAAATCCCTTTGTAACTACGGGGTTACCAATCATCCAATTCGTTTCAATCAGACATAGATATACTAATAAGTACCATCAGAATTATTTGCTAATCAACTCAGAGAACAATAGATTGTTTAACCCAGAAATTTCTAAATTTGTACGTCTATTTTCCCATGAGTACATGTTATTTACCACTTAGGTCATATCATTTTTTTTCCAAAACTTAGCACGGGCTTAAATCTTCCTAACATATAGATTTTCAAATTTAGTATCTTCTGAGGTGAGTTATCAAACATTTATGCTAACAATCTTATGCATGCTAACAATCTGAATATTCAAGTCAAAACCTAGTAGTACATCTATATATTCGAATAAGTCAATTCCATTGCTCAATCAAACTTTTCACAATTGTATATCTACATCATCAGTTCATATTTACATTATCAAAAGATCTTTTCAACCTGAAAGGATACATTCTTCTAGTCAGGGCATTCATTACTATAAATCTCTTATTAACCATCCAAACTTACTATAATCATAGCATTTCGTAAACTATTATCATCTAAATCTTTCAATAATATTAAGCATCACGATTTAACTTCCTGTCATGAAGGCTAAGAACGTAACGCATCATTTATCAAACATACCACAGCCTATAAATCATTGATTCTTAAAAGTCAAACTTAAACAAGGTAAGTCAATCAAACCAAATTCATTAATGAACAAGAGGTATCAACTTTCAAGTCAAGCCATACGAACAGTATTCAATGATCAAGTATTTCCAATCAAATTAAGATTAATCATTCCACCGAATCACACTAACTTACAATTTTTATTCGAAACATGTATTTACTTTAAAGGATAATAATTAAATACCATTAGAAACACTTTTCTTATTAAACGAGTAATCGTGGTTCTTCATTCGTTTAGATTTACCAACTTATACTTTCATATTAAAATTGTAACACCCTAGAAAATACACTAGAAGTATTTAAGTTTGTCACCTAAGTTAAATTAATTCAATAGATTTTAATCCTAAACCAATTAGGATATCTAGTGGCTTAATTGAAAGAATTGAAAGATTGGTGACTAAAATGAAAAAATAATTTTTTTTAGGAAATGCATGTAAAATCTTAAGAAATATTCACCTAAGCCACATGTTAAATAAATACATTAACATGTGTTTAAACCATCCTACCACTGGTTAGGTGGTTGCCCAAAGATGATAACATTGTTATCATCTTCCTCACTTCACACTAAACCGATTGGAATTAGAAAGAGAGAATTTTAGAGAGAGAGGAGAAGGATTCATCCATGGAAGCTTGAATTTAAGCTTGAATTAGATAGGAAAAGATCATCTAGAAAGCAAAGTAAGTGATATCCAAATTCCCTTTTCATTCGAATAGACTAGGTTGAGAATAAATTAATTAGAATTAAATTTCTTGATAATCCATGGAATTAATTTATATTGGTAGCTTGCATGATACTGGAAAATGATGTTAATTGTGCTAAAAATGTGCAAACATTTAATTAGTATAGTTGATGCTAGCCGAATTGCTTAGGGTGATCAAATTTTGATATTTGCGTAATTAGTGTATTAATTTGAACAAAGGAAAGTGATTATCATGTAAACACTCATTTAAAAGCATGTAAATTGGAAAATTGAAGTCTTAGTTAAGTTATATATATATATATATAAACAGTTTGCTAAATGATCTTAACAATCCATATCTTGGTTCTAGCACCGAAATTGATCTCAAATCAACTTTTTTTTTGAAAAATATGCGGGCCTCGTTAAAAACCCCCACTAAACCTAATAGGGAGAAAAGAGTACTCAAAAATTTATTAATCACGATTGGTTTATTACACAATACATCTGATTATGTCTAGAACACCTCAAGCATCTGTCCCATGAAACACTGCCCAACCAAATGATTATCACCCAACTTCCCAAATTAACGCCTGGTCCCTACCTACCCCGCTCCTTGCAAGTGTGTGGGCAGCAGAATTTTGCTCCCTGTACACGAATATTAGTTGAATGCCCAACTCGTCTAACGCTCTCCTACATTTTGATACAATACCCTCGAACACTGTGGGGGCTTGGACAACACCACCCACCCATTTGCAAGCTAATTGAGAGTCGGATTCAATCGTGATACTTCTCCCTTCTCCCCATTTTGATTTGCTCAAGAAAACTCTAGCTTCCCATATCGCCATTAGCTCAGCTCGGGTGGGGTCCGAGCGTCCGATACATTTTGAGAATTTGCCAAGAACAGTGCCCTTGTCGTCTCGAAGTATACCCCCGATACCGGCAAGGCTCGCACTCCCTTGCGACGACGCATCCACATTGAATTTTAAAGCATCCGGAGGCGGTGGCGACCATCCATTTACCCTCGATCTTGGGTTCTCACTATGATAGTGAAAGCATAAGTTCGGATACCTGATGAAATCTGACAAGGCTCCCATTGCCGCTGGACATTTGCTCTTTGCCCACACTCCAATTCTGAGAAAAGCTAGCTCGCTAATCTCTTCCATTCGCCATCTCTTGCCATTGAAAACGCATTCATTCCTTGCCAACAAAATCGTCCACACAATGCCGAAGAAAGCAAGCCTCCATAATGGCTTTACCGAATCCTGGATCTGTACTGAATCCCATAATACAATAAAATCTCTGAAATTCCTAGGCATAGTGAGGTTATATTGCCACTTGCAGCACCAAGAACACCACACATTCCACGAAAAAATGCAGGAGCAGAAGAGGTGATCAACAGATTCACTTACCTCACGGCAAAGGTAACAGGGATTAGCGGCTAAGTTAGGCTGCCCTCTCTTTGCTAACGCATCCGTCGTAGGTATTTTTGATTGCACTGCCCTCCACACGAAGCACTCGACCTTTGGAGGAGCGATGTTTTGCCATACCACATTCCATAATGTGTTCTTATGCTTACCAACAGTAGCTGCCATTTCACAGAAACATTTAGGTTTATACATGCCGCTGCCCTCCCCTTGCCACAGCAATCTGTCGCTGCTATCTACACCCGATGCAACTCTATGGAAGGCTTCATGGAGTTGGTTCCATTGGAGTTTTTCCCACTCAAATAGGTCTCTTCTCAGCTTAATATCCCACCGCCATCTGCCATTTATTCTCTCCCCGAAGTCGCTGACCTTCCCATGCTTTTGAATTGCCACTTGGTAAATTCTTGGGAAGGCATCTTTGAGCGATACATGTTCAGTCCACCGGTCAGTCCAGAAGTTGATGTTGTTGCCGTCGCCTAAAGCAAAGGTAATATTGTGTGTGAATAGGTCTTCATTATTCTTTAAGGGAAGGATGATGTTAGTCCACACTGTCGAGATGCTTGAATCAGCAGAGTTCCTCGGCAGTAGCTCACTATGCGCATACCCGTATTTAGCATTAAGGACTCTTCTCCAAAAACAGTCTTTCTCGACCCCAAAACGCCACACCCATTTGTTTAGGAGAGATCGATTCTTTGTTCTCACGTCGACGAGCCCAAAGCCTCCATAAGCCTTTGGTCTACATACATTTTCCCACTTGATCCAATGTGTCGGCTTCCCTTCCCCATTGCCCCAAAGAAACTTTGCTATCAGTTTGTTGATGCTGCTAGCCACAGTCGCAGGAATCTGAAAAAGAGAAAGGAAATAGATGGGGAGGTTGCACAGAACCGATTTTATGAGGGTTAGTTTCCCAGCAAACGACAAAAATTTTCCTTTCCATCCTTCCAAGGCCCCTGCTAGTTTATCCAACATTGGTTTCCAAACAGATACACCTAACCTGCTGAGCCCCAACGATATTCCGAGATAATTTGTTGGGAATGACCCTGTTGAGCATTTGCATTTTAACGCCAGTTCACTTAGTCTGCTGTCTTCGACATTAATCCCTAAAATGCTTGTTTTTTTCATATTCAACTTCAGACTTGCTGCCATCTCGAAGATTTTTAGCACTCTGATAGCATTTTTAACGTTTTCTTCCGAATCTTCAAGCAGTACAATTAGGTCATCTGAGAATTGTAGATGAGAAACGTGCACCTCGCTCGACCCCACCCTTACCCCCTTGATCAAAAGAGACTCCTCCGCTTTACGAAACATATGGCTAAGTGCCTCACCAATGATGTTGAACAGAAGGGCGGACAAAGGGCATCCCTGCCTCAGCCCTTTTTTAACTGGGAATGGTTTGGAAGGTACTCCGTTTACTAATACTGACACAGAGGCGGTGGAGATGCAAAGATTAATCCACTTTCGCCATTTAGCCCCGAATCCCATCAGCTTCATGACAACATCAAGGAATTGCCAGTCTACTGAGTCATACGCTTTTTTGAAGTCGGCCTTTATCACAAACGCACTCCTTTTCGACCTTCTAATGTCGTCCAGAACTTCATTCGCAATTAACACACAATCAGTTATTTGTTTACCGGGAGTGAACGTGAATTGATTGGATCCCACAACCTCCCCAATGCAACCAGCTAATCTTTTTGATAGTATTTTTGCAACCACTTTATACATACAGTTAACCAAAGAGATTGGTTTGTAGTCTTCAATGTACTGGGGGGAATTGGTCTTTGGGATTAACACAATGAACGAGTGATTTACTGACCTATCGTTCCATTTACCCTTCTGAAAGTCTTCCAAGAAAACCATGATTTTAGATTTGAGAGCTGGCCAAAATTTCTTTAGGAAGTCGAAGTTGAAGCCGTCTGGCCCGGGTGCCTTGTTGCCGTCGGCTAGGGATACTGCCCACCAAGCTTCTTCACTCGAGAAAAGGGCTTCTAACCTCTTCATTGAAGTCTTGTCTAATTTCTGAAAAGCACCAGTAAACTCTTTGACTCGGATTGTGTTGGTACTATTGAAGAAACTTTGGAAATGCTGTGCGAAGGCATCTTCGATCTCCTTTGTATCTTTCTTTATTACACCATTTACATTTAGGCTCGAGACGTAGTTTCTGCGATTCCTCATTAACGCGGTTAAATGGAAAAATTTTGTGTTTATGTCGCCATCTCTAAACCATCTGACTCTAGCCTTTTGCATCCATTCCCTCTCCTCCCTTCGGTACCTTGCCCATAAATCTGCTCTTGTGATTTTTAGTTCGTCTGCCAGTGCCTTATTATGAGGCTCTGTCACTAATCTGTTCTCCAGACCCGTGATTTTGTTTTCCACCATCTGTACATAATCTTCTTCCTTGCTTTTGAAATCTTTTACCCACGACTTAGTAGCCATCTTAACGTCTCTGAGGGCATCGCTTATTCTCAGAGAATGGGAATTGGATATGGTCTCAACAACCATCTCATTGTAATCTGGCACCTCGGCCCAGTGGGAAAACCATTTAAAGAGCAGGGATCCAGCCCTTCCCACCTCATCTTTTAACAGTACCGGCTTATGGTCGGAAAGCCCTCTATCCAAACCTTTTTGAACTAGATTTGGGTAAACTATAGTGATTTCCGGTGATAACAAAACTCTGTCTAACCTGCTAGCTGATACTTGGGCTCCTCCCCTAAACCATGTGAATGCTGCGCCTGCCAGTGGAAGATCTATCAGTGCATTGTTTTGGATGAAACTGTCGAAACTTTGCAACGATCTTTCGCAGACATCTCCACCCAATTTCTCCTCCCTAAGTTTGACAGTGTTAAAGTCCCCTCCCACTATTACCGGTACACCATGTGAGCTGATAAGCGATGAGAGGGAATCGAAAAAAGCCATTCTTCCACTTAACTCGTTTGGTGCATACACATTGATAACACATACTTTGATCTTTTTTTGGATTAGGGTTCCAACCAACGCTAAGCATCTGCCGTCTGCTACTTTCCTTTCAAGACTAAAAGAATTTGTGTCCCACAAGCATAATAATCCCCCCGAGGCGCCCGCTGACGGACTAAAGACAAGCCCTCCGTACAACCCTTGACATAGTCTCTTCTGCACCCATGGTTTAACAACCTGGAGTTTGGTTTCTTGGATGAGAACCAAACTAGCCCTACACTCCTTGATCATCCTAGCTACGTTTCTCACTTTCTCGCACCTTCCCAACCCTCGTACATTCCAAGATAGAACAACAAAAACCATTTAAAATAAACCGAAATCACTGAGAGAGAACATGTTCAGAGGAGAAGTGTGTAGGCCTACCTTGCTTCCCCCAATCCTTCCTCCAACTCTACTAGTCGGGCAATCACTTTCTCTCTTTCTTCGTCGAAGACAATACCCACTTTATTTCCAACGTTGAAGGTTGATGTTACCTCTGCTAGATTTTCGTCAGGGTTATCCTCCTCGACGGTCGACTGAAGTTCCATAAAGCGGCACAGCCTCGAGCCTGACGACACTGGGCCAGTGGTTTTCTCTATAACTCCCTTATCCGAACGGAGGTGTACAGCGGGTTTCTTAGAAGAATGTTTGATCCACCAATTGAACCTATCAAGGCCTGCTCTTAGGCCCACTCCTCTGAGCCCGACAGCTCTGTCCGATCCACACGACTTCAGTTTGGTTTGGGCGCTATTTAGTGATTCGGATGATGTCGTGGGCTTACACAAATCTTCAGCTTGGTGGATGTGGACCTCTTGAAGGTCAAGCCCAATAGAGGAGCTATCGCCCCCAGAGCCCGCCTGAAGGGGGGATCTGGCCCTGAGGCTTGTTTGGCTAAGGGGAAAAACACGGTTGTTATCCGATGTTAGGGGCACCTCATACAGAATAGGCCCACGGGGGTCGTCACGCTGCCCCACCGAATCAGAAGAGTCAGAGCGTTGCCTTGAGTTCAGTGCGCCGCCAACATTGGGTAACACAACGTCCGCCCCCTCAGGAATTACGGCTGGAGATTGCCTGGGGAACTGCTCTTCCCACTCCACGTCTTCATCAAAAAACGAAGCGACACCCCTCACTCCGGCTTTGTCGCCTCCCGGTGGCATACCGTCGATGAAAACCGGCTCGTCCTCAAACAGTTCGTATTGAATTCTTATCTGATGCACAACCCCATTTACGACAATTTGCACCCGCTAAGGGATGACAACCGGTGATTGAACGCGCAGAAGGATCTTAGCTTCATCGAAACGACCTAGGTTAATTGTTTCGTCGTCGATCATGATGACTTCTCCCCATCTACTGCCAAGGCCGTCAAAGAAAGCTTTGTTCCAAATATTAAGAGGCACATCCAGACATTTAACCCAGACCTTCGTACTTTTCTTGCCTTCGAAACCCTCAAGCATTTCCAGCTCGTCAAACCACAACTCAACCAGCTCGTTTCTTCTGTTCCAGCATGCTTGGCATTCCGCAAGGCTGGGGAACCTCAGGATAACCTGTAAACCATACCAGGGACAAACAATGACATTGAATCCGTCAGACCGTAACCCTTCCTGCGTTATGTCTAGGTTGTACATCCTCTTGATTTGCCCCACTAGACTTCTTTTTCTCCACTCCATATCAGCATCTTTGACCGCAATGACCGATTTACCACTGCTACCTACCTTCCCTACTGAGTTTGGACTGCATTCCTCCACCAGCACTACGGTAGTGTTTTCTATGTTTGGGATGGCGTTTGAAATCACAGGGCTTTCTTTGACTTCCGCCGCCTTTATTCCCATGAGCACGTCGCGGAAGGATCTGGAGTCCTTGAGAGCCCACTGAACCTTGTTTCCTAGTGATTTCTTCACAGGGTGCTGCGGCTCCGCTCCCGGTTTTGGAGATGCTTCGACAACCCTAATGCGAAAGCCGTTCATTAGCCTGCCATTACTTTCTTTTATCGCCCTTAATGCTTCCTCCTTCTTGCTGAATCTGACAAAAGCGAAAGTTGCTAGCTTAAACCTCCTTTTCCTATTTCTATAGGCCACGAACACGTCCGCCACCTCTCCGTAAGAACCAAATGCATCCTTCAGAGCTGAGTGGTGAATGCGTTTGCTCACGAAGTCTACAAAGACTGAGAAACCTGCCCGCCGGAAAGACAAACCCCTATCGCTCACCAACGCTCTGTCCCTTCCTCCCATTGCATACATTTAATAAGTGATCAGGGATTCAAGTCACTCAATTGACTCAAACAAACCATCCAAATAGCTTCAATGACATACACAATTTCGCAGCCATAATTACATTTTTGAACAACACTACAAAAACATAACAGCAACTCCATCATGCATGTACCAATTGAAGAGATTAAGCTTCTTAACATGCTTCATTCTTCCAACTAACTAGCTTAGAAACTATGGATTCAAGACAATCAATAGTACTACCCGAATTATAGCTTAAGAAAAGGAAAGAAAGAAAGTACAATTACCTTCTTCCTCAAACAAAACAGCTAATGGTTCACTAATTTGGACTAATTCAGCCCCCAAGCTTCCATCTTCCATGGACGACATTTAGCTCTCTCTCTCTCTCTCTCTCTCTCTCTCTCTTTTGATGCTTCGATTCCATGGAGAAGAAGATGGACAAGGCTTCAAATCTTTCTTCTTTTCTTGACCGGTCCTCTTAATCTCAATTACACATGTTTCCACTCATAAATGACATGCGTGGAAACGCTTCAAAAGTTAATTATTTTACATGCATTTCTAAAATTCACAAGACTTCCAAATTCATCCTTCAAGTAATGGTCATCTAAATTTTCTTTAACTCAATTTTATCCTATCCTTAAATTGAGTTTTCAAATTCTATATTAAGAATAATTGACTTAGAAATCAAGTTAATAACATTTCTTCTAGGTCGAGTTGTAGGGTATTACAGAGTCTCCCTTGCCTTTTGATTTTTTGTGTGTTTGTTTTTTTTTATATTTCTGTTCAAGCTTTCTGCTTGGTACTATTTCTGTCTTGGGTTCGTTTGTGATCCTTCTTTATGTATTTTTGTAATTTGCTCTTGTTTATCTAATAAAGCCGGCTTAACAGTTCAAAAAATATATTTTAATGAAATTAAAAAAAAGAACTTGAGTACTCTCATATGCATAAGAATCACATTTTTGCTAAAACAAGTTTAAATTTAATTTTATTTATGATATACATTAGTTGATCGAGTGATTAAAGGTGTTAATATTGTCTCATTTTGTATGAGTTTGAATCCAGACATTTACCTTGTAAATGTTATTATTTCCCCATTTAACCAAAAAAATTAATTTAATTTATTTGCCTCTAAATGTATTCGATTAAGTTAAAATTAGTGTCTCGTATTTACAATTGCACCAAGTCAGTTTTTATCATACCAATAAGTATGGGGGTAAGGTAACTTACATTGTATTCCTAAGAGAAGAATTCATGTTCGATCGATATTGCTAAAAAAATAATCATAAAATCTATACATAAAATCTAAAATTTGAACATTAATAAGCATTATACAAAGAGGGCTCTACATAATTAGTTCTTGCAGACCAAGGCCCCCTCTTAGGCTTCAAGTACAATATGTGTGATTGAATCACAAAATGTAAGGGTCAGAACCAACATTAGTAGTTGAAACAATCCCAAGTTGCAGCCACGGGAATGAACTTCCACTCATATTGTTACAAATATTGTTCTTAATCGTATCATTGTTGTTCTTGTTGTCAACTTGCAGTTGCTGTAGATTATCTTCCTTTTCTTTGGCATCAATGCCAATCCAAGGTTGCAAATAAATTTTGGTTGAAACATCGAAACTCGATCGATTAATATGGTTCCGTTGCACAAGCTCGTTAGCTGGAGCTGTAAGACTGAGATCGAGCTTAAGATCGAGCGGCTCAGAATTTTCGTTGTCTTGATACCGATGAAACTTAACTGAAGAGGACATGTGATCAGCAGGTGGATTCGATGTGATCCAATGACATCTTTTATGCCCTCCTAATGCTTGTCCCGATGAAAATACCCGATGACATATTGAACATTGGTGTACTTTTGGTTTCTTTTTGGATGCAGAGACCAATGTATTGATTCGAAATGTTGGCATAGAGTTAGCAAGGAAAAACACGTCGTGATCGAGATCGCGATCATCATTGGCTGAACTATCATCTCTTTGATTATGATCATTATCGAGCCGAGCTGCGAAACATCCCTTAACTTTCTTGTGACTAGCTCTATGTCCACCTAATGCTTGATGGGAATTGAACACTTTCTTGCATGCTTTGCACTCAAATATCCCTTTGGCTACACCTTTGGCCTTATCCATAGGTACCCTTGACCTACATGATATGGGAGTAACGAAATTCAATGCGTTTCTTCTCTCTTTCTCTTTCCTAGCTGAAGTACAAGACTCCTCGGGATCGATAACAAAAGGAACAACACCGATTGCATTAGATAACATCATTAAGCAATTGGCAGCATCTTCCTCTTCGCTTGATGGACCGTCGGAGACCAACGATCTTTTTCTCTTAAACAAGTAACCTGCACCTCTCCTCGTCGCGCCATTGTGGTCACCATCTGACCCTTGTGACGAACCAAGCGATTCAACATCCCTAGAGCTACATTTACCATGCTCAAGAAAAGATTTCCGCGAAAAGAACTCCTTGCCACAATTCTCACAAACCCTACAGCTCTTTAATCGGTTAGGGTTTATTCTTAATCCGTACATGCGTTTGTTGCCCGGTTGCATGATGTTCCCTCCTAATTTGTCTTCCCAATCACTAGCGGTGTCGTCTTCATCGACGTACCGGCTCTCGTCGCCCAGTCCATGCGACCTCATGTGACCACCAAGCGCTCTCCCACACCTGAACCCTTTGTTGCAAATTTTACAAAAGTATTTGAATTCAGATTGTTGATCCACTACAAAAGCCATATTAAAAAGGGAAATCTGGGAAATGAATTTGAATAAAGTGAAAGAAGAATGGAAATGAAGGGTGAGCTGATTGTTCTTGTATAGTGAAAAGTTGTATGGTGAAAATTAAGGGGGAGAAGACAATAGTCCTAGTTTTTAGTAAGAGTAATGGATTGGTTTAATTTTGTGGATGGGAATTTACTTAAATGGATTAGAAGGAGAAGATAGCTAAATGGTTTGGAGAGTTGAGGCCGTTTGAGAAGTGTTGGGGTGACAAGTGGTAGGAGAGGGTTAGAGACTTTGGATAAAAATTTTAGGCGTGCAAAATGAGTTTAGATAAAAACAGGTTCAAAGTTGTAAGGATTTTGTATAATACTTTCTAAATTAATAAATATTAATGGATTTTTTTGCCCTCCTCAGTGTTATGCTCTGACTAAATCTTGAACGTCTCGCGACCACACTTAGTTTAATGGGTGAGTCTCTTAATGAAAATTTTCTGCATACATAACATCTCGAACTCTGAACTTGTTTAAGTGATATCAAGTTGCTTATCACTTAGATTAACTCCGTTGATAAATATTAATGGATTATTAAGTGAGTATATCTTAAACTTTAAAATAACGGGATAAAAAATTAGAATAGAATTTTCTGACATTTTTTGGTGCTTTATGTATATACTAATATTAAAAAAATGAATTTAGAGTTTAGAGTTAAGATTTAAAACTTAAAGTGTATTATTTAATTCTTAATGTTAGAGTGTATGATTTAATTCTTTTAATGTTTAATATGCACATAAACACAAAATTTTTGTTTAAAAAAAGTTATTGAAAGATGTAACTGTTACTTTTGTCTTTTGTTTCATTATAATTAACCAAACATACACTAATTAAAAATAATTTGAATAGAATTCATTTATTCTTTGGGTAATTTTCACCAGTGGTCCCTTTCGTTTAGGGTGTATTCTATTTTGGTTACCAAAATTCAAAAAAGATTATTCTGGTCCCTTACGTTTAAAATCGTTTCTATTTTGGTCCCTTAGCCGTTAGTCTCCGTTATTTAAAAAAATAGTTTCTAATTTAACCCTAAACTTTCAAAATTTTATTTTCCACAATCTTCCCCAAAAATTATAAAACTAAAACCCAATAAATTAATTTAAAACCCTAATCTCTAATTATTTTCTTTTTTCTGTCCCTCTTTATGTTTAGCAAAGTTGGAACTTTCTTAGAACATATGCAATCTTTGCATTTCCACGAAAATATCTAAATCCAAATTCAACAAGTTGCACCTCCGACAAATCGTAACCTTACTGCCATTATGCATTAATTAACAACTAAGTAATCCACAAATTAAGCTTAACATCATGTTGAATTCCGGGAAAGTTCCAGTGCTTTTGGTCGTTTCGGATTAGGAAAAACACCAGAAAAATGAAAATCTAAGATTTCACTCTTTATTTCATTCCATAGGAAGACACAAGGCAGCTCATGCTACAAAACAAGGCTCTCCTCTTTACATTATAAGGCCACCTATTTTTATTTTGCTATATTAAAATGCACAAACTACACTTGCAGCAATTAGAACTTTGAACAAGCGTGCGACGTCGAGGATCAAGTCTACGAGCCTGCCCTTGCTCTCTTCAGATCCACGGTGTTGCCTCTGTCCAGACACAAAGTATGACTCTCGCGGGTTGTTGGTGAATATCTCATCCACCAACCTCGACGGAAGCCCGAACGCCAGCTCCTTCGCCGCATTATCCATTTGCTTCACCATGTTGGTATTCCCGGCTATGAAGAATCTCGAGTTGTTCTGGTGGTAGAGTCCAAATGCTATGAATCTCAGGTGCTTATTTTGGGATGCAACGTTTGTGACTGGATGGCCCACCGGGACTACAAAGATGTCTTCGGGCGACAAATTTTATTCCACGAACCAAAATAGAACACATTTTTGGGGAAGATGATAAAAAATAAAGTTTTGAAAGTTTGGAGGTTAAATTAGAAATTAATTTTTTTAAGTAACGGAGACTAACGACCAAGGGACTAAAATAGAAACGATTCTAAACGTATGGGACCAGAATAATCTTTTTTGAATTTTGGTGACCAAAATAGAACACACCCTAAACGAAAGGGACCATGGGTGAATATTACCCTTATTTTTTTATGTGTCCTTTCATTAATTGTGCCCTCATTATACAGGTGCATGGGTGAATATTGCGTCAAGCTAGGAGATTCATTAATTTGCTGGAAGTCAAAGAAACAAAGTACCGTGTCACGATCCTCAGCAAAAGCGGAATACATGTGCATGGTGTTGAGTGTGTAAAAGTTCTATAATTTACCCCCTATTTAACCCATATTTCTGTTGCATTCAAGCATAATTCATTGCATTTAGGTTAGATTTCAGTTATACATCACAAATATATTAAATGGCACATTTTCTACTGAAATTGGTTGCTTTTGCAGGAAGCTGCTGTAGCAGATGGAGAAGCAGACGCTGGGCAGTGAAGAAGCAGAGCTGGAACTGGAATGCAGACGAGGAGGACGATGCTGCCATGGTCGCTGCCGTTGCAGCCAAGGACGACAGCAGTGGTGAGGAGAAAAAGCAAAGTGGGCATCGACAGAAAGAGAAAATTAAGCCCATATGTCGTGGAGCACTCGTATATTTTTCCAAGCCCTAGATCAGAATGAAGGTCAAGCCCAAAGTTCAAGGAAGAAACTCCAAGCAAGAAGGAAGGACGAATTAAAGATATATTCTCTGAAGATTTAGTCTTTAATAGAGTTGTACTTTAGTTTAAACTTGTATTCTTGCATATTAGAAAACTTGAACCCAAGGCCTATATAAAGGCATGTAATTCGACCTAGGGAAGGATATCTTCATCTCTAGCCTTCTTCCCAAAACCCTAGCCGTTTTCCCCTTCTCATCATGTTCTAAACTTCCCCTAGGGCCATGGGTTGATTTGTAAAGTAGTTGCAAGAATTGCATTTGTTTTAGGAATTTTCTGTTCAATACAATAGACTTCAAGTTTGCTTATTATGGTTTTCAACATCTTGCAAGAGTATCGGGAGAGCATTGTGAGATTATCTATTTACTTAATATCAGGAGAGTAAAGTATATGAAAGGAATAAGTACGGGTTCTCCAGTTTATGGTTGAACTATCTCGAACCTAGGGATAGGACGAGGTTAAGTGGCTAAGGAAGAATTCAACAACATCGGTGTTCATCCTTCGATTCACGCTGGGAGGTATCATCAAAGACGTGTTCATCGACAGACTTGGACCTAGGGATAGGCCAAGGCATAGCAGGGATTCTTGCCAAGCTTGAAGTACAGAGTTGTGTGATCGCTGCCGCGACTATCAACAGACCGCTGTCGCGACAGGTGCTGCCGCGACAGAGACGACGATAGAATAGATATTCCCAGGCTTTGCAACACCTACACTACTGAGCAATTCAATACCAGCCCATTCTCTCTATCTTGATTTCATTACTCTTTTATTTAAGTACTCTTTATTATCTCGTGACAACAACTTAAATGATTCTTTTCTCTCTCGTGCAGCAATCTAAGGTGAAGCTATTAGCCCAGTCCCTGTGGAGACGATATCCGATACTTCCGTATCACTTTACTACTTGCGTCGTGTGCACTTGCACTACATTACGATAGACACTTTTACACGCAACAAGTTTTTGGCGCCGTTGTCGGGGACTGGCAACATATCTTTACCCTATCTTTTACTGCACTTTCTTTACTTTTCTATTTTTACTTGGATTGTTCAACCTATACCTTTCACACGGTCTTTTGTTTGCGTATGCGCGGATCTCAATGAGGAAAAGAACCTGAGCACCAGTTAGATCCTAAAATCGAATGAACGTACAATCTCAGGAAAAGAGTCTGTTACCTCGTTGAAAGAAACGAATACCTAGAGGAGAAATTAGAAGCAATGGTGAACGAAAGACGCGAAGAAAGAAAGAACGACCAAAGGAGTCCTCAGGATAATGTAAATCCTGCCAGAGACGGAGGGAACGATCCACCTACCGACCCTCCTGTCGCTGCCGTACGCCGGTCATACCGAGAATACATGCTCAATGATCATGTAGAACTAGAAACCACCCTACAGACGTAGACGTTGACAACTTTGAGCTGAAACATGTTATGTTCAGCATGATTAACAACGCTGGCCAATTTAGTGGTGCTGCTACAGAGGATGCTAGGGAGCATCTGAAAACGTTCCAGGAAATATGTGGTTCGTTTAGACTACCAGGAGTTAATCCGGAGATACTGAGACTTCGGTTATTTCCTCATCCATTGAGGGACAGGGCAAACACTTGGTGGAATAAACTAACGCCGGGTTCAATACGAACTTGGGCAGATTTAACTCGTGAATTTTTGTCTCGTTTTAATCCTTCACACTTATCTGAGCGATTACGTAACGAAATTGCTACTTTTCAACAGGAAGATGACGAGCCAATGCACGAAGCCTGGGACAGATTTACCACTCTTCTAAGGAACTGCCCGATGCATGGATTCCCTGTTTGGAACCAGGTAACTAAATTCTATAATGATGCTAATTTACAAACTCGTATAAGAATTGATTCAGCAGCAAATGGATTACTGCTGGACAAAGATCCAGATGAGGCAATGGCAGTATTGAAAAATCTGGCGAAAAACGAGGAACAGTTTCCTACAGCAAGAAGAGGGGGTAAACAATTTCTAGCTGTAAAAGATTATGAGGCCGACAATTCGTTAAAATCACAGGTGGCATATCTCACTAAGGCAATGAAAAAACTCTTGAAAGAAGATTCACAGCCTGTCTACTCTGCTGAAGAGGTATGCGAGACTTGCGATGGAAATCATAGTTCGGAGGAGTGTCCGTTACAGTTAGAAGAATGGATGTATGTTGGGAACTACAATAAACATAATTATATCTCCAACAACTACAATCCCAACTGGAGAAAGGATCCCAAGTTCTCTTGGAGCAATCCTAATAATTCCTTGAATCCTCAAGCGCAAAATACACTGTAACCCCCTTAGCCCGGCCTAGACGATTGACCCGAACTATGAAGATTACACGGGGAAAACCAAAGTCAACCCGAAAGTCAACCTTGATTAACGACCCTTTTTTTCTTTTTAAACTTGTTTAGATACATGTTAACCCTAGGTGAACACTTGAGATACATATACGGACTTAGCACAACGATCGAATTCAAATAAAGGACTCAATTGCACAAATTACAAATATTAGGGACCAAATTGTAAATTCTGGAAATTAGAAGGTCTTAACTGATTTTTAAGTTACCATTATTAAATTAGTCATATTACATGCTTCCCTGTCACATTTCACCTTAATCGGACATCTCAAACTCATGCAATTGCAATTACAACATTCGGGACTAAAACATAAAGATTGCAAACCTCAACACCATTCAAATCAGTGCCCAACGGTCACCCGTTTCGAAACGGTGTTAACCGTTCCGAAACACGAGTTCGTTTCGAGACTTGTTCCGAAACAGGGCTTTCCAGTGGCCAAACCGTTTCGATACGGTCACCAGCCGTTTCGAAACACCAAGGCCATTACAGGCCCCCGTTTCGAAATGCCAATGAGTGTATCGATACGGTTTGCCCAGAAGCTGCAGATTTTGCTGGTTTTTCCAACATAAAACCACTCAAACACATCCTAGTTACTTCTTAAACATGCCAACATGTCATCATACATATAAGGTACATGTTTGCAACTTCAAAACACATTCATAGCTTCAACCATGGAATTCCACAAGTCTATAGGCATGCATCCTAATATCCAAAACCAAACCACCAACAAAATACCAAATCAAGCATCTAAAGGCCAATTACAAAAACCAAAACATCAAAAGCATCAAGCCACATCTAGGGAGTCCAAAACATCTCCCAAAACACATCTTAGGTTCCCATTGCCAAAATATCAGAAACTAATAGTGTTATGAAAACATCACCATACATGAGCTTAGTTTCCCTTGGACTCTTAGCCTCCTTGTTGCCCTCAAACACTTCAATTATCTGCATTATTGGTTCAAGAGAGAGAGCGTTAGCACATTTTCTTAGTGAGGCATGCTCTAAAGAAACAACACAATAATGCATTTTAGAAACCACTTTCAACAAAGATTTCTAAACACATGTTCAACACATTTCATGCAACCTTGCATACTTTACAAGCATCTCATGCTTAATTAAAATCAACATGTCATATTGGCTTTCAAGTGGTAATCCATAACCATTCACAACACAAAACACAATCGGATACACGGATTACAAGCGTTGTCCCATACGCTTCATACACACTACCGAACAACACAAGGTGGAGTTTACCGGTACAATCACAACCCCTCAACACCCGTGATGGAGTTTAACGGTACAATCACAGCCCCTCAACATCACTCATCGGTAGTTGTATAACTCCACTAACAAGTACACGGGACACACAACACAAGATCCACACACGGACTTTTAACCACCGTTGTGATCTTACCTTACTCGTTAGTGTGCTTGGATGGAGTTTTCGGTATAATTACAACCCCTCAACATCCAAGGCGACTTTATTCACGGTGCACCCAATTCTATAGCCGGCTAACTATATCTGATTCAAATACTTTAAAACCATGACATCACTTGCCAATATACGTCATATAACATCAACAACTCACTATTTTAAAGCATTAAACAAAGTCATTTAACCTCATGCATCACTATGCATCAAATCCATATTTACAAGATATCAAACCAAGGATCTCTTACCTTGAGCATCCTTCAACATATGGCTTTCAAAACCAGCATTAACCATGCTAAAACATGTTTTCAAAACAGAATTTAAACATGCAAATTATAAACAATGCATCAAACCACTTCATGGCTCATCCAAGAGAGTTTTTTCCCGAAAACTTACTCTTGAGCTTAGTTAAGTTGCTTAGACTTAAACTAAGCTCCCAAAACCTACAAACATTTGTTTCAAAGCTGGAAATCCAACTTCACTCACCAATTCTGTTTCGCAAGCTTGCCGAAACGCCGATCAAGCCTCTGGATCAACTTCAAAGGTATATGAAGATGTCTCCCCTGTTTTAAACACATCAAAGCAGAGGATTAATGCATCATCATGCATTGAAATCTTCAGCCAACACTCTTAAACTAGCTGCTCTACCCAAAGCCAACATTTCGGCTACCAAACACAACCGAAATCACCTCCAAACTCTTCCAAACCTTAACCCAGCCAAGATCCATCGCTTCTAACCATTTCTAAACATCAATTAACATCCAAGATGAACCTAAACTCGTCATTATACCTCTAGCTATAACAGAACACCAAGATCACCCCCCAAAACCACCATTTTCATAAGCAAAAACTTAGGAAACACAACCTATTCAGGATTGCATTGATAAAACCTCATTTACACATCATTAGACATCCAAAATACATTTAAGAATTATCTCAAAACAGAGCCCAAACAATCACAACGAAATTCTTCAAGATTTCCTCCAAATATTGAGTTTTAAGCCAAAATCAAGTTCATATCATTAAAACCATTTATAAAACTTAAATTAAGGATTGATAACTTGGAAATTTTAGTAAAGAACTGAGTATTTAGAGGAGAAGAACAACCTTACCTCTAAATGGTGATTTCTCCTTGATTTGAGCCAATTTTCTTGAAAATCCAATGAGGAAATCAAAAGGATTTGATGTAAGATGGATTAGGAACTAATTGATGATTGAAATCTCATCAATTGAAGTGAAGATCAATGAAAAAGTTGCTGGAGAAAAGTGTTTGGATGATGGAATTTTGAGAGAAAAAGAAATGAGAAAAATTTAGGAAAAGTTAGTTATGAAATTCCAAAAAGTGGTTTCCCTTTTTCATTTAATTAATTAAACATTAATTAAATCACTTAAATTAAGGAAAAATCTGGAGAAATCATTTTTGGGTAAATTAGCTCCTTAAAGATTCAAAGTTTCAATCCTTACAAAACAGTCACCACTGAACTTTTCAAAAATCGCATTTTAGTCACTATTCCAAAATGTTGTATTTCCAAACCTTATTTTGTAAAATTGATTTCACCACTCTCTTATACATATTAAAAGAGGATTTTTAGATATTTTCCATATTTTTAAAGCATCCCAAACTAGGCTCTCCCTAAAACCTCCTTTTATATTCAAACCCAAAATCAGACCGGTTCGGTTCAGACCCTAAACTTCTAAGCCCAAAATTGGGTTGTTACAACTCTCCCCCCTTAAGAAATTTCGTCCTCGAAATTTACCTGGAGGAAAAAGGTACGGAAACTGCTTCTTCATGCCATCCTTTCTTTCTCACATGGCTTCCTCAACACCACGATGCTTCCACAACACCTTAACCAATTCAATGGTCTTGCCTCGAAGAACTTTACTGTCCGAATCCAGAATTTCAACCGGCTCCTCATCATAGGTCAAGTCTGGATTCAACTCCACTTCCTCTACGGGCATAACATGCGAAGGATCCGATCTATACCTCCGAAGCATAGAGACATGAAACACATCATGAATCTTTTCCAACTCTTGCGGTAACCCCAGCTTGTACGCAACAAGACCCACACGTTCAATCACATCATATGGTCCAATGTACATAGGGCTCAACTTACCCTTCCGGCCAAACCTCATCACCTTTTTCCAAGGCGAAACCTTAAAAAACAAACGGTCACCTACCGTAAACTCAATCTCCTTACGCTTCAAATCCGCGTAAGACTTCTGTCGATCAGAAGCTGCCTTCAATCGCTCACAAATGAGCTTCACCTTCTCGGTGGTTCCTTTCAACAAAGCTGGCATTGAAACCAACTTCTGACCTGTTTCAGCCCAACAAAGAGGAGTTCTGCACTTCCTCCCGTACAAGGCTCCATAAGATGCCATTTGAATACTTGCCTGGTAGCTATTGTTATAAGCAAATTCCACCAAAGGCAAATGCTTCTCCCAAGAGCCTTGAAACTCAATCACACAACACCTCAACATATCTTCCAGAACTTGGATAACTCGCTAAGACTGTCCTTCCGACTGTGGATGATAAGAAGTACTGAAATTCAGCCGTGTACCCAAAGCTTGATGCAAACATTCCCAGAAATGCGATGTAAACCTCGGATCTCTATCCGACACTATAGACTTTGGCAAACCATGCAGCCGCACAATCTCAGCAATGTACAACTCTACAAGCTTATCCAAGGTGTATGTAGTATACACAGGTAAGAAATGAGCACACTTCGTAAGGCGATCCACAATCACCCACACCGAATTCTTCTTCGATGGCGACAAAGGCAAACGAGACACAAAGTCCATGGTAATCCTCAACGGTTAGAAGAATGGATGTATGTTGGGAACTACAATAAACATAATTATATCTCCAACAACTACAATCCCAACTGGAGAAAGGATCCCAAGTTCTCTTGGAGCAATCCTAATAATTCCTTGAATCCTCAAGCGCAGAATACACTGTAACCCCCTTAGCCCAGCCTAGACGATTGACCCGAACTACGAAGATTATACGGGGAAAACCAAAGTCAACATGAAAGTCAACTTTGATTAACGACCTTTTTTTCTTTTTAAACTTGTCTAGATACATGTTAACCCAAGGTGAACAGTTGAGATACATATACGGACTTAGCATAGCGATCGAATTCAAATAAAGGACTCAATTGCACAAATTACAAATATTAAGGACCAAATTGTAAATTCTGGAAATTAGAAGATCTTAACTGATTTTTAAGTTACCATTATTAAATTAGTCATATTACATGCTTCCCTGTCAAATTTCACCTTAATCGGACATCTCAAACTCATGCAATTGCAATTACAACATTCGGGACTAAAACGTAAAGATTGCAAACCTCAACACCATTCAAATCAGTGCCCAACGGTCACCCGTTTCGAAACGGTGTTGACCGTTCAAAAACACGGATTCGTTTCGAGACTTGTTCCGAAACAGGGCCTTCCAGTGGCAAAACCGTTTCGATACGGTCACCAGCCGTTTCGAAACACCAAGGCCATTACGGGCCCCCGTTTTGAAACGCCAATGAGTGTATCGATACGATTTTCCTAGAAGTTGCAGATTTTGCTGGTTTTTCCAACATAAAACCACTCAAACACATCCTAGTTACTTCCTAAACATGCCAACATGTCATCATACATATAAGGTACATGTTTGCAACTTCAAAACACATTCATAGCTTTAATCATGGAATTCCACAAGTCTATAGGCATGCATCCTAATATCCAAAACCAAACCACCAACAAAATACCAAATCAAGCATCTAAAGGCCAATTACAAAACCCAAAACATCAAAAGCATCAAGCCACATCTAGGGAGTCCAAAACATCTCCCAAAACACATCTTAGGTTCCCATTGCCAAAATATAAAAAACTAATAGTTTTATGAAAACATCACCATACATGAGCTTAGTTTCCCTTGGACTCTTAGCCTCCTTGTTGCCCTCAAACACTTCAATTATTTGCATTATTGGTTCAAGATAGAGAGCGTAAGCACATTTTCTTAGTGAGGCATGCTCTAAAGAAACAACACAATAATGCATTTTAGAAACCACTTTCAACAAAGCTTTCTAAACACATGCTCAACACATTTCATGCAACCTTGCATACTTTACAAGCATCTCATGCTTAATTAAAATCAACATGTCATATTGGCTTTCAAGTGATAATCCATAACCATTCACAACACAAAACACAATCGGATACGCGGATTACAAGCGTTGTCCCATACGCTTCATACACACTACCGAACAACACAAGGTGGAGTTTACCGGTACAATCACAACCCCTCAACACCCGTGATGGAGTTTAACGGTACAATCACAACCCCTCAACATCACTCATCAGTAGTTGTATAACTCCACTAACGAGTACACGGGACACACAACACAAGATCCACAGACGGACTTTTAACCACCGTTGTGATCTTACCTTACTCGTTAGTGTACTTGGATGGAGTTTACGGTACAATTACAACCCCTCAACATCCAAGGCAACTTTATTCACGGTGCACCCAATCCTATAGCCGCTAACTATATTTGATTCAAGTACTTTAAAACCATTACATCACTTGCCAATATACGTCATATAACATCAACAACTCACTGTTTTAAAGCATTAAGCAAATCCATTTAACCTCATGCATCACTATGCATCAAATCCACATTTACAACATGTCAAACCAAGGATCTCTTACCTTGAGCATCCTTCAACATATGGCTTTCAAAACCAGCATTAACCATGCTTTCAAAACAGAATTTAAACATGCAAATTATAAACAATGCATCAAACCACTTCATGGCTCATCAAAGAGAGTTTTTCCCGAAAATTTATCTTGAGCTTAGATAAGTTGCTTAGACTTAAAGTAAGCTCCCAAAACCTTCAAACATTTGTTTCAAAGCTGGAAATCCAACTTCACTCACCAATTCCGTTTCGCAAGCTTGCCGAAATGCCGATCAAGCCTCCAGATCAACTCCAAAGGTATCCGAAGATGTCTCCCCTGTTTTAAACACATCAAAGCAGAGGATTAATGCATCATCATGCATTGAAATCTTCAGCCAACACTCTTAAACTAGCTGCTCTACCCAAAGCCAACATTTCGGCTACCAAACACAACCGAAATCACCTCCAAACTCTTCCAAACCTTAACCCAGCCAAGATCCATCACTTCTAACCATTTCTAAACATCAATTAACATCCAAAATGAACCTAAACTCGTTCTTATACCTCCAGCTATAACAGAACACCAAGATCACCCCAAAAACCACCATTTTCATAAGCAAAAACTTAGGAAACACAATCTATTCGGGATTGCATTGATAAAACCTCATTTACACATCATTAGACATCCAAAATACATTTAAGAATCATCTCAAAACAGAGCCCAAACAATCACAACGAAATTCTTCAAGATTTCCTCCAAATCTTGAGTTTTAAGCCAAAATCAAGTTCATATCATTAAAACCATTTATAAAACTTAAATTAAGGATTGATAACTTGAGAATTTCAGTAAAGAATTGAGTAATTGGAGGAGAAGAACAACCTTACCTCTAAATGGTGATTTCTCCTTGATTTGAGCCAATTTTCTTGAAAATCCAATGAGGAAATCAAAAGGATTTGATGTAAGATGGATTAGGAACTAATTGATAATTGAAATTTCATCAATTGAAGTGAAGATCAATGAAAAAGTTGCTGGAGAAAAGTGTTTGGATGATGGAATTTTGAGAGAAAAAGAAATGAGAAAAATTTAGGAAAAGTTAGTTATGAAATTCCAAAAAGTGGTTTCCCTTTTTCATTTAATTAATTAAACATTAATTAAATCACTTAAATTAAGGAAAAATCTGGAGAAATCATTTTTGGGTAAATTAGCTACTTAAAGATTCAAAGTTTCAATCCTTACAAAACAATCACCACTGAACTTTTCAAAAATCGCATTTTAGTCACTATTCCAAAATGTTGTATTTCCAAACCTTATTTTGTAAAATTGATTTTACCACTCTCTTATATATATTAAAAGAGGATTTTTAGATATTTTTCCATATTTTTAAAGCATCCCGAACTAGGCTCTCCCTAAAACCTCCTTTTATATTCGAACCCAAAATCAGACCGGTCCGGTTCAGACCCTAAACTTCTAAGCCCAAAATTGGGGTGTTACATACACAGAATCAGGGGGACCTAGATTACTGACTCGGCAGCAACCGCAGCAGCAGCAGCAACAGCCACCAGCTGCCACAACTAGTATACTGGAACAGACTTGTGCTACATTTATGTCTCAAATAGGAACCTACATTGAGAACATGGATCACTTTGTCAAGAAGACGGAAACATTCATGGATAAAACAGAGATACAGATGACCAATCATGAAGCTACTCTGAAATCACTGGAGACACAGATGGGCCAGGTTTCCCAGTATATTAAACTGAGGCAGAATGGAGGATTTACTAGCGATACTGAAAACGCTAGACAGCCCACACATGAGCAGTGTAAAGCCATCACTACTAGGAGTGGGAAGAAATTACCAGGGCCAGAGAAATAAACTGAATTAGTTAAGGAACTAGCCTTGGAGTCGACTGTCGAAAAAGCTGCCCCGACAGACGATAAGCAGCCTGCTGCCGATGAACCTGTCACGACAGCAGAAGGGACAGATGAGAAAGATGATGAACCAAAACCTCCTTAGATCCGAATGCAGTGGAAAGGACGTATTGCTTATTATCGTCCTCCACCTCCTTTTCCTCAGCGGTTACAGAAATTGAAACATGAATCACAGCTTAAGAAGATTTATAATATTTTTAAGCAGGTCCATATCAATATTCCGCTGTTGGATGCTATAAAGGAGATGCTTGGTTATGCCAAATTTCTCAAGGATGCCATGTCAAAGAAATCCAGACTTGGGGAATTTGAAACGGTTAAGATGACAGAGGGATGCATGAATATTCTGCACAAGCATCCACCTCAGAAGAAGAAGGATCCTGGGAGCTTCATCATACCATGCATAATCGGAGACAAATTTGCGGGTAAGGCACTTTGTTATCTTGGCGCTAGTATAAATTTAATGCCCAAATCTATTTTTCAGAAATTAGGTATTGGAAAAGCTCGGCCCACAACAGTATTACTGCAGCTGGCAGACCGCTCTTACGTTCATCCAGAAGGAAAAATTAAAGATATTCTGGTAAGGGTGGATAAATTTATTTTTCCTGCTGACTTTCTTGTCTTAGATTGTGAAGCAGATGAAAACGCACCAATCATCCTGGGGCGACCCTTCTTAGCCATAGGAAGATCACTGATTGATGTGGAAAAGGGAGAACTCACTATGAGAGTGAACGATCAAGAAATCAAGATGAATGTTCTCCAAACAATGAAACATGTTGATGCAGATGAAGAGTGCAAGGCTATCACTGAAGTTACCCTTGACCAACCCTGCATCAGGTCGGGCTGCCACGACATCAAAATTGGCCACTGCCTCAGCAACCATTTAGAAGATTGTCACGACAGCACCGGCGACAGGCGACAGCAGCTCCTCAGAATATGATACATCTGATACTGAAGATCAAGAGGAGGTAAATTGGATAGGCAATCATCCAGGTAAGTTGTTCGAGCCCTTAAACTACACCTCGGATAACCATATAATTCAAAAGCCATCAACTGTTGAGCCCCCTGTTCTAGATCTTAAGCCCCTGCCATGGCAGCTAAAATATGTTTTCCTTGGTTTAAATGATATGTTTCCCGTAATCATCTCTTCCAAGTTGATGCAGGAACAGGAACATCAGTTAATAGGGATGCTGCAGCAGCACAAGAAGGCTATTGGATGGACGATAGCTGATATCCAAGGCATCAGTCCGGCATTATGCATGCATAAAATTCTCTTAGAGGATGATCATAAGCCGACCATTGATGCACAGAGACGACTGAACGATGCTATGCGAGAAGTGGTTCGTAAAGAGATCATAAAATGGCTAGATGCTGGAATAATCTATGCCATCTCGGATAGCAAGTGGGTGAGCCCGGTGCAGTGCGTTCCCAAGAAAGGAGGAATAACTGTGGTAACCAACGAAGAAAACGAGCTAATCCCAACCAAGACTGTGACCGGTTGGAGGGTTTGTATGGACTACCGGAAGCTTAACAAAGCTATCCGAAAGTACCACTTTCCCTTGCCCTTTATTGATCAAATGCTTGATAGATTAGCGGGTAAGCCTTACTATTGTTTTCTTGATGGTTACTCAAGTTATAATCAAATAGTCATCGCACCGAAAGATCAAGAAAAGACGACGTTCACATGCCCTTATGGTACTTATGCTTTTCGGAGGATGCCATTTGGACTTTGTAATGCACCAGCCACCTTCCAAAGGTGCATGATGGCAATATTCTCCGATATGGTGGAGGATTTCCTAGATATATTTGTGTATGATTTTTCAGTCTTTGGAGACAACTTTGAAAGCTACCTAGGCAACCTACAGAAGGTGCTCGAGAGATGTGAAAAAGCAAACTTGGTATTGAACTGGGAAAAGTGTCACTTCATGGTGGATGAAGGGATAGTCCTTGGCCATAAAATTAGCTGTCGCGGCATAGAAGTCGACAGGGCTAAGATCGAGGTAATCGAAAAGCTGCCACCACCCACCACAGTCAAGGGAATTAGAAGTTTCTTAGGGCATGCTGGTTTTTATCGGAGGTTTATCGCGAACTTTTCGAAGATCACCAAACCCTTATGCTATCTTCTGGAGCAGAACCATCCCTTTGACTTCAATGTTGAATGTACTAAAGCATTCAAGGTTCTGAAAGAAAAGCTGGTAACAACCCCAATAGTACAGCCACCAGATTGGAAACTGCCATTTGAGATCATGTGTGATGCTAGTGACTATAATGTCGGTGCATCACTTGGGCAGAGAAAAGACAAGCTCTTTCATGTCATATACTATGCCAGCAAAACACTAAACGACGCCCAAGTGAACCACACTACCACAGAGAAGGAACTGTTAGTTGTGGTGTTCTCTATTGACAAGTTTCGTTCTTATATACTTGGAACGAAGGTCATAGTCCACACAGACCACTCTGCATTGAAGTATTTTTTTTCACCAAAAAGGATGCAAAGCCTAGACTGATACGTTGGATTCTGCTACTGCAAGAGTTCGACCTTGAAATCAAGGATAAAAAGGGGACAAAGAATCAAGTCGCAGATCACTTGTCAAGGTTAGAGAAGGGAAAGAGTCTCCCAGCAGACGAGACACACATACTGGACACCTTTCCTGACGAGCAGCTGTTTGCTACCACAAGCACTGCCGCGATAGCCATGGCGGCAGGTAAGTTTTCTGAACTCCCCTGGTATGCTGATTTCGTTAATTATTTAGTTAGCGGAATAACTCCTCTTGACCTTAATTATCAAGCTAGGAAGAGGTTCCAAAATGATGTTAAACATTATTATTTGGATGAACCTCTTCTTTTCAAATATTGTGCAGATCAGGTTATAAGGAGATGTGTACCACATGATGAACATGAAGCTATACTACATCACTGTCATGCTTCACAGTATGGAGGACACTTAGGAGGTAACAAAACTGCTGCCAAGGTTTTGCAGTCGGGATTTTATTGGCCGTCACTGTTCAAGGATGCCCAAACATTCTACAAAAACTGTGACAAGTGTCAACGGACTGGAAACATCTCAAGGAGACATGAGATGCCGCTGCAAAATATTCTTGAAGCCGAGATCTTCGACGTTTGGGGGATAGATTTTATGGGACCATTCCCAACTTCATGTGGGAACTTATATATCCTTCTGGTAGTGAACTATGTGTCCAAATGGGTTGAAGCGATCGCCACTCAGAAAAATGATGCCAAGACGATTCAGAGGTTTTTGCATAAAAACATTTTTTCCAGATTCGGCATCCCTAAGGCGATAATCAATGATGAAGGGAGGCACTTCGACAATAGGGTTATAGTTGCTGCCTTGAAAAAGTATGGTGTCAAACATTGGATTGCAACAACATACCACCCTCAGACCAATGGACAGGCTGAAATATCCAACAGGGAGGTTAAAAACATTCTTGAAAAGATGGTTAAGCCAACTCGGAAGGACTGGTCTCTACACCTCAATGATGCATTATGGGCCTACGGAACAACATTCAAAACTCCATTGGGAATGTCCCCCTATCGGCTGATTTGTGGGAAAAACATGCCATTTACCTATCGAGATTGAGCACAGAGCATATTGGGTCATCAAGGCAGTGAATATGGACTTGGAAAAAGCAGGACAAAAAAGGCTACTTGATCTGAATGAAATCGAAGAAATTTGAACAATGGCCTATGACAACGCAATAATCTACAAAGACAAAACCAAGAAGTGATATGATAAGAAGTTGCTGCCATGACAGTTCTGCCCAGGGCAGCTTGTGTTGTTGTTCAATTCTAGGTTGAAGCTCTTCCCAGGGAAGCTGAAATCTAGATGGTCTGGCCCATTCCAAGTGGTGCAGGTTTTTCCCCATGGTGCCATAACAATCCGATCTTTAAAAGACGGGCACCAATTCAAAGTCAATGGACAACGATCGAAGCATTATGAGGGGGCTGAAGCCCCAAGAATGCAGGAAGTGGTTACCTTAGGAGATGCCCCTCCCGGCATCCCTAATTTAACCTAAGTTTTATTTTTATTATTTATTATTAATATATATTAGGTAATTAGAATTATTTTATTTTTAGGAAATAACGTTTTTTATTCTTGTTATTTTTAGGAAATAAAGAAGACAATGAGAAGAGGAGAAGTGAATTCAGCCCACCATCTTTCCATCAGCCCAAAAAGCCCAACTTTGGAGCCTGTCGTTACAGCTGCCACGACAGACACGGAAAATCCAGCCTGTCGACATGCTGTCGCAGCAGACACGCAAACGCGTAGCAGACGTGTAGCAGACACGGAAACGCATGACAGACGCGTCAGAAACCGCGTAACAGATGGCCCCGTTATTCGCGTCTGTCGTTACAGCTCCAACGGGTAGCAAACTCTCCCTATATAAACCCCGTTTTACTATTCATTTTTCACTCACTTATACTCCTTCTACTTGTTTTCTCTAGAATTTTTACTTGTTTTCATTTTCTTACGCAATCCTTGCAGCATGTCTTCTAGAAACACTCGCCGAAGCTCTGCCTCCGGATCTGCCCCGTCAGCATCAACTCCACGATCCTTCCAGATCCGTGACATGTGGGAGGAGAAAGGTTTTATTTACACTTCGAAAACGGGGAACCTGGGGCTGCAGCCGTTCATAGCTAGAAAAATCAGAGCCCTGAAATGGCAGATATTCGCGGAGCAGCCAGAAGAGATGAACGTGACTCTTGCCCGGGAGTTTTATGATGCCATCGGCAGCAGGAATGCGACAGCAGTCACAATCCGAGGGAAATAGGTGCTCTTCGAGCCCGAGTACATCAATACACTCTACGGGTTCTATGTGGGCAGAAACGAAGATGGCCATAAACAATTCCTCGAGAGTCTAGAGTCTGCCGACTACGACGCTGTGATGGCAGAACTCACAGACGAGGGTACATACTGGAACACGGATCCGAAAAACCCAAGGACGGTGAAGAGAGTCCAGCTCACCCCGGAGGCCAAGCTTTGGAACATTTTCATCAAGAAGCGGATTATGCCCTCCTCTCACAATACAACAGTCGACCAACCCAGGTTAGCCCTCATCCATTCTATATTACATGAGATGCCGATTAACGTTGGCAGATATGTCCGAGAGGGCATATTGGAATGCGCATACCGATCGTCCGGACCACTCTTCTACCCATATCTCATCACCGCCCTTTACCGCGGCCACCACGTACCAGAGGCAGCCGAAGATTTACGAGTTTGAGGGAAAGGCTGGACCGACATAAATATACTTAGCCTGATGGAACTCACTGCTGCCACACCCCTGTCATCTTTTGACCCTACTACCACAGCAGCAGAGCCGGCAGAACCCACCGACACCGAGCCTGCTGCCATAGGAACCAGGAAGCCTACATCAGCAACACCTCCAGCTGACACCTCCTCCCAGATCCTTGCTGCCATACAAAAACTGGAGGAACGACAGCTCGGCCTCATGAGCTTCATCCGAGACTTAACCACTGCCACGATACACTTTATTCAAACCTCTCTTAATTTCCCCAATGTTGTGTTCTCTACCATCCCAAATCAATATTTTGCTGCCCCCACCCCTGCCCATACCCCTACTCCTGCTGCCACGCCCAAAACACCATCTGCTGCATCCACACCGACCCCTGCCATAGCAGCTGCTGGCGGCAGCCGCACAACCGACACCTCTGCCCGAGGAACCAAGAGAAAGGAGCCTAAAAACGACCTTGATAGGTATATTGCTGGTTTCTCTACTTTTGAAATCTGGGCAGCCTCCGACAACGAGCCCTCTGTCAAGAGGAATTTTTCCAAGGAGTTCACACCAGAGAAGCGGCAGAAAACGGTAGCAGACAAAGGAAAAGAAGATAGCGGCAGTGGTAGCAGCAGCAGCAGCAGCGAGAGCAACAGCAGCTCCGAGGTTCAGGTAGTGGAGATACCTCCTCATATCTCCCCTACCCGTATTCAACCTCCAAAGGAGGCTAAAACAAAGAATACTTCTGCCTCCCCCATCCTCCAGCCAGCACCAGCCAAGAAGGTCACTGCCCGTCGACAGATCCACCTCAGCAGCAGCAGCGGCGATGACAGCGCCTAAATTTTAAGTTTCTTATCTTATTTTGTTGTCTGCCTCTTTTTATATTTTGTGATTTATTTTGTTTATCTCATATGTCATTTGCATTGAGGGCAATGCAACCCACGAGTTTGGGGGTGGCATCCCTCCATTAATGGAGTCTTTTAAGTTAAAAAAATTGTGTCTTTTACTTAGTTTATTTTTGCTTAAAAAATGAATTTTTTTTGGCTTAAGTCTTTGAACTGAACTTACTTGTTGTGACAGCCTCTGTCGTGGCAGTACCTTTAGGATAGTTTAGGAGCATTTTAGAGCCTTACTATAGTTCTAAAACTTAAACACCATTTGTGACTTTTATACTGCTTAGAACTCTACTAGTAAACTAGAATAGGAAGCTTAGCACTTGAGTTGCCCCTAGAGGTGCCTAACACTGGCTCTAGGAAAAGAAGTTAAGAAGAAATAGACTCAATACACCTAGAGGTGCCCGAAACCGGCTCTAGGAAGTTAGCTAGAGGTGCCCGAAACTGGCTCTAGTCAAACTTAAGCTTGAGAAAATAAAATCGAGTCTGAATAAAAACTAAAGGAGCCTAAGAATTGCCTCCAAAAAGATGAAATTTGACATAAAAATTTAAGTTAGAGGCTTAACTATTCTAGTGAAACTAAGGGAGTCTTGGCATATAATTGTTCACAAGCATGCACACACTACACGAGAATTATAGCAAGGTTCCGGATGAATCCTGAATTATTCGACAAGGTGTTGTGCACAATAGGGAATGAATGGTAGGTAAGGGAAAGTTCATTGTTTTAAGCCAAACAAAAATATTTGTTTTTCTTCTAGGTCTGAATTGCTTGAGGGCAAGCAAAAACTTGAGTTTGGGGGTGTGTTGAGTGTGTAAAAGTTCTATAATTTACCCCTATTTAACCCATATTTCTGCTGCATTCAAGCATAATTCATTGCATTTAGGTTAGATTTCAGTTATACATCACAAATATATTAAATGGCACAGTTTCTACTAAAATTGGTTGCTTTTGCAGGAAGCTGTTGTAGCAGATAGAGAAGCAGACGTTGGGCAGTGAAGAAGCAGAGCTGGAACTGGAATGCAGACGAGGAGGATGATGCTGCCATGGTCGCTGCCGTGGCAGCCAAGGACGACAGCAGTGGTGAGGAGAAGAAGCAAAGTGGGCCTCGACAAAAAGAGAAAATTAAGCCCATATGTCGTGGAGCACTCGTATATCTTTCCAAGCCCTAGATCAGAATGAAGGCCAAGCCCAAAGTTCAAGGAAGAAACTCCAAGCAAGAAGGAAGGACGAATTAAAGATATATTCTCTGAAGATTTAGTCTTTAATAGAGTTGTACTTTAGTTTAAACTTGTATTCTTGCCATATTAGAAAACTTGAACCCAAAGCCTATATAAAGGCATGTAATTCGACCTAGGGAAGGATATCTTCATCTCTAGCCTTCTTCCCAAAACCCTAGCCGTTTTTCTCTTCTCATCATGTTCTAAACTTCCTCTAGGGCCACGGGTTGATTTGTAAAGTAGTTGCAAGGATTGCATTTGTTTTAGGAATTTTCTGTGCAATACAATAGACTTCAAGTTTGCTTATTATGGTTTTCAACATCTTGCAAGAGTATCGGGAGAGCATTGTGAGATTATCTATTTACTTAATATCGGGAGAGTTAAGTATATGAAAGAAATAAGTACGGGTTCTCCAGTTTATGGTTGAACTATCTCAGACCTAGGGATAGGACGAGGTTAAGTGGCTAAGGAAGAATTCAACAACATCAGTGTTCATCCTTCGATTCACGTTGGGAGGTATCATCAAAGACGTGTTCATCGACAGACTTGGACCTAGGGATAGGCCAAGGCATAGCGGGGATTCTTGCCAAGCTTGAAGTACAGAGTTGTGTGATCACTGCCGCGACTATCAACAGACCGCTGTCGCGACAGGGACGACGACAGAACAGATATTCCCAGGCTTTGCAACACCTACACTACTGAGCAATTCAATACCAGCACATTCTATCTATCTTGATTTCATTACTCTTTTATTTAAGTACTCTTTATTATCTCGTGACAACAACTTAAATAATTCTTTTCTCTCTCGTGCAGCAATCTAAGGTGAAGCTATTAGCCCAGTCCCTGTGGAGACGATATCCGATACTTCCGTATCACTTTACTACTTGCGTCGTGTACACTTGCACTACATTGTGATAGACACTTTTACACGCAACACATGGCTTCCACAGTTGCGGAACTAGTATGGTTGAAGGGATTGATTGAAGAACTTGGAATTAAACATAAGGAGCCTGCAATTCTGTTCTGTGATTGTCAAGCGGCGTTGTAAATTGCGGCCAATCCGGTGTTTCACGAGATGACAGAACATATTGAAATTGATTGTCACTTTGTGCGTGAGAAAATACAAAAGGGAATTGTGCAAACTTTTCATGTGCCAACAAAGGATCAACAAGCAGACATTTTCACCAAGGGTTTAGGGTTGGCTCAGCACGATCATCTTGTAAGCAAGTTGGGAATGAAAGATATATACTATTTTCCAACTTAAGGGGGAGTGTTAAAAGGGTTAGTTGTTAGTAGGGTTAGTTAGCTGGTTTGTTTACGTGTAATTAGTTAATTATGCTGTTAGGGAATTAGTTAATTATCATGTATATAAACAATGGTGTAAACCTAGGTATAATACATGTGATTTACAGAAGCTGTTATCAGTTCATACTCCTTTCATCTTCATTTCGATATCTTGACAGATATGCACATAAACACAAATTTTTTGTTTAAAAAAAGTTATTGAAAGATGTAACTGTTACTTTTGTCTTTTGTTTCATTATAATTAACCAAACATACCTTAAATATCGAATAAATTAAAAATAATTTGAATAGAATTCATTTATTTTTTTATGTGTCCTTTCATTGTGCCCTCATTATACCTCACCTCTCATTTTATAACACGTGTCTTCTTTGTCTCCCTACTAACTTTTTTGATCGAAAATATGAAGATTCATAAAAATAAAACAAAGTTACAGAAATACACGAAGTGCAGCAGGGATAGCACCGAAACCATTCCATGTACCAACACAAACGTGAGAGTTATTTGCTAGTAAATCGGCAGCTTGATTACAACTTCGATGAACAAAGGAGAAATCATGTTTTCATTTGTAGCAAACTCTCCATAAGAAAGATTGGATCTTAGGAGGAGTCTTTAACATTTTCATATTCCCAGTAATACTAAATGGTGACTTCAGCTAAAAATCGATTCAAAATTTCCTTTTCTCAAGTTGAAATTAATTAATTTGATTGATTATTCAAAACATTTAAAAAATTAAAAAATTAAATCAGTCAAAAGCAAAGTTAAACACAGTGACGGATCTAAAATTTTTTTTTGAGGGTATGCACATATAAATTAATAACATAAAATGTTTTGAAGATGGAAATATTAATGATATTTTAATTATAATAAGAAATCTTACAAAAAATATTACTAAAAATAAATTTTACAATTGTTCTCTTCTAGACCTTATTTTTTTTAATATCGTGGTATAATCTTTTTATTGTCTACATTATCGAATATATTATTTCAATAAAAATAACTAAAGAATCATTCAAACATTCATCTGCCACACAAAGTAACGATTATTATGCCTCGTTATATTTTTCATCAAGTGCAAATTAAACAAAAACTCAAAAGACTATAAAAAATTCAACAACATACAAAATTCAGCTCTTTGCTTTGAGCGTGTTTCATCGTCCTCAATAATTTCTGGCACATCCTTCAAAGAAAAAAACATAGTAATCAAGCTAATAACGATTTTATAATGTAAATCCAATGAGTATCTCCAACTATCTTTATAACGGCTTCTTGATTTAATCCACGAATAAGAATCGTTTACTCTTTTTTGGTGCCTCTATCTATGCTCAACATTAAAAACATAATGTTTAAGGTTTAGAGCCTAAGGGGTAAGATGTAGGGTTTAATGTTAATAATTTAGAAATTAAGGTTAGATTTTATGATTTAATTTTTTAGTGTTGGAGCATAAATAGGGACACCAAAAAAGAAAAAAAGTTTTTATTCTTAATCCACTGTCGTTGAAGATTTCCCCACTTCGTAAAATTTCTCTTATCTTACTCATTTAACTAGATTGAAGAATTTAATTCTCTTACATAAAACACCGGTCATATTAATATTTAATTAAATTAATTTAATTTGAGAGTGGACACAAATAAATAAAATTAATATTCAACAAACTATTTTTTTAAGGTGGGCACGACGCTAAGCTGTGCATCCGCCACCGATAAAACAAGTACAAAAGAAATCTGATGCTGATGCTGATGCTGCTAGGGCTTTGACGTATAGAAACGTTACAAATATTTAATCTTAATTTCAATGTTATATTTTATTACTAAATTTCTTTTATAAAAATATTTCTCTCAAAATTAATTTTTATGACATATTTCCACCTAATTTGTATAAAAAATTATAAGAAATTCTTATATATCTCAAGCTTTTAAAAATATTATATTTAGTTTTTTTTCAAAAAAAATCATTTTAATGAATTTTATTATATAAGAGAAAATAGTTAAAAAATCACGAATAAATATTGTTGAAAAAATTAAATCATTCTCATTGATTAAATGATAATTTACAAGAAGGCTTATATAGCCAAAGTCAAAAATTAATCAACAACTAACTAACTGCTACTAACAACTTCTAACAACTAACAAACTTTAAACTAATTACATTCATATTCTCAACACTCCCCCTCAAGTTGGTAGTTGAAAGATGTCTTTAACTCCCAGCTTGTTGAGAAGATACTCATGTTGCTGCACTCCAAGGGCTTTTGTCATGATATCTGCTAGCTGCTCTGAAGAAGAAACATGCTGAATTTGAATTAACCCCATTTGTATTTTCTCTCTCACAAAATGAAGATCAATCTCTATATGCTTGGTTCTCTCGTGGTACACTGAATTTGTTGCAATTTGAAGTGCAGCCTTGTTGTCACAATAGAGCTTAACTGGACCAGAATTATATAATTCAAGCTCTTTTAGAAAACTAATTAACCAAATTACCTCAGATACAACTATTGTCATACTACGATATTCAGCTTCTGTTGAGGATCGTGCTATTGTATTCTGCTTCTTGGATTTCCAAGATACTAGTGAATTCCTAATCTAACACAATACCATGTTACTGATTTTCTTGATATTGGGCAAGATGCCCAATCTGAGTCACAATAGGCTGAAACTTGTTCTTCATTTGATGCTTCAAATAACAGCCCCTGCCTAGAATTTTTCTTTATGTATTTAACAATTCTCAAAGCTGCTAACATGTGAGAATCTTTCGGTTGATGCATAAATTGACTTAAATTATGCACAACAAAAGTTATATCTGGTCTACTGTGTGAGGTAAATAAGCCTTCCAATTAACCTCTGAAAAACAGATGCATCTTTCAAGATTTTATCGTCAGCGTTAATCTCAAGTTCTTTATCAAAATCTGCTATTGTAAATTTGATGTTCTGTTCCAAATGAGTAGATGCTGGTTTGGAACCTCCAAGACCCAAATCCTCAATCAATTCTAGAGCATACTTCCTTTGGTTCAATAAAATTCCCTCATTAGATCTCATAACTTCAAATCCCCCCCCCCAAAAAAACTTTAAACTCCCCAAATCTTTCATTCTGAAATTCTGATTCAAGAACAACTTCAATTCTGAAATCAAAGTACTATCATTTCTAGTAATGAGTAAGTCATCCACATAAATCAGCATTACCACAATTGCATTACCTTCCCTCTTTGTGAAAATAGAGTAATCTGATTTACTTTGATGATAACCAGCACTTAACAATGTTTCACAAAGCTTCATGTTCCATTGTCTTGAAGCTTGCTTCAAACCATAAAGAGATTTATGCAGCATGCAAACCCTTGACTCCCCCTGGCTACAAAATCCAGGTGGCAACTCCATATAGACTTCTTCTTGTAAGTCACCTTGAAGAAATGCATTGTAGACATCCATCTGGTAAAGTGGCCAATTGTGGGCAGCAGCAAGAGCCAAAATGGTTCGAACAGTGACCATTTTTGCTACAGGGGAAAAATGTATCAGTGTAATCAATCCCAGCTTTTTGATTATACACTTTGGCCACAAGTCGTGCTTTGTAACGTTCAACAGCACTAGAAGAGTTGTACTTTACTCGAAAGACTCATTTGCAACCAATGGAAATTTTACCAGACGACAAGGGAACTAAAGACCAAGTGTGATTGACTTCAAGAGCCTGAATTTCCTCTTTCATTGCTTCAATCCACAAAGGATTTGTACTAGCTTCAGAATAGGATTTTGGTTCAACAATAGAAGTTTTGGAGAGGAAGGAACGAGTGGAGGAAGAAAGATGATCATAAGATAAAGAGGAAGAGATGGGATATTTTATGGAGGAAGAAGAAGAAGAATGTCAGACAGAAGCAAAGTCATTTAGCCATTGAGGAGGATGTATAGTTCGAACAAATCTTCGAACAGAAATAGAAGAATCAGAAGAAGCATTAGGAACAGAAGGAATAGAAGCAACAGGAACAACATTAGGAACAGAAGTAGAATCTGTTGAAACATTAGGAACAGAAGTAGTAGGGACAGAAAAATCAGATGAAACATGGGTAGAATCTGTTGAGATTGCATCAGACTGAATAGTGAGAAAGTCATCATCAGAAACAGAAACATGAGAGGGAAAAAACCAAGGAGAAATATCAGGACTGATAGAATGAAAGGGAAAGATGTCCTCATGAAAAATGACATCCCTACTGACAAAAAAAGACTTAGAATCCAAATTAATCATTATATACCATTTCTGAACATCAGAATAACCAAAAGAGACAGAAGGGAAAGCACGAGGAGAAAATTTATCAGAAGAATTTGTATTTGTAGCATACCCAAGACACCCAAAGACACGAAGGTGAGAAAGAGAAGGTGGACGATGATAAAGCAATTCATAGGGAGTCTTCCAGTGTAAAACAGAAGAAGGAAGACGGTTTATCAAATAACATGCAGCAGTAACACAGTAACCCCAGAATTTAACATGAATTTTAGCATGAAATTTTAAAGCACGAGCAACATCCAAAAGGTGTCTATGCTTATGCTCAGCTATACCATTTTGTTGTGGTGTATGGATGCAACTGCTTTGATGCAAGATGCCAAGAGAAGAAAAAAACTCAGAACAAGAAGAATTAAAAAAACTCAATCCCATTATCAGTTCGTATGAACTTAACAGAAAAAGAAAAAGGATTTTGAACATAAGAAATGAAGGATTTTATGAAAAGAACAGTGTCATATTTTAACCTCAACGGAAACACCCATGTCATCCTTGAAAAATCATCAACAATTGTAAGAAAATATCGTTGACCATGAACAGTGGAGGTACGATATGGTCCCCAAAGATCCATATGTAAGAGTTCAAAAGGAATTGTGGAGTTAGTAGAACTAGAAGGAAAGGGAAGCCTAGATTGTTTGGCTAAAGGGCAAACAGGACAAGGAGAACTAGAATTACCAGAGATACTATCAGACAGAGGCAGTTTAGATATAGTATTATAAGGAGCATGACCCAAACGGGCATGCCACAAAGCACTTTTATTAAGCTCAGAATGCATACAAGAAGTAACAGATTTCTTAACATCAGACAAAGGAAAAAAAAAGAAGGAAAAAAGGAAGACAAACCAGGCACAGATGCAGGAGATATGGAAACATAAAGGCCACCACATAGTTTACCAATCCCCAACATCCTGCCATTGGAGAGACCCTGAATCAAACAGAAATCAGGAAAGAAAAACACAACACAACACAAATCGAAAGTTAATTTGGAAATAGAGATAAGGTTGTAAGTGAAATCAGGGATATATAGGACATTTGACAGAAGCAAATCAGGGAAACACATAGAACCAGTATGAGTAATAGCGGCATTTTTTTCATTAGGTAAAAACACAGAACGAGAAGTGGAAGAACAAGAAATAGAATCACTCAAGCAAATGAAATCAGAACACATATGATCCGTAGCCCCAGTATCTAATATCCAAAAAGAACAAGATCTAGCAGAGGAACAAGAAACATCACCTGCCAGATTAGCAGAAGGATCAGCTGAAGAAGGCGGGGCACGATTGATCAAATCCAACAGTTGTTGATATTGTGATGATGTGAACGCTGGTGCCAAAGATGAAACAGAACCAGAATCACTCATCGGAGAAGCACCAGAAGTGACTGAGTCAGTAACCAAAGCAGCTTGAACATCCTTCTTCTTGCTAAATTTGAAGTCGGATGGAAATCCAATCTGACGATAGCACTGATCCTTTTTGTGCCTCGAACCTTGTAGTGATCGCAAGTACCAGTGAAACGACGACGAGACCCAGCACCACCAGAGGCTTATAGTGCAGTAGGATCAGAAGTTAAGAAGATAGGAGAAATACCATGGAGATGAGTTCGTTGAGATTCTTCTTGTAGAATCATCGAATAAGCCTGCTTGACAGAGGGAAGAGGCTTCATAAGCAGGATCTGACTACGCAAGGCAGAAAACGTCTCATTGAGACCCATAAGGAACTGAAAAAGATGTTGTTAAAGATGAACGTCCAAGTTCTCCTCTGAAGCATTGCACTCACATGTGGAAAATGGAACCAGAACGGCAAGCTCATCCCATAAAAGCTTCAACCGAGTAAAATAAGTAGAGACGGAAAGATCACCTCTCTATGAAGGAAAAAAATTCGAGCACTGTTGATCTTGTCGAACCGTTCACGAAGATCCTTTCAGATGAGGGCGGCGTTCGAAGCAAAGACAACGCCGGCGGACAAATCCCCACTGACGGAGTTCAAGATCCACGAAATAACAGCAGCATCATAATGGTCCCATTGAGAGCGGAGAGATTCAACGAAATTGTCTCGTTTGCAATCGCCTATAACAAACCCTAATTTGTTTTTGGCGGGCAAAGCAAGACGCATCGATCGGCTCCAAACGCCGTAATTGTCAATACCGGTCAACTGAACAGAGACAATCAGAGCACCGGTCGTATCGGACGGGTGCAGATAAAGGACATGATTGAGATCGATCGCAGTGGCCATCGAAGATATCGGAAGAGGGAAAGACGATATCGAAAGAGAGAAACAAATGAGAATGAAAGGGAACAGACCATAAAGAAATGAAAAACAGGCCAAAGAGAAAGAAACGGCCCAACAGAATTGGATCAAAAAATGACTCCTAATACCATGTTGAAAAAATTAATTCATTCTCATTGATTAAATGATAATTTACAAGAAGGCTTATATTGCCAAAGTCAAAGATTAATCAACAACTAACTAACTGCTACTAACAACTTCTAACAACTAACAAACTTTAAACTAATTACATTCATATTCTCAACAAATATACAAATTATTTAATATATTTTTTCTCCATTCTCTCTTGAGTTTGTGTAAGCCTCATCTTTTTAACTATTCGAAGCCATTTGCGTCTCCCTTAGCAGCTGGCATCCTTCTTCACCTTCTCCTTCTTTCCTTTTCTCCTTTCTTTTCTTTCCTTTCTTCTTGCTTCCCCTCTCGTCAATCTTTCTTTCTTGTTTTGTTGGATATTTTAATGTTGTTTTCTAGCCGGCTCGATGAGTTCTATCTACCCCGATGACCTTCGTTCATGGTTGGATCATCTCGTACGAGAAGAACTATTTCTTGTTAGTTGTGAGTGAAAATAAAGGTCTTCTTTTTTTCCAGTCATTTTTTTCTTTTTCGAGGTACCTTTTTGTTGGTTGGGCTCTATCTTTGAAGGTTTTCGACTACTTCGGTGATTGGTCAGGACTTTAGCTTTCCGTAGGTAAATGATTTTTGGTTTGGATCTACGTTCTCTCTCGATCTCCGTCTTTATCCATGTTTCATCAGCGGTCTTTTGATTCTTGAGGCGATGGTCTACTGATGGCTTCCTTCTCTGCAATACACCAAACGTTCAATATTCTGCGACAAACAGAAACAACATGCAGTTGTGGATTTAGTTTCAATGGCTTTGTTCTTATTTTGGTTTCTCTAGTCGTTGAAACATCCCCAACCCGACTTAGGAGTAAACCAAATTAGAAGATGTTTTAGAACGAGAAATCAATCAATATATAGCAATTAGCAACTTAACTCTTCACAACTAATCATCAAACCATTTTTCAGGGTGATTCAAATTTTTTTAACAACATTCATAATTGAACAATGGAGAAATAATTATACGCACCCGACTCACCACGTCATCCATGTTCCCTTACCAAATTAATAAATCCATATCAGTTTTTTTTACATGTCATTTATAATGTTGGGGGTTAAATATTCCACGTCATATTCTTTGATTTTCTCACGTGCAGCCACCAAAATATATTAGGGTTTATTTTTATTCTCAATCGTGAATCTTTAGATTATCTCTAGGGATTATTTAGAGAAAATTATCAAAGAACCAATCTATTGTCGATTACAAAGAAATGGTGCATTCAAATATTTTCAAGGTTTTATAAACTTAAATTGCATGAGAGCTTTTCCATAAAAAAAAAAGATAAGGTTTTCCATGGAAATCCTAACCGAAAAGATTCAATTGAATCTATTTTGTGGTTATATATATATAACCAAATTTTGTAAACTGGGTTATATTTGGCAACGAGATAGCATTCGTTTAGGTATTTGATAGCAAACTCTAACAACTTCGAATCGGTATTTTTATTCTTTATTCTATTTCATTGTTTTTTTTATTTCTTCAAATTTAAATTGACGTTTTCAATTTATAACTAATTCCTTGGTTGCTCTGTTGATAAAATTATGTCTGCATATGTTAAACTTCATTGTTGTCAATACGAACATTGGTTCTTTACTACATGCATGTTTGTATATGTTGAATCACATGAAATATCTATAAATTAATAGAGCTGATGGATGACATAACATCAAGATGGTTCATACAATCTTTGCTTTATTGTATTTTGTTGTTAGTGATGTAGTCAGAAGGTCGATTAAGTGGCCCCCAATAGATTTGAAGGCAAAGGTTGGACGCATCAACTTATTGTGGGGTACAATGGCCATTACAGGGGTGTTCTTTTGACGATGTCAAAAACACTCAAGAGTGTTTCGAAAACTTTGAACTATATTTTCGTGACATTTTGAGTTTGGGAGGCACAACTCGATAAGTTTTATTGGCAAGTGTACTATTTTGATTTATGTGGTAAAGTTTGCTAGGTGATAAACTGATGTGAGTCTAGAATGTTGGTATTCTATTCTCCTTATAGTGCTAATGTATTTTTACAATTTTTAATTTATAAATAAATCTATTTTTGCTGAGTAGAAATTAAAGATTGGACGTGTTATGCTCATTAAGTTGAATAGTGTAAGAATGTCTGAAAATAACTTCAACTTGTCTCCATTTAAAAAACTTTATCTTTTTCAAAGTTTTATTTTATTGTATTTGACAATTATAAATCATACAACTACTAGAGTCTAATTTCCGATTGTAATGTTATTGGTGCTTTCGGATTGAGAACAGTTTACCGTACATATGATTGTAATATGAACCTTGCAACTTGTTTGGCATTTCATTTGTGATTAAATATGATTATTGCAATCAAATACCGTTTAATAGCAATAGCAAATGGTGTCTAAGTCCATTATGATTACATTGTGAAGACAATTTTTTAATATTCCATTTTGGCATGACATTAAGAAACAAAATGTTATTTTGATTTAATTGAATTTTATTTGTGTTCTTTTATGTTGGTTGTATGTTGCTTCAATGTTCAAATAATTTAACATTAAGTTATTTATGTGAATTGAGTATGTATACATAAAGAAAGAAAATAGTTGTTTATTTTAACTGCATGAAAGTAAATTTTTAGAATAACATATTCATAAGTTATACTTTGAAATCAAGAGAATCCAATAATTTATAGACATGTATGTGATTATCAAGTAATAAAAAAAAATATAGATATGTGACAACAAAACTTTATATTAAACTTATTATAAGATAATAATATTAAGATTAATGGAGTTCGTAGCTATGTGACGCCAATTTGTAGAAATAGCTAAATAGCTTTGTCAATAATGGTTAGGGATGTAAAAACAGGTAATCGGACAGGTTTCAGGTCGGGTTCTGTCAGGTCGGGTAAAATCGGATACAGGTCATTTCAGGTAAAAAAATTTTTTGACTCGACTCGGGTCGGGTGCGGGTCCATTGCAGTCGGGTAATTTGCTAGTCAGGTCCATTTCAGGTCGGGTCAATTTTCAGGTCGGGTCCATTTCAGGTCAAACTCGTTGCAGATCGGGTAAAAACAGGTCGGGTAAAATCAGTTAATTGGCAGGTAAATTGCAGGTCGGGTAAATTTCAGGTCGGGTTCATTTCAGTTCGGGTTCATTTCAGGTCGGTTTCATTTCAGGTCGTGTTCATTTTAGGTCGGGTAATTTCAGGTCGTCGGGTTCATTTCAGGTCGGGTTAATTCAGGTTCACCAGAAATGAACAATTTTGAATAAAAATAAAGTTTTATGGACTATAGTGAAAAAAATAATAATAAATAAGAGCTAATTTGGACTAAAACAAAGTTTTATGGACTATAGTGAAAAAATAATAAATAAGAGTTAATTTGAAGTAAAAATAAAGTTTTAAGGACTCAATTGAATTGAATTAAAACTTAAAGGACTTAAATAAAAAAACTTATATAATATAAAAGGCTTTATTTATAATTTACCCCAAATTGAAATTCAATTTGGGAATTGTGCGGTTTCAAAATAAATTTTCCCGCCCATATATATTATAATTTAATATTATTTATTAATTATTATAATATAATATAACTTATTAATTATTATAATAACTTTATAAGTATAAATATATGTGATTATGTGTATATATATGTATTTTTATGTATTCACAAGAATATAAATTACAATATATAATTATATATTATACAAACATGTATGTATTTATTTATATGTAATGTATTATACATAAATACATGTATATGTATATACATAATACATACTATGATACTAATAACATACATGTATATATACATGTGTGTGTATATATATATATATTATACAAACATATGTATATATTAAATTATTAATACATTATACATATAACATATTATACATAATAATGAATACATGTTATACAAATATATGTATGTTAATATATAATGTACATGAATATATAAAATATATATATATATGTATATATGTATATAAATACATAAATATACATATAAAATATATGTATTTATAAAATTATAAAATATATGTATTTATATATGTATTTAAATACATAAATTGAATTAAACTCAATTGAACTGAACTAAAACTTAAAGGACTTAAATGAAAAACATCTAAAATTTAAAGGGCCACAAAATATTTAGCCCATCCAAAATTTCCAAAATTCAAAGGTCTACAAAATATTTAGCCCATCTAAAATTTTTAGCCCAAAGCCCAACAATTAATAATTATTATATTTAGCCCATCTAAAATATTTAGTCAAAAGCCCAACAATTAATAATTATTATTTATTATTGATATTATTAATTATTATAAATGGGTGGTGGGATACGAGCCCAAGGCCCAAACTATTACTAATTATTATTTATTATTAATTATTATATTATAAATACATTATATAACTTATAAGTTATAAGTTTATATATATATATATATATATATATATTATTTATACATTATAGGTTTTAGGGCCCATTTAAAAAAAATGGGTGGTGGAATATGAGCCCAAAGGCCTAAGGCCCAAACTATTACTAATTATTATTTATTATTAATTATTATATTATATAACTTATAAGTTATAAGTTTATATATATATATATATATATATATGGGATAGGATCAAATTACACCGTGTAAAACTCTCTAAGTTTTACACCTTTTTTGGATCGTTGGATGAGTGAAACGGATGGATAAGATTAACAGTAAAATATGTGAAGATTATCACTTGGGAATTAAAAACACGGAGTTAATCTCAACCATCCATTTCCCCCATCCAACGATCCAAAAAAGGTGTAAAACTTAAAGAGTTTTACACGGTGTAAGTTGATCCTAACCCTATATATATATATATATATATATATATATATATATATATATATATATATATATATATATATATATATATATATATATATATATATATATATATATATATATATATATATATATATATATATATATTATATTTATACATTATAGGTTTTAAGGGCCCATCTCAAATAAATGGGTGGTGGGATATGAGCCCAAAGGCCCAAGGCCCAAACTATTACTAATTACTATTTATTATTAATTATTATATTATAAATACATTATATAACTTATAAGTTATAAGTTTATATATATTTATATATTATATTTATACATTATAGGTTTTAGGGGCCATCTCAAATAAATGGGTGGTGGGATATGAGCCCAAAGGTCCAAGGCTCAAACTATTACTAATTATTATTTATTATTAATTATTTTATTATAAATACATTATATAAATTATAAGTTTATATATATATATATTATTATATTTATACATTATAGGTTTTAGGGGCCATCTCAAATAAATGGGTGGTGGGATATGAGCCCAAAGGCCCAAGGCCCAAACTATTACTAATTATTATTAATTATTATATTATAAATACATTATATAACTTATAACTTATAAGTTATATATATATATATGTATATATATATATATATATATATATATATATATATATATATTATTTATACATTATAGCTTTTAAGGGCCCATCTAAAATAAATGGGTGGTGGAATATAAGCCTAAAGGCCTAAGGCCCAAACTATTACTAATTATTTATTATATTATAAATATTTAAGTTAACAAATTGAATTTAAAAAATTAAATTAACAAATTAAAGATGTTGTCTAGATTAATCTAAGTTAGTTATCCAGGTTAACTTAACAAATTTAGGAAGTTATCCCGATTAAGTTAACAAAATAGAGTAGTTAACCAGTTTGAGTAACAAACTATAATCAGATTAATCTATTGAAAGACAATTGTTTCACATGTTATATATGTATAATAACATTAACTTTATGTTAAACATAATACTAACTTATATTTTGTATTTATTTTAATTTTATGAACAAAATAAAGTTTATAAACATAATAAAGTTAACATAATATATATTATATAATAAAGCATAATAAGTTTAATATATTATATTATCTATATATTACTAATATATTATATACTTAGTAAAAAATATGACAAATCTTTTAAGTATATAATTTTATCATACATAATATATATTTTTATACTAAAACAAATTTCTAAGAATATAATTTTATTATACATAATGTAGTTACAAATTAAGACAAATTTCTAAGTATAATGGAAGATAAAAATTTTCTAAGTAATGAAATTAACATAATCTACTAAAAAATTATTAAGTTTATAATGAACAGTTTACACTTTAAATTATTTAACATTTTTAGCCAGGTCTACATTAGTTCAGGTCAACAACAGTTCAGGTTCAAAACAGGTCGGGTCCATTAACAGGTCGGGTAAAATCGGATCTCGGGTCGATTCAGTCGGATAATATCAGGTAATTTGCCAGGTCGGTCTCGGGTTCGGGTTCGTTTCAGTCGGATGCAGGTCAGGTTTCAGGTCAAAATTAACAGGTCAGATTCGGGTTCGGGTCGTTTTCAGTCGGACGCAGATCGGGTTCGGTTGCTACAGTAACAGGTTCAACTCGGGTTCGGGTCAGCAACAGTCAATTACAGTTCAGGTTCGGATCATCGAATTCTCGGGTCAAATCAGGTTCTGACTCGAGCAGGTTTCAGACAGGTTTTCAGGTCCTGACTTGTTTTTACAACCCTAATAATGGTTGCTTATGTATAAACGTGTTAACACTTCCCATTTGTAAATATTTTAATTTTGTGAAAATAAATTAACCAATGATGTCTACTTCTAACCTTTAAAAGACAACTCAAAGAGCCTTAAGAAACATGAAATTAATAAATATAGAAATGTTATATATATATAAAGAAAATAAGACCTCATTAAGAAGTCTTTAAAATCAACATCGAAATAAAATTCAATGTCGGATAACGATAAGATAAGAATAAAGAAAAATATCTAAACTAGTATTATTAATCACCACTTGGAGCATAAACACCACACAAAGTTCATGACCAGGACGAAATTCATTACAATAAAACCATACACTAAAAAAGTCACACCTAGTTAATTAACGGAGAAGTCTAAATCTTGGCAGCAACAGTAGGAACCTTAGCCCTTGCAACAACTGGAAGCATCCCACGACCATCTAAGAACCTTCAAACAATAGAGAAAATATCACTAACATTAACAGGACATCGTCCATCGAAATTTCAGTTGCACCCTAAGATTGGGCGACTGTAAAAACATGTAAAAAAATAAGGAGATCATGAACACAAAAGTAGACACAAACAATCACCCAACAATAGATAGCATGACAGAAGAGTATTCACACAAGTATAATTCACTGAAAATTAAATTAATATAACTATAAAATAAACTTATGATTAAAATTTAAAATTTGTATATCCTTCGGCACGTGCAAGTAATTTCTATAATTAATTGAACAAAAAATATAATTAACAACACAAAAAGTAAAATAACCGTTGTAAAATAAAATTTGTTTAAAATTGAATACCTTATAGAAATTTGGAGCTGAAGTACCAATCATCTGTTGCATATTATTATAAGGTAAGTTTGAACCACTAAAACTCCAACTGTTATTTACAGCTTATAATAAATAAATAAAAGTAAATTGTTTCATTTGTGTGATATTTAAGAATATATAAATATAAGATGAATATTATTAGTGGTTACCGTGTTGAAAATTGCATTGTATTTTGATCAGGAGATACATAGATATTGTTTGAAGGCATCATTGTTGAAGGAATGACATGCAATGTAAAAAAAATAATCGAAAACAATGTGTAACAATAAATTTTAATTATACATAATGTTAGACTAATTAATCTTAAACTTACAAAGTTGTCATAACTTTGAGTAGAATCAATAGGCACATTAGATTGTTCTTCAATAGTTGATTGTTTTCTTATTTCTATACAAAGTGAAATATATAAAAAGGATATTAATTTAAAAAATAACAATACCAGAAAAAATATAACTTTTCTATAAAAACATTTACTAGGCTTGGATAACTTGGATGTTTTTAGTTTTCTTTTCTAAAGATGACCTTTAAGTCTACTATTAAAGATCTCTTTTGGCCTAACACATGATAGATTTAAGATTGGAGGACATCGGTTTTCACCTTCTTTTACAATAGCACCATCATCACCCGATATTTCTTCAATTACCCACCTCCTCATATTTTCTACATTTAAAATAAAATAAATCAATTATCACTTATATAACAAAAAGTAAAACATAAAAAATTGATCATATAAATAACTTACTAGATCGAACTACTCCTTTTGAATCTATCTCATTCTCTTTGAGCTCGTGATTCTTAGAGATGCATAATTTTGACAATTCTTTCTCAACTTCCATATCTCCTTCCTACAAAATCTTTTGACAAAGTTGGCTTGTCTTATCTTTTTTCTTTGGACTTTTTGTAATCAAGTTATAGGCAAATCAAACCGTTTGATTACGAAAGACAATTTCAACTTTTGTATTATACTGATGTGAGCACTCAACAACATTGTCACCATGCATATTTTTCTTAGCATTTTTAGTCCATCTTTGTAAGATATATCATTCGGGAATTTCCTTGATCTTTTTAACACTAATAATTCGTAATGCATAAGACCAAAGATAGCCACAACAATCAAACTTCTTGCAGGTACAACGAATCTCCATGATAACTATGTTAAATTGAATTGTTCGGACTCTTGAAGTAGTTTCATCCATCATAACTTCAAAAGTATAAATCGAATCATTTTGTGCAACTTCTCTCCAAATTAAAGGAATACCATCAAAAAATTCTTTCTGAAACCGTTTATATATTTTATGAGTATAAACTTTCGATGCATGAGTCAAAATACCAGAACCCATAATTGCACATGTAATTGAACCATTTTGCACTGAAAATCTTTCTCTACTTCGGAAGAGCGCCATCTTGCCACTAAATTTTCAAATTCAAATAAAAATTTGGTAAGAGAAGTAGTGGCTTTAGAAATACTATGCAAAACATTATTTGTAACTTCAACTCTTTTAGAAGATTTAATTTGAGAAGAAAATATATCAATGCTAAAAACAATACTTTATTTTTCACGGCACTTGTATAAACCTTTCAACCACGAATGATCTTGAAGATTGTGATCATTAATCATTTTTGTCCAAGTTTGCTCAAATTCTAATTCTGATTCACAACCTTGCAAGCACTTATAGAATAAGGCATGAAATTCAAGATTTGAATTAATACTATCGAGATGGGAAGGGAATTTTTTAGAAATATGCCACAAACATAATCTGTGACAAGAATTTGAAAATACTTCTTCGATTGCTTTGTTAATGACGTGATCTTGATCTATCATAATAATTTTCGGTGTTTGATTTTCCATTGATTGCAATAATGAATTGAACAACCATACAAAAGAAGCAGCAGTCTCATCTAATAAAAATGCACACCCAAACATTATAGTTTGTCGATGATGATTGCTCCCTACGAATGGAGCACATATCAGATTATACCTATTGGTACGATAAGTTGTACCAAAAAACCACAATATCTCCAAAATAATCATAATCAATTATGAATCTACCATCTCTCCAAAAAAATTGTCATTCAATTTTCTTGATCCACTTGAATCGTATAGAAAAACATTGGATTTTCACTTGTTTTGACCTTAAAATGGTTAAGTAAACTTTGACCATCTCCAACTTCAATCATCGTCATCTTTTGTTTGTTAACATAATTATAACAATCTCGTTTTGTAAACTCAACATCTTCATCATCCCTTACTTCATTCAACATGTAAGAGTAAACATATGTAGGACGTATATCGGCACTGACCTTTGAATTAATGACATTAGCTTTGGGTACTGGAATTGATCGAGCTGATCTAAGCAAATGTCTTTTTGAAGAGATTGTCAACTCGTGGTTATGCTCAGAAATAAAATGGGTGGTTGTCCATTGGTCATCTTGCACTATAAAGTGAATCATCGCTAAACACCCTATTCTAGTTTCTAGTTTCTTATGCTTTGCCTCCTCCACCCCTTTAAGTTCTTTGAAACCTTGTTTTGAACATGTAAAGTCTTTACTAAGAATAGTCTTAGTGCCTGAAACATATCTATTTTTTTCTTTTCGAACACTGAAACTCATGACATGACCATAATCCTTGTACAAATTATAAGTCGCATCTTCACTATTTACCACAAGTCCTTTAAAATCAGCATTTTGCGCCTGTCCTTTTTATGAAAGTTGGACTTTGAAAATTTTCTTCGCCACTATTGTGTAACATATCTACATAAAACTAAATTGATATGTACAAATATAATTTTAATTATCATGAAATAATAAAATATTTTAAGCAACCGAACTAAAAAATATATTGAATATAATTTAGTGAAATATTATCAAATTATAAAGTAATAAGAAAATACATCGAATTAATTCTATATAATAGCTCTGTAAATATGTTTAGTTGAATCTATTGAATCCATTGGGGGCCGCTCAATCGACCTCCTGACTACATCACTAACAACAAAATGCAGTAAAGCAAAGATTGTATGAACCATCTTGATGTTATGCCATCCATCAACTCTATTAATTTATAGACATTCCGTGTGATTCAACATATACAAACATGAATGCAGTAAAGAACCAATGTTCGTATTGACAACAATAAAGTTTAACATATGCAGACATAATTTTATCAACAGAGTAACCAAGACATTGGTTATAAATTGAAAATGTCAATTTAAATATGAAGAAATAAAAAAACAATGAAATAGAATAAAGAATGAAAAATACTGATTCGAAGTTGTTGGAGTTTGTTATCAAATACCCTAAACGAATGTTATCTCGTCACCAAATATAACTCAGTCTACAAAATATGTTCAATAGATTATAATTAAAAGAGAAATATATATAAAAACACAAAATAGATTCAATTGAATCTTTTCGATTAGGATTTTCATGGAAAAACTTACTTTTTTCGATGGAAAAGCACTCCTGCAATTCAAGTTTACAAAACTTTGAAAATATTTGAATGCACTGTTTCTTTGTAATCAACAAAAGATTGATTCTTTGATAATTTTCTCTAAACAATCCCTAGAGATAATCTAAAGATTCACGATTGAGAATAAAAATAAACCCTAATGTATTTTGGTGGCTGCACGTGAGAAAATCAAAGAATATGACGTGGAATATTTAACCCCCAACATTATAAATGACATGTAAAAAAACTTAATATGAATTTATTAATTTAGTAAGTGACTATGGATGATGTGGTGAGCCGGATGCATATAATAATTTCTCTGAACAATGAGTTCACATGATAAGATATTCGCACCAAAGTATAACCCACAGCATGTCTTATCTTTTCTATACTTCTTATGACCCAAGGTTATTGTGAAACCTATAAAAATACTTAGGGTTCTTGTTTAATACTTACACATCATTAAAGTGTAACTTGATACACTAGATAACAATCTTACAACTTCAGGACTAAGATAAAATTTTTCAAAGTACTTATTCACAAAGTAGCCTTGTTCTTTAGATTAGAAAACGCGTGATCTAAGTAGTGATGTAAAATCAGGTAATTGTTCAGGTTTCAAATTAGATCATGTTATGTCAGATCAAATCAAATACGAGTTATGTTAAGTCAATTTAATGGTTCGACTCAGATCAGGTTGGGTTCGGGTCGACTCAGATTCAGGTCATTATCAAGTTGATTTCAAATCAGATTGAGTTCGAGTTCGGGTCAGGTAAATTTCATATCGGGTAAGTTTTAGTTCATGCCAAAACGGTTCAGGCCTGAATCAGTTAATTAACGGGTTAATTCAAGTTCGGATGGACTTCAGGTCGGCCACGTTAAGGTTGGGCCACATTCAGGTCGGGTCACGTCGTTAACGGATAAAATTCAGGTTAAGGAATATCAATTTCGGTTAAAGTTTAAGTTGGGTCTTACCGTTTACAAATAGACTTCGGTATGGTGATTGTGGGTAAATTTCAGATAAAAATAAAATTTTAGGGAATATCAATTTTAGGGGTCAAGTATCTGGTCATATCCCTCCTATTGTCCTCAAAGATCATAACACACATCCTTCCTATTGTCGCCAAATAAGGGCCTTAGCCCGGTCTGTAGACCACCGAACACAAATGAGCTCAAGACTCTATGACATGCCATCCAACCTATGACCCACTAGCTACCAATGTATCATTTAATTAGGTGATCAAGAATCGTGAATCATGTAATCAAGCAAGACAAGAATCAAGACATGTTCAAAGTGTCATTAATCATGTAGCAAGATCAAGAAGCCCTTAGGCTAGTGAACCTTAATTCAAAATCAAGAAGTATCATTCTTTAACATGATTCATCAATTATTCAAGCTAGGCAATCAAGGCAATAGACATGTTCCTTTTTTTTTTTTTTTTGCTCGGCAATAAATATTTTATTCATTAAAAATGTCATACATGATCACCAAATGCCTCGTTAAAAAACCCTTCCCCTTGGAAGGGGAAAAAGAGTGCAAGATGGTGATCAAGAAACAATGAGTAACAAATCGCCTAGATAAGATTGACACTCTTACACCTGCTACAACACCTCACCGTACCTAAACCACCGATGGAAAACTCTGCATCCCTTACACAGAATAATCTAACCAAATCAATTTACGCCTACTGCAAATGCAACTCAAATAGAAACTGCTGCAAAGAAATCATGGGGCTCCATACTTTTCAAGAACAACATAACGCTCCATACCCATCAAGAACTCCACAGTAATACAAGAGACTTTACAAGGTTGAATCTATGTACTTCTATAGCATTCGGTTACCAAATTTTCAATCAATTATTAATCTAATTTAAACTAAACTTTAATCCAAAATCAAGATAAGATTAAAAAAAATTGAATCATGAATTTTCAGAATTTAAACTCACGAAATCCACCAATTAAATCAGATTTGAATAAGAACATACTTGGGTGAACAAAGAACACTTATATGGATTCTTTCTTAATCATGCATGAATTTCTACCAATCTTAAAATTTTCCAACCTTCAATTTTCCTCTTGTTTTATCTCTAAATTCTAGATTTCACTCTCTCTCTCTTGTTTTTTCATTGGTTCGGTGGAAAGTGAATGAAGAGAAAGATGACACCAATTTGGTGTCATGAAACAAGGTAGTTTAGTGTCCCGCTAGTGATGACACTTGGTTTTATCCATTTCCACATAATTTAATTATAATTTATATTATAAAATGTAGTTAATATCCACTATGTTATTTTATTATTATTTTTTATATTTTTTTATTAATTTATATAGTTTTAATTTTTACGATTTAGTCCCCAATTCAAATGTTTACACTTTTCTTTTATATTAAATTGATAATTTTAATAGGCTAAGATTTGAAGTATTACATAGGGTATTACAAAGTCTCCCTTGCCTTTTGTTTTTTTTTTGTGGGCTTGTATTCTTATGTTTCTGTTCAAGCTTTCTACTTGGTTTTGTTTCTGTCTTGGGCTCGTTTGTGATCTTTCTTTATGTTTTTTTGTATTATGCTCTTGTTTATCTAATAAAGCCGGCTTAACAGTTTAAAAAATATATTTTAATAAAATTTTAAAAAAAGAACTTAATTACTCTCATATGCATAAGAATCATATTTTTGCTAAAACAAGTTTAAATTTTATTTTATTTATGATATACATTAATTGATCGAGTGACCAAAGGTGTTAATATTGTCTCATTTTGTATGAGTTCGAATTCAGACATTTACCTTGTAAATGTTATTATCTCCCCATTTAACCAAAAACATAAATTTGATTTATTTGCCTCTAAATGTATTCGATTAAGTTAAAATTAGTGTTTCGTATTTACAATTGCACCAAGTCAGTTTTCATCATACCAATAAGTATGGGGGTAAGGTAAGTTACATTGTATTCCTAAAAGAAGAATTCATGTTCGGTCGATATTGCTAAAAAAATAATCATAAAATCTAAATTTTGAACATTAATAAACATTATACAAAGAGGGCTCTACATAATTAGTTCTTGCAGACCAAGGCCCCCTCTTAGGCTTCAAGTACAATATGTGTGATTGAATCACAAAATGTAAGGGTCAGAACCAACATTAGTAGTTGAAACAATCCCAACTTGCAGCCACGGAAATGAACTTCCACTCATATTGATGTCCTTTAGTTCACTTAGTTTTGCTAACATCATCGTACTGCCTGTTCTGTCTTCCTCATCTTGCTTAGAACTATTACAAATATTGTTCTTAATCGTATCGTTCTTGTTCTTGTTGTCAACTTGCAGTCGCTGTAGATTATCTTCCTTTTCTTTGGCATCAATGCCAATCCAAGGTTGCAAATAAATTTTGGTTGAAACATCAAAACTCGATCGATTAATATGGTTTCGTTGCACAAGCTCGTTAGCAGGAGCAGTAAGACTGAGATCGAGCTTAAGATCGAGCGGCTCAGAATTTTCGTTGTCTTGATACCGATGAAACTTAACTGAAGAGGAAGTGTGATCAGCAGATGGATTCGATGTGATCCAATGACATCTTTTATGCCCTCCTAATGCTTGTCCCGATGAAAATACCCGATGACATATTGAACATTGGTGTACTTTTGGTTTCTTTTTGGATTCAGAGGCCAATGTATTGAATCGAAATGTTGGCATAGATTTGGCGAGGAAAAACACGTCGTGATCGGGATCACGATCATCATTGGCTGAACTATCGTCTCTATGATTAAGATCATTATCGAGCCGAGCTGCAAAACATCCCTTAACTTTCTTGTGACTAGCTCTATGTCCACCCAATGCTTGATGGGAATTGAACACTTTCTTGCATGCTTTGCACTCAAATATTCCTTTCGCCTTATCCATAGGTACCCTTGACCTACATGATATGGGAGTAACGAAATTCAATGCGTTTCTTCTCTCTTCTTCTTTCCTAGCTGAAGTACAAGACTCATCGGGCTCGGTAACAAAAGGAACAACACCGATGGCATTAGATAACATCATCAAGCAATTGGCAGCATCTTCCTCTTCGCTTGATGGACCATCGGAGACCAACGATCTTTTTCTCTTAAACAAGTAACCCTCACCTCTCCTCGTCGTGCCATCGTGGTCACCATCTGACCCTTGTGACGAACCAAGCGATTCAACATCCCTAGAGCTACATTTACCATGCTCAAGAAAAGATTTCCACGAAAAGAACTCCTTGCCACAATTCTCACAAACCCTACAGCTCTTTAATCGGTTAGGGTTTGTTCTTAATCCGTACATGCGTTTGTTGCCCGGTTGCACGATGTTCCCTCCTGATTTGTCTTCCCAATCACTAGCGGTGTCGTCTTCGTCGACGTACCAGCTCTTGTCGCCCAGTCCATGCGACCTCATGTGACCACCAAGTGCTCTCCCACACCTGAACCCTTTGTTGCAAAATTTACAAAAGTATTTGAACTCAGATTGTTGATCCACTACAAAAGCCATATTGAAAAAGGGAAATCTGGGAAATGAATTTGAATGAAGTGAAAGAAGAATGGAAATGAAGGGTGAGCTGATTGTTCTTGTATAGTGAAAAGTTGTATGGTGAAAATTAAGGGGGAGAAGACAATAGTCCTAGTTTTTAGTAAGAGTAATGGATTGGTTTAATTTTGTGGATGGGAATTTACTTAAATGGATTAGAAAGAGAAGATAGCTAAATGGTTTGGAGAGTTAAGGCCGTTTGAGAAGTGTTGGGGTGACAAGTGGTAGGAGAGGGTTAGAGACTTTGGATAAAAACTTTAGGCGTGCAAAATGAGTTCAGATAAAAACAGGTTCAAAGTTTTAAGGATCTTGTATAATGCTTTCTAAATTAATAAATATTAATGGATTTTTTTTTTGCCCTCCTCAGGGCTATGCTCTGACTAAATCTTGATCGTCTCGCGTCGCACACTTAATTTAATGGGTGAGTCTCTCAATAAAAATTTTCTGCATACATAACATCTCGAATTCTAAACTTGTTTAAGTGATATCAAGCTGCGTATCACTTAAATTAACTCTGTTGATAAATATTAATGGATTATTAAGTGAGTATATCTTAAACTTTAAAATAACGGGATAAAAAATTAGAATAAAATTTTCTGACATTTTTGGGTGCTTTATGTATATACTAATATTAAAAAAAAAAATTAAGTTTAGAGTTAAGACTTAAAATTTAAAATTTAAAGTGTATTGTTTAATTCTTAAGGTTAGAGTGTATAATTTAATTCTTTTAATGTCTGTTACTTTTGTCTTTTGTTTCATTATAATTAACCAAACATACCCTAAATATCCAATAAATCAAAAATAATTCGAATAGAATTCATTTATTCTTTTTATGTGTCCTTTCATTGTGCCCTCATTATGCCTCACCTCTCATTTTCTACCACGTGTCTTCTTTGTCTCCCTACTAAATTTTTTGATCGAAAATATGAAGATTCATAAAAATAAAACAAAGTTACAGAAATGCACGAAGTGCAGCAGGGATAGCACCGAAACCATTCCCTGTACCAACACAAACGTGAGAGTTCTTTGCTGGCTAATCGGCAGCTTGATTACAACTTCGATGAACAAAGGAGAAATCATGTTTTCATTTGTATTTTTTTATCATCAACTGTATGAATATTATTCAAGAATAAAGTATCATACAGCGCGACGCAGCCTTTACGCCTCATTAAAAACCTCCCTAATCTTAATGGAGGAAAAGAGTACGTAATGGCCCGTCAAAAATAAAAAACGCCTAAATACAAGCTAAGAATAAAGAACACCTATCCACTCCCTCCTTTGCTAATACATCGGCAAATCCATTCGCCTCCCGCGGTATGTACTGAAACTGTATCTCCGAAATGACTTGACACGCTTGATCAATTGTCACAAACGACTCCCACAACCTCCACGAACGTTTTGCCGAACATGTTTTCATTTGTAGGAAACTCTCCATAAAAAAGATTGGATCTTGGAGGAGTGTTTAACATTTTCATATTCCCAGTAATACTAAATGGTGACTTCAGCTAAAAATCTAGAATAGAGTTCTTTTTCATGAAAAATTATCCAATAAAGAGCAGTAAAAAAATATTCAATTTTTTTTTCTCAAGTTAGAATTAATTAATTTAATTGATTATTCAAAACATTTAAAAATTAAATAATTAAACCAGTCAAACACAAAGTGTTAAGTATGGCTCATATACTGTAAAAGGACATATGAGCTTAATAACCAACCGACTTGAGGGATCCTTGGAGGTTAAGGAGTACGAATCTTTGGAGGATAAGGAATACTACTTCCCGAAGGATTAGAACAATTGTAATCCTAGTTAAAATAGGATTGAGTAGTAGTTATCCTAGTTAGAATAGGACTTGCATGTAGGGGTTATATAAAGAGGCTTACCCCCAACTCATTAGGCACTTCATCAATTGTTCTTTTCAGACTTTAAGTGTTGTTTTTATCGGGCATTATCGATTGAATAAAAGAAAACAACCGCTATTTACTCCCCGGGGACGTAAGCACACTGATGAACCTCGTTAAATCTCTTGTGTTCATGCTTGTTTGATTTTCTTTTTCGTTTGTCATGTGCACAACAACTGGTATCAAGAGTCTGATTGTGATGGCTATGTCCGGTGCGAAATTCAAAGTGGTCAAGTTCAATGGTGAAGGTAACTTCGGATTGTGGCAGACGAGGGTAAAGAATCTGTTAGCCAACAAGAGATTTTAAAGGCTTTACGATCTACAAAACCAGCGTCGATGGAGGACGACGATTGGGAAGAACTGCAACAACGAGCGACTAGAACCATACGGTTATGTTTGGCAGATGAGATTTTGTATCACGTTATGGATTTGACGTCTCCAGGAGAGATATGGAACAAGTTGGAAAGTCAATTTATGTCCAAGTCTCTGACAAATAAATTGTATCTAAAGCAGAGGTTGTATGGGCTGAAGATGCAGGAAGGTCAGGATTTGGCGCAGCACGTGAATATCTTCAATCAAATTATCACCAATTTAACTCAACTTGATGTGAAGATTGAAGATGAAGACAAAACAATGAATTTGTTGTGTCTGTTTCCTTTTTCTTATGAACACATGGTGACTACTCTTACATATGGGAAAGAAACAATCAAAGTTGAATAGATTACTGCAGCCTTGTTGGCCCACAACCAGCGAAAGTGTTAAGTGTGCAAAAGTCTGATATTTATGGCCTAGTCTAGCTCAATTATTGTTGTTCTTAAGTATAGTTTATTTTCATTTATTAGGAAAATATACACAAAACTGCATAGATTAGATATTATGCCTTATTTGATGAACTTAATTGTTTTTATATAAAAATATTGCTCAGGTGTGTTTTCTCTCTGTGCGCAGGTACCCGCCCAGGCAGACGCCACCGAGGCAGCAAAGAGGGTAGAAGAGGAGAAGCTGGAAATTAATGGAGGAAGCTATTGGACCATCTGGAGAGCTGATCGAGAACTGACAAAGAGGAGATGCTCAGAATGAAGAGTTGTACCAACCCCTGCACACCAACCCAAACCTCTGCCGAGGCAGACAACGGTATGTCATCGAGGCAGCAACTCGAGGAATGGTGTAAATATGCAAAGTGGTGTGCGACTAAAAGATCTCATCAAGCCCGATTTTTGGAGACCACTTGCACGTGCATTAGAGCCCAGCAGACAAAGAAAAGCCATGATCAAAGTCAAGGTGGAAAAAGTCAAACAGGAATCTAGGAAGAATTAATGTTAGATTTGTTCTTTTAATAAGTTGTAATTAGATTCTAACTAGGATTCTTGCCCTAAACCGACTTAGACCTAGGCACCTCCCCTATAAATGTCAATCGACTTGAAGGAGAAAACAACAATTGAGATTAGAGAGAAAAATTCTTCTTGTCGAAACCTTTGTGTCGCCATCTCCATTATGTTCTAAACCTTCCCTAGGGCTAAGGGTTGGTTGCTTAGTAGTTGTGAGAGTTTTGCTTGTATTTGTTTAGGTTTCAGTTTTTGCAATAAAATTCAAGGTTTGTTTACTCTTGGTTCTTCATTGTGTGCAATCTTTATCGGGGGAGAAGAGCGCATCAATCTATTTGTTCAATATCGAGAGAGTTGGACTCACGAAACGAGTAAACACGATTTTATCCAACCACAGGATAAAGCTACTTCGGCTTAGGGATAAGTTAGAAGTTCAGCGACTAAGAGAGGCTTCATAATCGGTTGGTTTTTATCCTTAGATTCACGCTGAGAGGTATTATCCAAGACGTGTTCGCCAATAGTACTTCAAGCTTAGGGATAAGAGGAAGTCATTGAAGGGAGCCTTGCCGAACCTTGAATCATCGCTTAACTTCCCAGGCAGTCACATTGGTCTTTGTCAAGGCGGGCTTCTGCGGAGGCATACTCGTGGGCGGCTACCGAAAGTTGTTAAGTTGATATGCGAAACCTTACCGAGATAGTGCATCCAATCTCCACACTGCGAAGCATTCCAATACCGGCCCATTCTCTCACTCTGATTTCTCAATTTATTTTATTTGCTTTAGTTTTAGTTTTAATTAAATCCAAACAACTCTTAATACTTGTGTTTTTATTTTTTATTTGTGCAGTAAGGTGAATTCTGAAGGTTGTCACAATCCTTGTGGAGACGATATCTTAAATACTATAACTTGGCACCGTGTATACTTGCACGCAATTTGCGCATCACTTTTGCACGCAAAAAGTTTTTAGCGCCGTTGCCGGGGATTTGCGTACAACTTTTTGTTTTTATTTTTCTGCACTTTTATTTTTCTGTTTAACCCCCTGGTTTTCTTTGGTTTATGACCAGAGCGAACTAGAAATCACCCTTGCGAGACTACGATCTAGAGCCTGAACGTATTGCACACAAATTAAGACAAGCAAACAGAGAAGTCATGGGTGACCAAGAGAACATCCATAACCAAAATTCACCACAAGCCAGAATCGACAATGATGTGGCGGACGATGGCAAGCAACCTCCTGCCGCTCGGCAGCTAGTTCGTGGGTACTTGGAGGAGGATCTCAGAAGGTTGAACTCTGGCGTGATTGATCCAGAAATAGAAGCGAACCACTTTGAACTCAAATCAGTCATGTTTAGCATGTTGAATACACTTGGACAGTTTGGAGGATCTGCCACTGAAGGCGCTCGCCAGCACATGAAATCCTTCTTGGATATATGCAAATCCTTCAAAATTCTTGGAGTCCACCCTGATGTGCTTCGACTCAGATTATTTCCCTATTCACTAAGGAATAGGGGAAAAAACTTGGTTCAATAGTCTACCATCAGAGTCCATTGAATTGTGGACAGAACTATGCCGAGATTTCTTAGCTCGATTTAATCATATCAATCTAACTAATAAATTGTGGACTGACATTACTATTTTTCGACAGGCAGATGATGAACTGATGTACGAGGCATGGGAGAGATATTGTGAATTGCTAAATAAATGGCCCTCCCATGGATTTTCAGAGTGGACACAAGTATCCATATTCTACAATGGTGTAAACACACCAACGAGGATGATGTTGGATTCCTCTGCCAATGGTACATTACTCGATAAGAAGTCAGTCGAAGCAATTCAAATCTTAAACAGGATGGCTAAAAACGACTATCAATTCCCTAATGCCCGCCGCGGCGGCATAAGGAGGCAGGCCACAACAAACGAGCTAGGAGCATCAGATGCAGTCGTAGCGCAAATCGCTCAGTTGACAAAGATGGTAAAAACTATGCAAAGTCAGAATAATACCTTGCAGGTTAAAGCCATTGATACTTTTTGCGACCAATGTGGGAGAGACCATGACTCGTCCGAGTGCCAATAAGGAATAGAAACCAGCTACTTTGTGGGTAACTTCAACAAAAACAACAACCCTACATTGAACACCTCTAATCCAGGCTGGAAGAGACACCCAAATTTTTCATAGAGCAACCCCAACAACGCTCTGAATCCGGCTAATTAGGCAAACTAAACACAAGGATTCCAGCAAACAATGTCGTGGCAGCAGCAATAGGCAGCGCCCAGTGCTTTAGAGAAGACATTAAATGCCTTCATGACTCGGACAGGTACCTATATGTCCAACATGAACTTATTTGTTAAGAAAAATGATGCTTTCATAGACAGGACCGAGATGAGAATGCAAAATCACGGGGAAACTTTAAAGGCGCTAGAAACTCAGGTAGGGCGGTTTGCGCATCTACTGAACACTAGACACATTGGAGTACTGTCTAACGATACTGAAGTCGCAGGGAGATCCACTCATGAACTTGCAAGGCAATCATAACTAGGAGTGGGAAACAACTCAAGGAACCATGTGCCGGCGAACCAAAGGAGACAGAGCCAGCAGCCGTGGCAGACCCTGATGCTACTGCCTCGGTAGAATCAGAACCATCTATTTCGGCGTCCAATTCTGCTGATATCCCAAACAAAACCAAAAAGAAAGTAGAAAAACCAGAACATATCACACTCCCTCAAATTAGATTCCAATACAATGAGGGTATTGAAAATATTCGGTCGCCTCCCCCATTCCCTTAGTGGTTGAAGCAGCAGAAGCAAGAGTATCAGTTTAAAAAATTCCTGGACATTCTCAAACAAGTACACATTAACATACCCTTTGTCGAGGCCATAGAACAAATGCCAAATTATGAAAAGTTCCTCAAGGACATGGTGTCAAGACGAGTAAGGATAGGAGGATTCGAAACAATGTCCATGACATAAGGTTGCATGGCAATGTACCAAAACCGAGCGCCACCTAAACTAAGAGACCCCTGCAGCTTCCTCATTCCATGCGCCATAGGGAACTATTACGAAGAGAAAGCCTTATGTGATCTTGGGGCAGCATTAACTTAATGCCCAAATTGGTGTTTGAAAAGCCGAGAATCAAGAAAGCTCAACCCACCACCGTCATGCTCCAGTTAGCCGACCGCTCTTACGTGCATTCAGAAGGAAAAATTGAAGACATCTTGATAAGAGTAGATAAATTTATTTTTTCGGCTGATTTTCTCATTTTAGATTGTGAAGCAAATGAACATGCACCAATCATATTGTGAAGACCATTCCTGGCCACGGGCAGAACTCTAATTGATGTGAAGAAGGGAGAACTGGCCATAAGGGTAAACAACCAGCATATAAAACTCAATGTACTTCAAACTCTCAAGAAAGCAGAGAGCAAAGAAGAGTGCCAGCTGATCCAGACAAAAACGGAACTACTTCTCACATTGGATGTCTTCTGCCTTAGCAGTCACTGCATGGGTAGAGATTCTGAACACTATCGTGGCAGCTATTCAGACTACTACCTCGACATCTACCTCGGCAACCTGCCTGACAACTTCTTTGATGACACTAAAGAGGTAAACTAGACTGGTACTCGTCCAGGGTACTTCGAACCTCTTAAATATACAACGAAAGATAATACCATTGAAAATCCATCTATTGAACAGCCGCCTAAACTGGAAATGAAACCCATGTCCGAACAACTTAAATATGTTTACCTTGGATAGAACGATACTTTTCCCGTAATCATCTCTTCCAAGTTAACGTAGGAACATGAACGACGGTTAGTTACGATGCTCGGGCTGCATAAACAAGCCATTGGATGGACAATAGCTGACTTAAAAGGAATCAGTCCGGAAATTTACATGCATAAGATCCTCCTAGAGGATGATCATAAGTCGACAGTTGATGCCCAAAGGCGGCTAAATGAGGCCATGAAGGATGTGATGAGAAAAGAAATAATCAAGTGGTTCGATGCTGGTATCATTTACGCCATATCCGATAGCAAGGGTGTGAGCCCCGTCCAATGTGTGCCCAAGAAAGGAGGGATGACAGTCATTACAAATGAAGACAACGAATTAATTCCAACTAGGACTGTGACCGGTTGGAGGGTTTGTATGAACTATCGAAAGCTGAATAAAGCTACTCGAATGGACCACTTCCCCTTACCTTTCTTAGACATATATTAGATAGATTGGCTGGAAAACCTTACTACTGTTTTCTTGATGGTTACTCAGATTACAACCAGATTGCTATTGCCCCGGAAAACCAAGAGAAAACCACCTTCACATGCCCTTACGGAACATATGCCTTTAGAAGAATGTCGTTCGGACTTTGCAACGCACCAGCAACCTTCCAACGATGTATGATGGCCATCTTCTCAGACATGGTAGAAAATTTCCTAGAAATCTTCATAGACGATTTTTTAGTCTTTTGGGAAAGCTTCGAGAGATGCCTCGGCAACCTAGAAAAAGTACTCGAAAGATGCAAAGAATCCAATCTGGTCTTAAATTGGGAAAATGCCATTTCATGGTAGACGAGGACATTGTCCTGGGGCATAAAATTTCCCGTCGCAGCATCGAAGTTGATAGAGCTAAAATATATGTTATCGAAAAATTGTCGCCGCCCACCAATGTTAAAGGGATCAGGAGTTTTTTGAGACACGCTGGTTTTTATCGACGCTTTATTGAATTTTTTTGAAAATCACTATACCATTGTGTTATTTGCTTGAACAGGATAAACTTTTTAACTTCGATGATAAATGCACTAAGGCATTTGAGACATTAAAGTAGAAACTTGTAGCAGCTCCCATTGTAGCACCCCGGATTGGACTATGCCCTTTGAAATAATGTGTGATGCTAGTGACCACGCTGTCGGGGCAGTGCTCGGGCAGAGGAAAAACAAAGTCCTCAATATCATATACTATGCCAGCAAGACGCTCAACGTGGCCCAAGTGAACTACACTACCACTGAAAAAAGGAGTTGTTGGCAATAGTCTTTGCTTTTGATAAGTTCCAAGCATATCTCTTTGGGGCAAATATGATAGTGCACACAGATCACTTGGCCATCAAATACCTTTTTTTCAAAGAAAGATGCAAAACCAAGGTTGATACGATGGATCCTACTCTTGCAAGAGTTCGACATAGAAATTAAAGATAGAAAAGGGATAGAGAACCAGGTGGTTGATCACTTGTCACGACTAGAGGAGAGACCTACAGATGCAACCGAAATCCAGGAAAACTTCCCAACAGCATACCTCACAACTACCCAGGCAGCATACGCCATAGCCGCAGTGGCAGACTCTCTGGCAGCCAAGATAAAATCCACCACACCCTGGTACGCTGATATCGTAAACTTTTTAGTTAGTGGCATTTCCCTCATTACATGAATTACCAAGGGAAAAAGAGGTTCCAAAATGATGTAAAACATTATTATTGGGATGAACCTTTTCTTTTTAAACAATGTGCATACCAAGTAATTCGAAGATGCATACCAGAGGAAGAACAACATGAAATCCTCCAACATTGCCACAACTCACCTTGTGGAGGACATTTTAAAGGAACCAGAACCGCCGCCAAGGTTCTCCAATCAAGATTCTACTGGCTGACATTGTACAAGGATGCCCAGGCATACTACAAACAGTGTGATATATGCTAAATAACATGCAATATCTCAAGGAGAAACGAGAAGCCATTACAAAATATCCTAGAAGTCGAACTGTTTGATGTGTGGGGAATCGACTTCATGGGCATGTTCCCATCATCCTGTGGGAACTTATACACATTACTACAGTAGATTATGTGTCTAAATGGGTGAAGGCAATTGTTACACTAAAGGATGACTCCAAGACTGTGTTGAATTTTCTCCAAAAACACATCTTTACAAGGTTTGGAGTCCCCAAAGCCATAATAAGTGATGAGGAGAAACACTTCGATAATAAATTGATTGCCAAAACATTGAAAAAATATGGTGTCACACATAAGCTTGCAACAGCATACCACCCTCAAACCAACGTGTAGACCGAAATTTCAAACAAGGAACTGAAGAGCATTCTTGAAAAGGTGGTTAACCCATCTAGGAAAGATTGGGCCCTTCGGATCCACAATGCATTATGGGCATATCGAACAACCTTCAAAACCTTATTGGGCATGTCACTATATAGGCTCGTATATGGAAAAAACTGCCTCTTACCTGTCGAGATTGAACACAAGGCGTACTAGCCATCAAGACAGTAAACTTAAACTGGTAAAAAATCGGGCAGAAAAGACTTCTGGACCTAAATGAAATTGAAAAATTCAGAGCTGTAGCGTAAGACAACGCAAGGATATATATAAGGAGAAAACAAATAAATGTCACGACAAAAAGTTACTGTTGTGGTTGTTCATGCATGGGAAGCAAGTTCTTTTTTTTAATTCTCGATTAAAACTATTTTCAAGAAAGTTGAAATCAAGATGGTTTGGACCTTTCGAGGTGGTCAAAGCATTCCCACATGGTATAATCACCATAAAATTCAACAAAAATAACCATGAATTCACAGTGAATGGGCAGCTGCTAAAACACTATACAGGAACCCACATTACCAAAGACAAAGAAGTGGTTATGTTAGGAGACGCATACCAATGCACCCGTAACATATTCTAAATCATTTTTCTTTTTAGTTGTTAATTTTATGATTTAGGAATTAGATTTATTTTTCTTTAATTTTCTGTTATTAGGATGTAGATTTCCATTCAGAATTTATCCCATATTATTTTTCCTTTTTTTCAAGTTTGTCTTCAAGATCTCTCACAACTCCACCTTCCCGTCAGCAACCGCTGAAGGCGGCCAAACACTTCAAATTCGCAGCTCGAAAGAGGATGATCCTGGATGATGATGATGATGAAACCTCCTCCGAGACACCATCAATTTAAGCTTCTCTCTCATTCTTCTATTTTATTTTTGTCTAATTTATGCTAAATTTTATGTATGTAGACATGCATTGAGGACAATGCTCCTCTCGAGTTTGGGGGGAATTAGTCCTCTATTTTTTTTCTTTTATTTTTTCTTTTATTTTTCTACTTTTTTCATTTTTCTGTTTATTTTTTTGTTGTATTTAGGTTCTAATGTAACATGTCTTTATTTAAAATCTAATGAAATCTTAGTTTGAGAAAAATTCTTAAGTAGCTTTTACCCGTCGCGGTAGATTACCTGCCTGGGCAGCAACCTTAGCATGACTCTGGATTTACTTAGAATCTTACTATGATATAAACTTAAAGAAACACTCTTTGTGACTAGTTTGATTTTATGACTTCTAGGAAACTTAGGTATTTCACCTAGTAAACTTAGGTTGAACTTGATATTAAAAAATATATGTTTAGAAAAAAAAAAGAGAAGAAAAAAATATATGTCCTAGAAATCCCCGAAACTGGCTCTAGGATAAGCTAGAGATGCCCAAAACTGGCTCTAGCCAAAAAGGTGCTAAATGAAATCATTAGAGGTGCCTATTGTAAAGTGTTCATTAGTTCTATATTTTATGCGCATTCTATCTCATATTATTGATGTTTTAAGTACATTTTAGGCATAATTAGGTTCATACATTGCATTTTACAATATTCTTTACTTTGTCATGCTTTTATTGATTATCTTTTATTTGGTAAAGAAAAGATGTTTTAGTTTAGTTTTAGTTCCAAATAATAGAAGCTGGCAGAAGGAGAGATGAACTGATTGCTGAGGCACCAGACCAAGGAGTTGTACTGATGTAGTTCAAGATAAAAATAGTTGTTGCCGAGTAGCCGCCACCGCCATACCTGCTGCCCAGGGCAACAAGCTGAGGAATTGAAAAACTGGAGTGCGATCTGTAGGGTAAAAAATCTTAATTCCAATGATGCCATCCACTCAATATTCTGATGCCTGGAGCAGCGGACAGAATCGTCAAAAGAGAAGATTAAGATAACTTACGATGCAAAGTAACGAGAAAGAATCCACATTCAGCTCAAAGAAGTCAGAATTAAAGGTTACATTTAATGCAAAAGCTACTTTGTAGACTTCTACTCCAAGGAGGACTTGGCCTAGCTAATGCCTATATATACTTGACATAGGATGTAATTCAAGACAACTTAGGTTTTCCTTTAGGCATAGTTTAGGTTTTCTTTCCGCCAATTATGTTCTAAATTTTCTTTTGGGTTTGGGTTATATTGTAAACTAGTGTGAGAATGGTTGTTTAGGAATTAAGTTTATTTTTGCAATAAAACTTCAAGGTTTGATTATTCTATGCTCTTCATAGTTTTCAATTAAGTTCGAAAGATTAGTTGTTAGCTATCTATTTGTTCGGTATCGAGAGAGCCGAACTCATGAAAGGGATAAGTACAATCCTCACTCTAATCAAGTGTTGATCAATCCAGCCTAGACATAGGTTAGGATTTCATGCGGCTAAAAGAGAATGAACCAAGGTTGTTGTCTTTGCAAGATTCACGTTGTGACGGGTATCATCTACAGTGGGCAACAACAGCATTCTGACTTAGACATAAGCGGTATCAATATCGAAGCGTTCTGCCGAGCCTTAAAGGACTACCGAGTTTGCTGCCAAACCATACGTCCGTTCCACATCCGAGACAGCGAAAGCGTCAAAGTAGCCAATCTGTCATCCTCCGCTGAGGCAGCAAAGTCTGGCATCACAAAGTAACTTAACCTATTCAACACAGTTTCACACTACTAAGCAGCATAATCTAACATGTTTTATCATCCTGATCTTTTCTATTATTCACTTGTGTTTTATTTACATTTCTTTATAAACTAAAACTCACTTGTGCATTTAATTTTTTGTGTGCAGGAATTACAATTCGAGTTAAGTTGTCCAATTCCTTTGGGAGATGATATCTTTTATAATATAACTTGACAAGAGTGTGCACTTGCGCACATATTTAGAGAACACCCAAACACTCTACACCTATCACTGGCTCTAGTGGTTTAAATCCTTTTGTTTATGAATTGCAAAAGAAACTAGAGGGAAACCCAAGGGAATTAAGGTGCTTATCGGAGTTTACTTAGAAGTCGAAGAATCATTCTTATAACAAGGACCGCACACACTCACGAGATACATAGTTCGGTTCCGGGTAAGTCCATTGCCATTCGAAAAGTTGTTATTAGGCGTAAATCTACACGGTATGTAAAGGTTTCTCAAGGTGCTCTCTCGACTAAGTTTACATATGATTTTAAGTTTTGGCATGTTAGTGTTAGATTGCATTGCTTGAGGACAAGCATTAGTTCGAGTTTGGGGGCGTGTTAAGTATGCAAAAGTCTTATATTTATGCCCTAGCCTAGCTCAATTATTGTTTTTCTTAAGTATAATTTATTTACATTTATTAGAAAAACATACACAAAATTGCATAGATTAGATATTCTGCATTATTTAATGAACTTAATTGTTTTTATATAAAAGATACTGCTCATGTGTGTTTTCTCTCTGTGCGCAGGTACCCGCCCAGGCAAACGCCGCTGAGGCGGTAGAGAGGACAGAAGAGGAGAAGTCAGAAATTGATGGAGGAAGCTATTGGACCATCTAGAGAGCTGATCGAGAACTGACAAAGAGGAAAGGCCCAAAATGAAGAGATGTGCCAACCCCTGCACACCAACCCAAACCTCTGCTGAGGCAGACAACAGTATGCCGCCGAGGCAGCAACTCGAGGAAGGGTGGAAATATGCAAAGTGGTATGCGACTGAAAAAGCTCATCAAGCCCGATTTTTGAAGACCACTTGCACGTGCATTGGAGCCCAGCAGACAAAGAAAAGCCATGGTCAAAGTCAAGGTGAAAAAAGCTAAACGGGAATCTAGGAAGAATTAATGTTAGATTTGTTCTTTTAATGAGTTGTAATTAGATTCTAACTAGGATTCATGCCCTAAACCGATTTAGACCTAGGTCCCTCCCTATAAATGTAAATCGACTTGAAGTAGAAATCAACAATTGAGATTAGAGAGAAAAATCCTTCTTGTCGAAACCCTTGTGTCGCCATCTCCATTATGTTTTAAACCTTCCCTAAGGCTAAAGGTTGATTGCCTAGTAGTTGTGAGAGTTTTACTTGTATTTGTTTACTCTTAGTTCTTCATTGTGTGCGATTTTTATCGGAAGAGAAGAGAGCATCAAGGTATATCTACATCATCAGTTCATATTTTTTTTTAACATCATGCATGATTTTATTAATGAAAAATCATACAAAACACAACCAATAGCCTCGTTAAAAACCCCCCCTAATCCTAAATGAGGGAAAAGAGTGTCATCAGTTGCGTCAAAAAACACGAAACAATCAACAAGCCTATACCCATAACCAAGACACCCTATCGACACCACCCTTTGCAAGGGCATCCGCCAATTGGTTACCCTCCCGAAGCACATGCGAGAAACACACTCTGGGCAAAGCCTCACACTCATCGTCAATCTGAAAAAACCAGCGCCACAAACGCCATGGTCTGCGCTCCACACCCTGAGTCCACGCGATCGCCACCATCGAGTCTGATTCAATAATCACAGAGTGAATCCCCTCCCATGACAACTCCCACAACATCATCAGAGCAAACGCAATCGCCTGAACCTCAGCCTCATTCGAGTCCGCCACCCCAATCGCCCCGGAAAACAATCCCATATTCCGGCTCTCCCAATCCCGTAGCACTCCCCCACATCCCGCCAAGCCCGGTTTACCCCGAGCTGCCCCATCCACATTGAACTTCCACACCCCTCTCCAAGGAGGCAACCATACCACCTCACGTCTTAACGACAACCCCACCTTTGATCCGCTCATACAAATCAATGGACATTTCCACCATGTCGTTTCACTTATGTCCACTTGGTCATACCGTATCCGCGTCCAATGAAACGACCGTAACTGGACTAAGAAAAATATTCCCTGATGCGAAAGACGCTTGTCTTGAAACATCAGCTCATTACGAGCAAGCCAAAGAGACCAAAGCACACTAGTACAGCCGATTAACCACCAAAATCACAAATCACCTGTGAAGATGCTATGGAAGCACACAGTAATAAATTCCCTCACATGCCTCGGACGCGCCACCGTCACCCCCCACCATATGAAAAAACAGTCCCAAACTCACCAAGCCATCTCACATTGCCAAAGGATGTGATCAATCGCATCCTCACCTCCCCCACAACTACGGCATAACAGTAATGTCTCACCCAGCGGCAGTCCGCGAGCTGCCAACATTTGTAGCGTTGCCAAACGATCAAGCAAGATAAACCATATGAAGCACTGTAACTTCGGCATCACCGGTAATCGCCAAGGCCGGCTCACCTCGGACATATCCGAAATGCCAAAGGTCGACATCAATTTATTCAACGCCCTCACCGAAAACCCACCCGACGGCTCATGGACCCAAACGAGACGATCAGCCACCCCATATCGCAGCGAACAACCCTGTATACAAGCCAGCAAATCCCGCAGCATACCCCACTCAAAGGCTCGCAGGTCCCTGCGAAAACACCTACCCCACTCGTCCAAAGACCGCCCCAACGCCTCACAGATACGCACTAACTTATCCACTGCCAAACCATATAAACGCGGAAAAGCAAACTTCAGAGGTTCGGAAATACACCAACAGTCATGCCAGAACAACACACACTCACCATTCCCTACTATCCAAAAGAATTGTGTCACATTCATATACCGTGCCACATACTCATTTTGCTGAACATCGACAATCTGTTTCCACATGGACGACATGGCCCTCTTGCTTCTATGGTGAATCCGCCATTGTAACACCTTCGTCCCATATTTGGCGTCCATTATCCCTCTCCAAAGAGAACCTTTCGCCTCGGCGTATTTCCATGCCCACTTGGCCAATAATGCCAAATTTCAGTCATGCAAATTAACCACTCCCAACCCTCCCAGACATTTCGGCCGACATGCAACTTCCCAACTAACCCGGCTTAATTTAGCATGCTCCTCCTTTCCCCCCATAAGAAATTTCGCCGGATGCGATCAATTTTCGAGATAATCCACTTCGGAACCAAAAATACACCCATGTAATACACAAGTAAAGCTGAGAGAACCGAGTTAACCAACACTAAACGCCCAGCGAAAGAAAGCGAATCTCTCTTCCACCCCGCCAGCCGCCTTCGAAACCGTTGAATCAGCGGATCCAAAATTTCCATTCCTCTCGGACAAACACCTAGAGGAATTCCCAAGTACTTCAACGGAAACTCCCCCCTCGGACATCCCATAATACTTCCCACACTGTCAAGTAACGAATCCTCTAAGCCAACACCAATGATACAAGACTTATCATAATTGATTTGTAGATCCGTAGTAAGCTCGAAACAAGTGAGCACCTGATTCAGGTTCCGAGCCATCTCAATATCACCCTGGATGAACAGCATTGTATCATCCGCAAATTAAAGATGAGACACCGATATGTCCCCCACCACCCGAACACCAGCAATTAAACCCACCCGTTCCGCGTTTACCAAAAAAATATGTAGAACTTCCGCCACAATTACAAAAAGAAGAGGCGAAATCGGATCACCTTGTCGCAGTCCCCGCCTCATTGAAAATTCCTCAGTCGGGCTACCGTTAATAAGAACTGATAGTCTTGCCGTTTCCACACACTCAGCGATCCAGCGACACCATTTCTCCCCAAATCCCATCCTTACCAGAACAAGCTTCAAGCAGCCCCAATCGATACAATCATAGGCCTTAGCAAAGTCGAGCTTCAGCACATAACTACCAACCCGACCAAATGATTTCTTCATTGAGTGTATCACTTCATTAGCTAAAAGAATACCATCTAGTATCTGACGCCCACTAATAAACGCAGCCTGAACATCACTAATAAGTTGCGGCAATACCTCTTGTAACTGACGAGCTAAGCATTTGGCCAAGATTTTGTACACGGAGTTCAATAAGCAAATCGGCCGGTAGTCCCCCAACATACGTGGATGCTCCTTCTTCGCTATTAACACAACGAAGGTCGAATTGGATCCCCTCGGCAACCTACCCGTTGCATGAAACTCCTTCATGAATTGCATTATATCACCACGAACAAAGTCCCACCCCTTCCGGAAAAACTCAAACGGGAACCCATCCGGACCCGATGCTTTAGCCCCCTCACTACTCCATAATGCTGCTTTGACTTCTTCCTCAGAAAAATTCCTCTCCAATGCGTTACGCTGCTCAGTCGATAAACAATTAAATGACACATCCGGCACTAATTCCCCACCTCCCGATCGGTTCCCAAAGTGTTGGGTAAAAGCCCTCCTCACTAGACTTTTTAATTTCCGTGGTTCTGTCACCCATTCCTCTCCGAACTGAATTCCCCGTATAGCATTCTGAGCTTGTCTAACTTTCGATGCTTTGTGAAAGAACGACGTATTACGGTCACCCTCGGCTAGCCATAGTGCCCTCGACTTTTGTCGCCATAGAGATTCTCGCAAGCTAGCCACCTTCCATAATTTAGAATTCAATTCCCGGTATTCCACTTCCTCATCCCTGGACAAAACACCTACACCCATCCGAGCATCAAAGCTCTCAATCTGATTCGATAGATCACCATATACCTTATTAATGTCGCCAAACTGCGACCGGTTCCAGCCCTTTAAAACCTGTTTTAAACCCTTCAATTTCATCCGAATCGACACAGGCTCCACCCCTGTTGACAAACGCTGCCATTCCTTCTCCAAAAATGGAAGAGAATTCAACCACGCATTGACAAATCGGAAAGGTTTCGGACCACTGTCCTCCACTTCACTAACCAAAACAATAGGCGAGTGATCTGACAATTCCTTCGGAAGGTGTAGAACAACTAATGATTCAAAGCGCTGCAACCATCCGTCCGAGACCAAAAACCTGTCAAGCCGACTACACTTTCCCCATGAGCCGAACCACGTGAATTGTTTCCCATTTACCGGGACATCAATCAAAGCTATATGCTCAATAAACGCACAAAATGCATCCATACCTGTGTACCCATGACCACATCCTCTCCTCTCCTCATGACACTTCACTACGTTAAAGTCACCCCCACACACCATTCGATCGACCTTGATCGCACAACCTCTACAATCCCCTCCCAAAACACCGCCTGCTCCGCCGTCCCGCAAGGTGCATAAGCCCCAACGATCCCACATGCCCAATCTTCCCTTACCAAGTTCCCACAAGCACCACTAAATTCCTACGTACCTCCGATACCGACACATGAAAGCCCGCAGGATCCCAAACCGCTAAAACCACTCCTGACCGGCCCTCAGAGGGAGCAAACAAAAAATTAAAGTTATCTGAAAACCACAATTGACTAACTAACCTTTCTGAAATGATCCCCATCTTTGTCTCCTGGAAGAGAGCCACTCCACATCGCTGTTGTCGTAAGACTCGCCCAATTGATCGTCGTTTCGCCGCTGCCCCAAGACCCCGCACATTCCACAACAACAGCCTCATTCGCCGCTATTTCAATTCCTCTCACGCCTCCAATAAGCGCGCAATGTCTTGTAAAACTTCTTCTTCCCTACTTGTTGTCACTGCCCCAATCAAATTTCCCACCCGCACCGTTTTCGTGGCCTCGCGAAGTATCGCCTGCTTACGACAAACAAAATCCGAATCGGACAGTGACCCGTTAGCAATCTCTATCGGGGCCTGCTTCCCTTCCTCCTTATTCTTCCTCGGACAGCCACAACCTCTTTTTGAACTTTTGTTCACTGTTGTTGTGTCGATCACCGTTGAATTTACTGGGTTGAGTTCCGATAGAAGACGAACTCTCCTCAATTCCCCATTTAATTCAATAAGGCTTGCCTTAGAAGCCCTGCTGACTACTCCCCGAGGCCCGACGCTCACATGGTACGGTGCATAATCAGCACTACACTCGACCGTATCCCGTGTTGGTTCACCGCTGCACACACCCCCTAACGCAATATCGTCTAAGCTACATCTATCCTTACTGCCAGGTTGTTCCCCCACATCGTGATTCACCATCCCTAATGATTCCTCCACACTATCGTTACCTTGCACGGGCGATGGTGGAGACAATTCTTCCCGATGCACATTCCCCTTCTCCATCTCATCCATTCGTAAACTTGCTTCGCAAGGCATAGAATTCTCTAACTCTCTATTCACCATCACCAATTGTTCCTCTTCCCTCCAACTCTCCGTCGATCGCACCCGATCATCCTCCCTACGATTATCCTCCCAAATGCGATCAATGAAATTCTTGTCCATCCCAAAACCTGTAGTCGTCCCATCTTGCTACTCCTCCCTTTCGATCGAGTTAGGCACTATTGTGGCGTCGGATTCATCATCCCGTGCAAACATCGAATTTGATTTCCACTCGACATCTCCCTCCCTAAGACTCTCCCCCTCTTCCGAGCACGACCCCAATTCACAATTACAATCTCGCTTCGTGCCTAAGACCTCCTCAAATTCAAAAACACGTATTGAAAAAGTCGATTCCCCCTCCTTGATTTCGACCATCTCATTTATCCGGTAAATCCAATCCGTCTCAATCAAGATTCTAGCTCGTTCGAATGACGATGGGGCAATTGTCTCCGAATCTATACGCACCAGCTCTCTCCATAGATTTGCAATATTACGGAAGGTCTCATCCGACTATAAGTGAATTGGCAGCCCGCTAATTGATAGCCACGTTCTTCGATTCGGGATAACAGTCGAAGGCGACCATTCCATAACATTCTCCAGCCATCACTCCAATTTACCCGACTTGATCATCGATTCCCGTAGTAGGCAATTGTCGAACATCAACAGGATTAAAGACCCTGCAATTCGCATCACTAAGAATCCCTTGAGGTCCGCACATTGGAAGTCCCTGGCCAATTCCGCAATTTTGCAAGGTTTTCGACAAAATCCCACTGCACAAGATTGCAGGATCTGCCATTTCTCCTTGTCGACAATTCCCCAAACCTGTTTGTGGGAGCCTCGATGCTCCGTCTGAAACGAATTTCCAATTCCCTCCATCCGATCAAGGCGCGGCTCATGCTCCTGCGATCGTAGGCCACTCTTACCGCCGTCACTAACCTGGGCGGAATTCCCCTTCGCCCCCTTACGATGCCAGTAATCGCGGCCACCATCCCTAGCCATAGATACCCGAATTCTCGATCCATATAGCCAAAACCCGTTGAATCGCTCAATAACCCTTTTCGTGTCCTTTCTTGATTCCATCCGTACAAAACCAAATCGAGCTCCATCTTTCGAACGTTTCGCAGGGATAAAGACATCCACCACCACTCCATGGGGGTCAAAAACCTGCCAGATGCCCTTCCAATGTAATTGATCCGAAAGGTTGTAGACAAAAAGGGACCAAACCCTTCCTCGACCTACTTCCCTCTGCGATTTGGCATCAACGCCACTTGCTCTCTTCCCGACGCCATGTATTCCTCTATTTGGTTCAGTTCATATTTACATTATCAAAAGATCTTTTCAACCTAAAAGGATACATTCTTCTAGTCAGGGCATTCATTACTATAAATCTCTTATTAACCATGCAAACTTACTATAATCATAGCATTTCGTAAATTATTATCATCTAAATCGTTCAATAATATTAAGCATCACGGTTTAACTTCTTGTCATGAAGGCTAAGAACGTAACGCATCATTTATCAAACATACCACAGCCTAGAAATCATTGATTCTTAAAAGTCAAACTTAAACAAGGTAAGTCAATCAAACCAAATTCATTAATGAACAAGGAGTATCAACTTTCAAGTCAAGCCGTACGAACAGTATTCAATGATCAAGTATTTTCAATCAGATTAAGATTAATCATTCCACTGAATCACACTTACAATTTTTATTCGAAACATGTATTTACATTAAAGGAACACTTTTCTTATAAAACAAGTAATCGTGGTTCTTCATTCGTTTAGATTTACCAATTCATACTTTCATATTAACAGAGCCTTGGAGATCGAATCTACAGTATAGGTACGTGAATCCCCAACCAACTGTCGCCCATAAAAGAAAATGGTACTCGCAGTACCAGACCGTAGTCCACCCCGACACTGAGCTCTATAGACTTTATAGCATGCCAATTATACCTAAGACGACTCGAGACCAAGGCTTAATCATATATCCTCTTTCATTAGATCATAATGAGCAAAGCTCCAAATCATTGTATCATATTACAATCTCTTTACCCTTCAATGTAGGGTGAGTACATTCACCTCACGTGAATTCCCATTCTCCTTTCAATTGATTGTATATCATCATGGCCATGTCCACAATCATATGAACCATTTATACATTCCTTCATTACAATTATAATTACAAGCTTATATCAAGCTTATTACAACCAAATATGTTGTTCTTTCTTATCAAGCATATAATTGATTCATTCATTACTCAATACATTATTTCCTCCATTCGAATAATTTATGACTTGAATTATCATCATTCATGATTCTAAACTCATTTCAAAGTTCTCAATCAACTACTAACTTAACATTGATTTACTTAACAAGCATATGAAATCTTCCAATTAGGATTTACAGTGAACACAACTCCAATTCAAGTTTAACAACACAACTTATTCATAGTGAACATTTCTTAACATAGCAAGCACATCCAATCCATAACTAAGATATCATATCACCCAAACTATTATCCTATTACTTTAGACACATATATTCGATTCTTATGAATTTTCTCATTGTTTCATTTTCTCTTTTCGAAGGATGTCATAATATCATTTATCATCAGATTACTTAATGTGTAGTTTCCATCATAAATATAATCACAAGTCCATATAGACATAATATAAACAAGAATGCAAATTATCATAATTAGCTTGTAATGACTTACCTCAAGTCCAAGCTTGCTTATAGAACATTATTCCAAGATAAATAAATGTAACTATAATCAACAAGAAATGCTCGGGAAGGTTGCTAGCCTTTCCCGAGTCTTTAACTACACTCATAGTTCGTTCCATGCTAGCCTTGCCTATTGACAGCCTCCACTCCATCCAGTCTAATTATAACAAGAATACAATCGGGGGTTAGAGTTATACTTATCAGCCATTTATTAAATAGAATTCAATCATAGATACATTCACATAATTTCGTCTAAATCTGTCCAAGTCAGTCACACTCATACACATATATTCATCAAGGAAATCCTTAAAACTTCTTATAAAAACAGACCCCATGTGTACACATACATGTAGAACAATGCCCTGTTCTTAACTTATCCAAATCAGTCCTTCATTTCATTAAAATACTCCCTCTCTTAATTTCACAATTTATAAGACAACCTACTAAGATTCAAGGTACTCAAAACTGTCCGTAACATTCACATTTACAAACCAATTCAAAAGCAGTCCCCTAAACTTTCGAATATATTAAAATAGGTTCAGCTACATTTATATATATATGTATACACATGTACATACAGTTCAATTTCCTCATCTACTAAGATATATATATATATATACATAAACAGTTTGCTAAATGATCTTAACAATCCATATCGTGGTTCTAGCACCGAAATTGATCTCAATTCAACTTTTAAACATGTCAAGGGATTCTAGTCACTCAATTGACTCAAACAAACCATCCAAATAGCTTCAATGACATACACAATTTCGCAACCATAATTACATTTTCGAACAACACTACAAAAACATAACAGCAACTCCATCATGCATATACCAATTGAAGAGATTAAGCTTCTTAACATGCTTCATTCTTCCAACTAACTAGCTTAGCAACTATAGATTCAAGACAATCACTAGTACTACCCGAATTATAGCTTAAGAAAAGGAAAGAAAGAAAGTACAATTACCTTCTTCCTCAAACAAAACAGCTAATGGTTCACTAATTTGGACTAATTCAACCCCCAAGCTTCCATCTTCCATGGACGGCATTTAGCTCTCTCTCTCTCTCTCTCTCTCTCTCTCTCTCTCTCTCTTTTGATGCTTCGATTCCATGGAGAAGAAGATGGACAAGGCTTCAAATCTTTCTTCTTTTCTTGACCGGTCCTCTTAATCTCAATTACACATGTTTCCACTCATAAATGACATGTGTGGACGCCCTTCAAAAGTTAATTATTTTACATGCATTTCTAAAATTCACAAGACTTCCAAATTCATCCTTCAAGTAATGGTCATCTAAATTTTCTTTAACTCAATTTTATCCTATCCTTAAATTGAGTTTTCAAATTCTATATTTAATGATTGCCGTTTCGTGGATGAAGTTAATTCCATTAATGCAAAATCGGCGTCCCCTTTTTCCAGGATTGTGGGAAATGTTTCCGAGGCAGGTAATTCAAATGGTGACTCAGAAGGCATCGAGCCGAAACGGTCTCAGCAACTTTCTAAGCTTGGCCTGGAGAGGAATGGTGTGGACCTTTCTGGTGGGCCTGCAACCCAAGAGAATATATCTGAGGCTCCGGATACACCGCAGGATCCTACGGGTGGGCCTGCAGCCCAGGATAATTTGTTTGAAGTTCCGGTTACAGCACAGGACATCTCAAGCTCGATCTCTGGATCTAGTGCAACAGGTGACCCAGTAATTGACAAAGCCTCTGGACTTTTCTCGATCAAACCCAGGTTCACCCGTCGCTCTTGGCCGTTTTTCCCTGGTTTTAGTACGCGATCCCCTTGCTACCCGGGGTTGGTTAATGGGTCTTTCTCTCGCAATAATTTGCACTGTGGTCCCCCCAATGTTCTGAACAAGATGGAGGAAAGGGCGCATGGTTCCCATAAGCCGGTGGATTGTCAGGATTCAAGCGCAGATCGTGCGGAGGAAAGGGAAGCTAGGTTGTGCCTTAATGTTTGTAATGGAGCTGGCCTTTTCTTCGAAGCTAGTGCGAAAGAGGTGTGTGAAAGATTGGATGAATTGGAGAGACAGGCAAGGAAGAAGTATGATGGGGAGAAATCAGTCTTGTAAGAATTTTGTATTTAATTTTTTTAATGTATAAATGTTTGATTTTATCGTGGAATGTACGGGGTTTGGGAAGGGCTGAGAAGAAAGTCGCAGTCCGAAGGTGTTTGACTACTAATAAAGCGGCGGTGGTTTTCCTTCAAGAATCAAAATTGTAGGCGGATGATGATTGGGTCACAAAACGGATTTTTGGCACAACCAAAATGATGGATTGGAGATTTTCTCCTTCAACCAGGGTTGCTGGAGGTCTTATTTCGGCCTGGGACCCGAATTTTTTCGAGTGTAGCTCCTCAATTATCCATCCGAATTTCATTCTGTTGAAGGGAATTCTGAGGTTTCAAGGCAGAAGTTTTCATTATGTGTTAGTTAATGTGTACGCCCCCAACGACGGTGCCCTACGAAAGGAATTCCTAAGGACTCTCATAGATCAGTTGGTGGCTTACAACGCTCCAATTTTAATTGGAGGGGATTTTAATGTGGTAAGAAACACAAGGGAGAGAACAAGGACTACTTCTTCAAAAGGGGAAATGGAGGTGTTCTCGAGTTTTATTGAGTCCTTATCCTTATCTGATCTTCCTTTAACTGGTGGACGGTATACTTGGTCCAGTCTTAGAGAGTGTCCTTCACAGAGCAGACTAGATCATTTTTTGATATCTCCAAAATTAATAGAACATTGGCCCAACTTGATTTAACAGCTTCTCCCTAAGAATATATCTGACCACAACCCAATTGGTCTCTTGCTTCAATGCTTCGATGAAGGACCAAAGTCGTTACGTTACTTCGATTTCTGGGCTGAGCATAAAGATTTCAATGAGCTAATCACGGGGGTTTGTAAGTCGTAGCAAATAAGCAGCATTGCCCGACTTTTGAAGGAGTGCAAAATTCAGGCGTCAACTTGGGCAAAAAATCTGAAAGCTACTGAAAGCAATGAAATGGCTAAGTTAGAAAGGAGGCAATCTAATCTCGATGAAGAGGTAGCGAGAGGCTGCAATGTAATTGAGAATCAAAGAGAGCTCAAAAATATCCGCATCAAACTATGGCAGCATAATAGACATCTAGAGCGTGAATGGCTTCAAAAGTCGAGGCTACGGTGGCTTGTTCATGGAGACGAAAATACAAGGTTTTTTCATATGGTAGCCTCCAATAGAAGAAGTGCCAATTCTATGGCCAAATTGATGATCGGAAGGAATGTGTATAGTGAACCAAAGAGGTTGAAGGAAGGCGTCAAAAAATTACTTCGAACAGAAGTATAATCCAAAGCTCAGGACGATGCGCGTTGCTCATTTGGATTGTGACTTAAGTAAGTTGGACAAGGAGTATGCTTCGTTTCTCGAAAAAAGTTATCTTTATCGAAAATTAAAGCCGCACTGGATTCGATGGACGGGTCTAGAGCCCCGGGTCCAAATTACACAGGCTTCTTGAAGAAATTTTGGCCAAGCTTACGGAACATAGTCTGAGAATTTTTTCATGATATGGCAGAACACAAGGTGGTAGATCCCTCATTGAACCATTCCTTCATTGTATTAATCCCGAAAATTCAAGAGTCGTCTCAAATTTCAGATTATCGATTGATCAGTCTGGTCGGTTGCATCTATAAGTTGTTTGTAAAGGTTCTCGCGCTAAGATTGGAATCAATAATTAGTGAAGTCATTGGGGAGTCGCAGTTTGCTTTTTGCACATGTAAACAGATTTTAGACTGTTTTCTTATCTCTAATGAGATCATTGAGAGTGTTAGATGCAGGGGACTAAAAGGAAGAGTGTTTAAGACTGACTTTGAGAAAGCTTATGTTTCGGTAAGCTGAGAGTTTTTGTTATATCTAATGAACAAAATGGGGTTTGGGAAACAATGGTGCAGGTGGATAAGTTGGTGTGTTAGCACAGCAAGGATTTCAGTGTTGGTTAATGGGTCTCCATCCAAGAGCTTTGCTATCTCCTGGGGACATAGACAGGGTTGTCCATTGTCTCATTTTCTCTTCAATATCGTCGCGGAAGGGCTAAGTGCTCTGCTCAGAAAGGCATCGGCTAGGGGCTTCATTAGTGGGCTAAAGCTTGACGATAATAAATTGGAGATATCTCATATGCAGTATGCCGACGACCTGCTCTTATTTAGTGAAGCAAACGAATTGTACATAAGGAATATGGTCCGCATTCTAAGGGGCTTTGAACTAGTGTCTGGACTCAAGTTAAATTTATGCAAATCCAAACTGTTGGGTATCAATTTTAGTGACGAAACTGTTAAAAAATGGGGGAGTTAGCTTCATTGTAGGAGTGACAAATTTCCTATCCCTTATCTTAGCCTTCCTTTAGGACAACACAAAAATTCCGCCTCGATATGGAATCCAATCGTGGCGAAGGTGAAAGCAAAGCTCTTGGGTTAGAAATCGAAGCTTCTTTCTTTTGGGGGCAGAGTTACGCTAATAAAGTCAGTACTTGCTAATGTTCCCATTTATTTCTTGTCCATATTTCCAATACCAGCTTCGGTTAGTAAAACACTATCCAAGATTATTGCAAAGTTTTTGTGGGGCTCACCGGATCACAAAACCATTCACTGGGTTAATTGGGATACCTTATGCCAACCGAAAGAGGAGGGTGGAATTGGGTTGATTGACTTTAAAATAAGAAGTGAAGCTTTGAGGAGTAAATGGTTGTGGCGCTTTGGGACAGAGCGTAATAGTTTATGGAGAAAAATTGTGATTGCATTATACGGTCCAGGTAATAATTCCTTATTGCCAAGCAACAAACCATCATATAGGATGTCTTGGATTTGGAAAAACATTGTTAGATTTAGCATTGGTAGCAACTCCACTTTTCATAACAACAATAGGTTCTGCGTGGGTGACGGCAGGTCCATACAATTTTGGTCAGACGTGTGGACAAATATGGGAGCTCTTAAAGACGGCTTTCCTAGAGTGTTTGCTCTGGCGGTTAAGAAGGTTGGATCCATTGCTGAGTTCGGGGTTGTGGAGAATGGAATGTGGAATTGGGTTATCCAACTAAGGAGGAGTTTATTCGATTGGGAGGTAGAACAGTGGAGAAACTTCATGGATACGATTAGTGGTCATAAGCCTATGCTGGGTACGAGCGATAGCATTAGATGGGCTGCCTCTTCGGATGGGATGTTTTCTTCAAGTTCTTTCCGCTTAGTGTATCCAAGGAACAGTGTCTCGAAACATCCTTGCTGGAAATTGGTATGGTGCAACTTAGCCCCTCCAAGTGTTGAGCTGTTTGTTTGGAGGCTAATTCTTGGGAGAATCCCAGTCAAATCTGAGTTGGTCAAGAGGGATTGTTTAGGCTCGGAGGTTGCCCGCTGCCCTTTTTGTGATGAAGAGGAGGAGACGGTTTCCCATCTATTTTGTCACTATAAGGGTATTTGGTGTTTGTGGAGTCGATGGTGGAATACATGGGAGGTAAGTATGATTATGCCGCCAAATATATTAGATTTATTTTTGCATTGGTCGGTCATTCCCAAGGTATCAATCAGCAACCACATCTGGACCCTTAGTTTTTTCAGTATGGTGTGGTCTATTTGGAAGCATAGAAACGATATTCTTTTCAAGAAGGTGAAGTTTGATGAGTACTTATTATTCGACTCGATGCTGGTTCAATTGTGCTGGTGGAGTAAAGCTAAATGGCCGGATATATGTTGGTCTTTCTCGAATATCCTTAGATGCCCCAGGAGTTTGGGAAATTTCAGACCTAGGAAGGACGTGCCCAATCAAATTAGTTAGAGACCTCCGGAACTTGGTTATGTCAAGTTTAATACCGACGGAGCTGTGAAAGGCGGCTACGGACCAACCGGTATTGGGGGTTATCTGTCCAATGAGCATTCGAAGATCCCAATGATGTTTTCCATGTCCATTTGTTGCGCGGATGTTATAACAGCAGAATTCAGAGCTGTTTTGGAAGTTGTGAAGCTTTTTAGGCAGTCGAAATGGTACACCCAAGTAAAGCTAATCGTGGAAAGTGACTGTGCCTTAATTATAGATTGGATGCGATCTCCAATCACGTCCCCCCGGTATTCAAGCCCTTGGTTCAATTGTGTTATGCTACATTGGAAGATTGCGGATGCGAGTTTCAAGTTATTCCAAGAGAGGGCAACATGATTGCTGACAAGTTATCTAAAAGCGGCATCGATCGGAAAAAAAACTTGATTGTCGTGTCTGAGAGTGAAGAATGAAGTGCAACAGTGGTGTATAGGCTCTCGATGCTTACGAGGGGTGGAGGGGCTTCAGAGGGTAGGTCTTGAGGGGAGCTATTTGTTTTAAGTGGTGTTCTGGTAAAGTAGTTTTGGATAATGTTTGTATGAGTAGTATATATTCGTTTTAGTGTTTATCTTGTAACTGTTACGCTGCACTCTTTTTCCTCCATTAGGCGTAGAGAGGTTTTTTAATGAGGCGTGTAATTGTTATTGACATTAATAAAAATCACCTTTCAAAAAAAACATTTCTTCTGGGTCGGGCTTTAGGGTATTACAGAGTCTCCCTTGCCTTTTCTTATTTTGTGTGTTTGTTTTCTTACATTTTTGTTCAAGCTTTTTGTTTGGTTCTATTTTTCTTTTTTCTTTTTTTGAATAAAAGAGAGGCCGAAGCCGCTACATTAAATCCCTACAAGACGGGCGTAGGGAGGGCCAAAAGTATCTCTATACAATAGACTAAGAAGATCAGGATGTTGTGAGGAATAAAGCATGAGAGAGCCATCAGGAGGTGCCGCAGATTTGGCCATAAAGTCAGCTGACATATTCGCTTCACGACGGATTAAAACAAAGATGACAGTCCATGAGTGATCAAGCAAGGAGGATATGGCCCGAATCAGCGCATGCGGACTCGCTGGGGAGTGATTGGAGAGCAGACGGTAAGCATCGGAACTATCAAGTTGAACAATGACACCACCATGGCCTTGACCATGAGCGAGTCGGAGACCCTCATAAACACCCCAAAGATCAGCTTGCAAAACAGTGGATATGCCAACGCGTTTGTTATAAGAGGCGAGAAAATTACCGTCATGATCCGGAAGCACCCCACCTATTGTGCCAAAGCCGGACGTGGAGGACACTGAGCCATCAGTGTTAATGCAAATCCAGCCTTGCTGCGGAGCTTGCCACTGGATCATCTCAATTGCGTGATTGCGCGCAGGGCGACAATGGATGGAGGAAACATATGACTTTGCCCAAGATAAACTGATATTTAGCAGCGAAGTTGGGTGTAGTAAATCACCTTGGAAAATTGCTTCGTTGCGACGCTTCCATGCTTGCCAAGTTAAAGACGCAAACAGGAAATTCCAAGGCCTGCAAACAGCGAACATGGGGAAGTGCTGACAAGGTTACACAAAAGCCAATCACGAAGAGGAAGTGCAAAAAATGATGCAGCAAGATCACCAGGGACCAATGATCGCCAAAGCGAGCACATAACCGGGCAATCGCGAAGAATATGCAATAAAGATTCTTCGCTCGACCCGCACATATCGCACGCAGCAGAGTGAGCAAGATGGCGTGAAAATCGAATAGAATTAGTGAGCAATTTATCTTGGACGGCTAACCAAAGGAAACCACGAATCCTTTCCGGTACGTTCAGAGACCACAACATCTTCCAGCATGGATCAATATCATTCCAACTAGAAATGGAACTATGAATATAAGCACTTTTGACAGAAAAAATGCGATTCTGATTACCCTGCCAATAGCAAACATCCGAACCAATGACAGGATTTGGAGGTGGGATATTATGAATGTATGTCAGCGCAAGAGGTTGTAGATGAAGAGCGAGCTTATCCCAATCCCAACCTCCAGATGTCAAGGAGAAGTCGCGAACTTTAGTGGTAGAATCAACCTACGCCATAGGAATACAATGATCCGACAAAATCCCAAGGTTGGGAATCCACAAATCAGACCAAAAGTGGACGCTGGCACCATCCCCCATGGACCAAGCAATATTTTCGCGATAAGACGACCAAACTTTTGCTAGCGAACGCCAGAAGGTGGAACAATTGGACCGTGACATGGTCGAAGGACAGTATCCATCCACGCGGTACTTTTCACGCAGTAATTTAATCCAAAAAGCATCTTGAAAGTGGACAAGGGCATCACACGTCTTCATTAAGAAGGCTGAATTAAAATCTCTAATACGGCGAAGCCCTAAGCCACCACGGCTAAGAGGCTGACAGATGGCGTCCCAATTTATAAGGGACAATGGCTTGGAGCTAGCGGATGCCCCAAAAATTAAACGTCGCACAATTTTCTCAATTTCCAAGCAAACGGACGAAGGTAGAGCAGTTGTTTGCATCAAATAGGATGGGATGCTAAGAATAACACTTTTCGCCAAGGTAATTCTACCCGTAAAAGAAAGCTTTTTTGCGGACCAGCCATCAAGACAAGAGTGAATCTTATCCAAGAGAAAATCAAATCTATCATTTGCTGCACCCATATGTCACACAGGGGTTCCAAGATATTTGCCGAGATTTGAGACAATTCTGAACCCGAGTCTCTCGCTAATTAGACATTGGAGACTAGCTTCTGTGTTTGGAGAAAAAAATATTGTAGTCTTTTGCTTATTGACGCAATGGCTAGAATATGTGCCAAAAAGTTCCAGGATACTTTCAATATTAGTGGCATTAGCGATGTCCGCCTTCGCGTATAAAATCAAGTCATCCGCGAAGAATAAGTGGGAGCTTGGCGTACCATTCCGAGCCAATTTGAAAGGTGACCAAACGCCACTAGAAACCGAGTGAGAAATGTAGTGCCCAGGTCTCTCCATGGTTAAATTAAAGATATAGGGTGAAAGAGGATCACCCTGACGGATACCCCTTTGAGGATGAAAAAAACGACTAAGACAGCCATTCCATTGAACACACATTGAAGAAGAAGTGATGCAATTTTTGATAATCCGAGACAAAGTAGGAGGGAAGCCAATGTCTTCTAAAGTATCAAAAATAAAAGACCAATGCAAACGATCAAACGCCTTTTGGAGGTCTACTTTAATAGCCATCCAACCATGTAAACCCTTTTTAGATTCCATAGAATGGATAATTTCTTGATTAACAATAACATTTTCAGCAATGTTCCTCCCCTTGATGAAACTAGTTTGAGTCGGGCCAATCAAGGAAGGCATAAGGGGTTGTAGGCGGCGAACAATCAACTTTGTAACAAGCTTGTAGATCACCGAACACAGGCTAATAGGCCTAAAATCAGCAAAGGTTTCCGGCGAATTAACTTTTGGAATGAGAACAATTGAGGTTTTATTGAACTCGGGATCCAGAACAGCCCCATTAAAAAGATCCTGAATCATGGCGCAAATAGACGGGCTAACAATATTCCAATTTTGCTGAATAAAGTGTGCATGGAGACCATCAATACCCGGAGATTTAAGAGGTGCCATAGAAAATAAAGCATCCTTAATTTCATCAGAAGAAGGCACATAGTCAAGAGCTGATAACGTAGCCTGCGGAATAGGTGGAAAGCAATTTCGAAAAGGATAGACATCATCTGGCATGTCTCCAATAGCAAAGAGATTAGAGAAATAAGATGCAGCCTCTTCTCGCAGAACATCGGAATCCGAACACCATCTATCATCATCAATTTTAAGCATGGAAGTCGCAGCTCGTCTCCTTTTACCCATGGCTAAGGCATGGAAGTATTTGGTGTTTCGGTCACCAAATTTAATCCAATCAGCACAAGATTTTTGTTTCCAAAGAAGCTCCTCCTGCTCAAGGACAGTCTCAAGCTCTTCAAGTAATTTTGCTTCAAGCTTGACCATATTCGACGATCTTCGATGGTCAAGGCAACGTTGGACACCACGTAGACGAGCCATGAAAGATTTTTTGTTTCGACCAATACTTCCAAAAACAGAATTATTCCAGTTCATGGCCGCTTGAGTGAAAGAGTGCAATGCGTCCGTAAGAGGCATAGAAGAATGCCAATTATCCCGAACAAGAACAACAAAGTCTGAATGAAGTACCCAGCCTGAAAAGTACCGGAATGGAGAAGAATGCAACGAGCAAGTAGATAGATTAGGAGAGAGCAAGAGGGGCCTGTGATCAGATTTCATACGGAGAAGGTGTTGCACAATAGCATTCGAAAAAGAATTGAGCCAAAGATCATTGCATAATGCACGATCCAGCCTTACAGAGACAGCACCTTTGTACCAAGCAAACTCTGGGCCATGTAATCCAAGATCTGAGAAGCCGCAATCGAAGACTAAATCCTAAAAATCAGCATCAGGTTTAGAGGAAGTGGCGCAACCTCTCCTATCACAAGGAGCTAAGGTGGCATTGAAATCGTCGATTAAGACCCATGGCTCGGTGACCTGAGCATGAATGTTGCGTAAGATAGACCAAAGAGCATGGCGATGGCGGTAATTAGGACTGGCATAGACAATGGTGGCTAAGAACGATGTAGTCGAATGCGGGTAAGATATCCTGCAAAGAATGAACTGGAAGTGACAGGAAACAATATCAATATGGATACTGTCAAACCAACATAGCCAAATTCCTCCTGAGAACCCGGCAGCCTCAACACGGAAAGAATTAGTGAAACCAAGAGCTTTGATCGCCTTCGAAGAAGGCTCACCACTAACTCGGGTTTCAACAAACGCGAAAACATTAGGCTTATAGTCACGCAAGTACTGTTTAGCAAAATGGATAAACTTTGAGCTTCCACAACCTTGTGCATTCCATACAATAATTTTAGCATTCATCATAAAGAAAAATGAGAGATCGGAAACCATATCATTCAACCATATCCGACCGATCATCGGAAGGTCGAGTAGGAGCTAGCGACAAACTTGATTTACTTACATTTATCAAATCAATGGCTGTTGAAGCACTTCGCTTGGCAGTAGGTTGATTACCAGGAACAACAAATTTTGAGGAAAATTTTCCATCAGCATTTTGGGCCAAGTCGTGGGAGCCAGTAGTAGCAGTGAGGATCGGGTTAGAATTTGCCGGGATAGAGACCGCAACGTGCTTGTTTGATATATCAGATGCCACATGCTTTTTGGTATTTTGCAAGCGGCTACTACTCGCCCCAACACTACCTTTGGGACGTAAAGGAAGGATATTCATATTACGGGGACTTAGAGCAAGCGCAGACGATTTTTTAACAGCCAAAGGATTACGAGATTTAACCTTCCCTTTACTCGATGCAGCGATGGCATTCTCCTTCCCAGCACTCACAGGTTCAAGACCAATCGTCCTGCCAGAAGTGTTGGGGCTTTCAGCGATGGCATTCTCCTTCCCAGCATTCACAGGTTCAAGACCAATCGTCCTGCCAGAAGTGTTGGGGCTTACAGCAGCAGGTTCACTAGCAACAGCTTGCTCAAGAGTGGTCGAAGGTTGATCTGGAAAGTTATCATCGTCCACATTATAGATGGGATTAAACCTGGATGAGGTGACACACGGACCAGCATCAAGTTTGGTAGTAGGGGGAGCAACCTTGGTTGTACGACGAGAGCGCCTCTCTACAACCATCCAGGGGCCATAAGGTTCTGATGGGGGAGGTGGAGCTGCTGCTGATAATGGAGCTTCATCCGCAGGAATCACAGTAGGAAGAGGGTGCAGTTTGGGGCAAAGATCTTGGACATGGCCGTATGTTCCGCATCCGTAGCAAACTATAGGCAAGGATTCATATTCGACAAGTTGAACTCTGCCATTAATTAGGATTTTTGAAACCATGGGAAGGCGAAGATTAACCTTAACCGCCAATCTAGCAAAACGCCCGCGGTTACCTGCATCAGTTTGTAAGTCAATTTTAACCACTGCGCCAATCTAAGATCCAATGGCTTTAAGGAAGCTACACTTATAGCAAGTGATCGGCAATCCCGGAAGACGAACCCAAGCCATAATACGACTAGGATGAGATTGATTAGGGCTGAAATCTGCAGACCATGGCTCCACGGTGAGATAATGGCCAAAAATTGTCCAAGGGCCATCTGTTAGAACTTTCAGATAATCGCTTCTTGCGGCAAACTTAACCAGGAAATAATCATTTTCAATATCAATAAGTTTCAAAGGGTGGGCTGGCTTCCAGATGTTGAAAATTCGATTATACAAGGTATTAAAACCTATCCTGCGACCAAGAACCTTGACAACTAGAGTAAGATCCATGCTCTTGAGAGCAAGATGTTGCACACGATCAGAGAAGTCAATTTCCGGAATACCATCAATCACACTGATACGAACATCTTCTTCAAGGAGATCAATATCCTCGTCGTCTATCGGATAAAGCTCCTCGTCATCAGACGCTTGAGAAGAACCAGTAACTTTGTCTTTATAAGAAACCGGTGCAGGGGCGGTCGAGTCGCAGTCCATGGTTACCGTCGAACCAGGCGGCTGAGGGGAGGCACCCGGCGGAACATCATCCGGCAACCGTGGTTTCTTGGATACTTGAGAGGATTCCGTGATTTCAGGGGGAGACATATTGTCCGGAAAGAAAAATGAATGTTTGGTTCTGTTTTTGTCTTGGGCTCGTTTGTGATCCTTCATTATGTTTCTTTGTATTTTTCTCTTGTTTATCTAATAAAGCCGGCTTAACAGTTCAAAAATATTTTTTAATGAAATTAAAAAAAAAGAATTTAAGTACTCTCCGATGCATAAGAATCATATTTTTGCTAACACAAGTTTAAATTTAATTTTATTTATGATATACATTAATTGATTGAGTGACCAAAGGTGCTAATATTGTCTCATATTGTATGAATTCAAATCCAGATATTTTCCTTGTAAATGTTATTATCTCCCCATTTAATCAAAAATAATAATTTGATTTATTTGCCTCTAAATATGTTCGATTAAGTTAAAATTAGTCTCATGTTTACAATTGCACCAAGTCAGTTTTTTATCATACCAGTAAGAATGGGGCAATGTAAGTTACGTTGCATTCCTAAGAAAAATTCATATTCGGTCAATATTGTTAAAAAAAATAATCATAAACTCTATACATAAAATCTAAATTTTGAACATTAATAAACATTATACAAAGAGGGCTCTACATAATTAGTTCTTGCAGACCAAGGCCCCCTCTTACGCTTCAAGTACAATATGTGTGATTGAATCACAAAATGTAAGGGTCAGAACCAACATTAGTAGTTGAAACAATCCCAACTTGCAGCCACGGAAATGAACTTCCACTCATATTGATGTCCTTTAGTTCACTTAGTTTTGCTAACATCATCGTACTGCCTGTTCTGTCTTCCTCGTCTTGCTTAGAACTGTTACAAATATTGTTCTTAATCGTATCATTGTTGTTCTTGTTGTCAACTTGCAGTTGCTGTAGATTATCTTCCTTTTCTTTGGCATCAATGCCAATCCAAGGTTGCAAATAAATTTTGGTTGAAACATCGAAACTCGATCGAGTAATATGGTTCCGTTGCACAAGCTCGTTAGCTGGAGCAGTAAGACTGAGATCGAGCTTAAGATCGAGCGGCTCAGAATTTTCGTTGTCTTGATACCGATGAAACTTAACTGAAGAGGAAGTGTGATCAGCATGTGGATTCGATGTGATCCAATGACATCTTTTATGCCCTCCTAATGCTTGTCCCGATGAAAATACCCGATGACATATTGAACATTGGTGTACTTTTGGTTTCTTTTTCGATGCAGAGGCCAATGTATTGACTCGAAATGTTGGCATAGATTTGGCAAGGAAAAACACGTCGTGATCGAGATCGCGATCATTATTGGCTGAACTATCGTCTCTATGATTATGATCATTATCGAGCCAAGCTGCGAAACATCCCTTAACTTTCTTGTGACTAGCTCTATGTCCACCCAATGCTTGATGGGAATTGAACACTTTCTTGCATGCTTTGCACTCAAATATCCCTTTGGCTACACCTTTGGCCTTATCCATAGGTACCCTTGACCTACATGATATGGGAGTAACGAAATTCAATGTGTTTCTTCTCTCTTCTTCTTTCCTAGCCGAAGTACAAGACTCCTCGGGCTCGGTAACAAAAGGAACAACACCAATTGCATTAGATAACATCATCAAGCAATTGACAGCATCTTTCTCTTCGCTTGATGGACCGTCGGAGACCAACGATCTTTTTCTCTTAGACAAGTTACCCGCACCTCTCCTCGTCGTGCCATCATGGTCACCATCTGACCCTTGTGACGAACCAAGCGATTCAACATCCCTAGAGCTACATTTACCATGCTCGAGAAAAGATTTCCACGAAAAGAACTCCTTGCCACAATTCTCACAAACCCTATAGCTCTTTAATCGGTTAGGGTTTGTTCTTAATCCGTACATGCGTTTGTTGCCCGGTTGCACGATGTTTCCTCCTAATTTGTCTTCCCAATCACTAGCGGTGTCATCTTCGTCGACGTACCAGCTCTTGTCGCCCAGTCCATGCGACCTCATGTGACCACCAAGCGCTCTCCCACACATGAACCCTTTGTTGCAAATTTTACAAAAGTATTTGAACTCAGATTGTTGATCCACTACAAAAGCCATATTGAAAAAGGGAAATCTGGGAAATGAATTTGAATGAAGTGAAAGAAGAATGGAAATGAAGGGTGAGCTGATTGTTCTTGTATAGTGAAAAGTTGTATGGTGAAAATTAAGGGGGATAAGACAATAGTCCTAGTTTTTAGTAGGAGTAATGGATTGGTTTAATTTTGTGGATGAGAATTTACTTAAATGGATTAGAAGGAGAAGATAGCTAAATGGTTTGGAGAGTTAAGGCCGTTTGAGAAGTGTTGGGGTGACAAGTGGTAGGAGAGGGTTAGAGACTTTGGATAAAAACTTCAGGCGTGCAAAATGTGTTTAGATAAAACAGGTTCAAAATTTTAAGGATCTTGTATAATGCTTTCTAAATTAATAAGCATTAATGGATTTGTTATGAAACGGTAAAAATTTAAAACACACAAACCCTAGTTGCTGACTGGGTTTTAAAACAACACGTTTTATAAAACAAATTCAAATACATGGGCCTTCTTTTTTAGGCTTAATTCAAAGGGAAAATTAGGTGTTCAGCCCTTGAGCACTTAGAGTTCATAGAAATATCCCAAAACTTTTTAAATTTATGAATTAACCCTAAAAGTTTTACAAATTTTCAATTTAATCCAAGGATTTAATATTAGTATAATTAATTATGTAGCCCATCTCATCGTACCGAATTCGATAAGGTAACGTTTCACGTTCCTGTTTTGTATCGTATTGCGTTCCGGGTAACTATGGTCGAGACTTTCACTTTCCACATGCGGGTGACCGTTGGCTTGGCTCTCTGTTCCCTCTTGGTCTCCATCTTTGTTCATCTTTGATCATCGATCTTTTGATTCTTGATGCAATGTCTGGTGATGAATTCCTTCTCTGCATTACTACAATGTTCTATTCTTCTACGACAACAGAAGTGACATGCAGTTGTAGATTTGGTTTCGTTGGCATTGTTTTTGTCTTGTCTTCTCTCGCTGGTTATGATGACTTGAAAAGTCTCCCTTTCCTTTTGTTTTTGTGTGTATGTTTGATTTCCTGCGTTTTTGTTCAAGCTTTCTGCTTGATTATCTTTCTGTCTTAGGTTCATTTATGACATTTTTTATATTTCTTTGTATTTTGCTATTGTTTATCGATCGAATAAAGCTAGCTTAACAGTTAAAAAAAACCTTAAGTGGTGTCCTAAGTGTTAGAATGATATTTTTTCTAACACAAGTTTAAATTTAATCTTTGGATAAACTAAACTGGTAGTCACTGAACTTTTAATGCGTTTTTAATATGGTCACCGAACTTTTAAAACATTCATTACAACCACTCAACTTTTAATTCGCTTTTATTACGGTCATTGTTGTCAACTACCGGCTAAAAAAGCCAACGTGACATGTTAAATATTTAAGGGTAAAAAACACTGGTGGTCACTAAACTTTTAGGGCGCTTTCAATATGGTCACCGAACTTTTAAAACTTTCATTACAATCGTTCAATTTTTAATTCGCTTTCATTACAGCCATTGTTGTTAACTACCGTTAAAAAGTTGATGTGACACGTTAAGTTTAAAAATAAACGTTTCCCACCCTATTTTCTCTCACCCTCTTATTTTCTTCCATCTAAACATGTCTATCTTTCTTTTTCACCCTCTTCTCCAACCTCTCTCTCTTCTCTGTAATCTTATAGCCTTTGTGGGGTGAAATTGTGCTATTGCCTGCATTGTTAAAAGATCTCTCGAGACTATAGCTATCCTAGAGTTTTTTTAGATTGTAACAATCACTTAACTTCGTTTTAGTGTTACCAAAAAAATTTCATCCCACCTTTAGAGTATTCAAGTTGCTAAGATTTTTCAATTTTTTCAAACACCCCTGTTCGAGAAATAATCTAACAAGACATGAAAATATGGTCTTCTAAGATCCCCCAATGCATTAAAAAGTGACATGTCAATATTATATATACTCAAATATAATTTCACTCCCTAGTTTTAAGTACCTTAACCATAAGAATAGTAGCAAAACATGTCATCTTTAGTTTTGTATCATTTTTTCTCAAAATTTTCAAATAATTTTGAAAATCGTTGAAAAAATAGAAACCATAGGAGTTTAATGCTATACCTTGCCACTTTATTATTATGTCTGTGAGAAAGACTGTTCTCCAAAGAATGAACCAACTTACAACTATAGACAATATGTGACTTTGCAATAGTGAATCTAATATAAGTTGAAACAATACTTAAAATTGGCCTACATATACTTAGTAAACTCACTTGAAAATCAGCTGCATGGATCTTTTGGGAAAAATCTTCTTAATCAAATACTTTGTGCTTCTTAAAATATTGGTATTAAGCATGCTACAATTTAATCACCAGTATATGCCCTCTTTTTATCGAGACCATTAGATTCAACATTATTAAGTTCTCCATAATCATTTTGATCACCAGTATATGCCATCTTCTATTAATGGTGGAGACAATAGGACAATTTAACCCCGTGGAGGTTATAAGATTACAGAGAAAAAAGAGAGGAGGGAGAGAAGGATGAAATAAAGAAAGATAGACATGTTTGATGGAAGAAAGATGGAAGAAAATAAGAGGGGAGAGAAAATAGGGTGGGAAAACGTTTATTTTTAAACTTAACGTGCCACACCATCTTTTTTAACGGTAGTTGACGACAATGATTGTAATGAAAGCAAATTAAAAGTTGAACAATTGTAATGAATGTTTAAAAGTTCGGTTACCATATTTAAAAAGCCCAAAAGTCCAGTGACTACCAGTGTAGTTTACCCTTAAATATTTGGCACGCCAGCTTTTTCTAACGGTAGTTGACAGCAGTGACCGTAACGAAAGTGAATTAAAAGTTGAGTGACTGTAATGAAAGTTTTAAAAGTTTGATGACCATATTGAAAGCGCCATAAAAGTTTAGTGACTACTAGTATAGTTTACCCTTAATTTTATTTATGAAATACATTAATTGAACCAGTGGCCAAAGATGTTCATATTGTCTTATCTTGTACGAGTTCGAATTTCGACATTTATCTTGTAAATGCAAATATCTCTCCATTTAATAAAAAATTAGGGTAAAGTACACCAGTGGTCACCAAACTTTTAGGGCACTTTCATTTTGGTCACCAAACTTTTAAAAATTTTATTGGGGTCACCCAACTTTTTGTCCACTTTCATTTTGGTCCCTCCTGTTAACTTCTGTTAAAAATGTTGACGTGGCACATTATATTCTTCTTCAACTTCTTTCTTCCTCTCTTCTATTTTTTTCCATGAAAATAAGAATTTACAAAAATATGACCCTTTATCTATGAAGCACGGGTACGGCCCATGAAGGGCGTCTCACGTATTAGAAACGTTCTCAGGACGGGTACGATGTGGGTACGGCCGGGGTATGTCCCAGGGACGTCCCCACATTTACATGATATGCCGAAAGATTAATTGAATACACCGAAAAACTAAAAGGGACATTTCGGAGACGGGAGTCGGGAGTTCACGCGCATACCCAAGCATTTTGGCTTTGGGTTTAGCTTAAAACACCATTTCCGAGCACCTTAAAGTACTTGTACCAAAGGTGATACTTGTTAACCAGAATTCTGTGCTGGTGTTTTCCAGTACGGTTGTGGTCGTGCTTTTTACAGTTTTTCTTAAAGCGGGTTGTCATTTTGGGATTTGGCGTGGATTTAAAAAAGGGAAAGGTTATTGGCGGCTGAACGAAATTTTTTCGGCTAGTTCTGCGGTAAGGCGGCTAATATACGGCGTAACCGGATAGAAAGGTGACTGGTTAAAGATAACAAAATCGGTAAAAATTACCTATTTTGTTGATCTGAAATCAATATATTCGGTAGCGCCTAATTTGTTGTTAATTTCGAGCTGATGGGGCCTCGGAAATTCCCACGATAACAAAACCGGTAAAATTACCTATTTTGTTGATCCGAATATCAATATATTCGGTAGCGTCTAATTTGTTGTTAATTTCGAAAGTATTCATACTTTTTAAAAGTTTATCGATACTTTTTTAACAGCAATGTAACCTCGGTTCGGGAAAAAAAAAATGTCGAAAATATCGATACTTTGTGCACAGTTTTTTGTATTGAATTTAAAAAAGTATCGAAAAAACAGATACTTTTGTAACACTTTATACAATTTTATCGATACCAAGTGATCGAAAGTATCGTTTTTGTTTCCACAGTAGTAAAAAAAAGTATATCCTTTAGAAGCTAATTTGACAAACCGGTTACATTATTAATAAAAACAATGTAACAGTTAAATCGTTACCGGATTGTTTGTTTGGTGTCGATACTTTTTTTAAGAACATGTCAAAAGAATCGGTAAAATACAAGCAAATTTGACATAACCGGTTACATTACTTAAACATATGCAAAAGAATCGGTACAATAGAAAAAATTAGACATAACTGGTTACATTATTAATACATATAATGTAACCGATAAATCTTTACCGGATATCTTGTTTGGTTTCGATACTTGTTTTAAGAGCGTGTGCAAAAGAATCGGTACAATAGAAAAAATTAGACATAACCGGTTACATTATTAATTCATATAATGTAACCGGTAAATCTTTACCGGATATCTTGTTTGGTTTCGATACTTTTTTTAAGAACGTGTGCAAAAGAATCGGTACAATAGAAAAAATTAGACATAACCGGTTACATTATTAATACATATAATGTAACCGGTAAATGTTTACCGGATATCTTGTTTGGTGTCGAAAGAATCGACACAATTCAAAAAAGTATCGAAACCTGGGGAATTGTATCGATTAAATATATCATAATGATATAACCGGTTAAAAGTATCTACTCTAATACAAACCTTTGTATTGCTTGCATTTATAGAAAACCTAAGAGAGTATTTGAAATCGACCCGAGTTTGGTTGCTGCGAAATACAAGGTAGGCCTTCTTGGAGTCGTGTTGTATCAGAATCGAAAGGAAAGGTTTTGGGTTTGGGGACTTTGAAGTAAAAGGTATGTTGTCGAAACCCTAGTTTTTTGGTAATGTAGTATTGGGTAGTTGGGGATAATGTTTTGGGTTTAGTGATGTTGAAGTAAAATCGGAATTCGGATCGATTATAGGTCGAAATTGTGTAATTATATTTAGGAAATAAATATCGGTACTTTGTTCTGAGAACTTATCGGTAGAAATTAATAATGTCGGTAGAAATTAAATATCGATACTTTTTTCAGAGAATTGAAGCGAGATGGGTGCTAAGGATCATGAAGATGTTGTTGAAGATGAGACTGAAATGGTTGGAATGGAGCCGGAGAGTATCGAAAGTGAGGAAAATCCAAAGCAACCAAAGGGTGGATATATGTACTTCTAGTAAGTAGCAATTGTCAAATAATTGTTTTGTAAATTGTAATTGGATGAAAGTATTTAAGAACATTTAAACTTTCCTATCATGACAGTATGAAAGAATGTCAGAGGATGAAGGATTGTGGTACTTACACTGTCAGTTCGGTATGTAAATTGAATTTATAGTGAATATATTGTAGGTTGAATATTTTGATTGTTGGTGGTTTATGCATAATTTTCAGGTGAAAGACATTGTGGTGAATAAATGGAACACGATGAGTGAAACTGAGAAGCAACCATTCAACATGTTGTCCACAAATGATAGAGAAAAATATTCGGCCAAGAAGAAAGCAGAAGGAAAAATTGTGAAGAAAGTATTCATTATACTTGTAAATATGTTGATAAATGATATATAAAAACTCTGACATTATATGTATATTATTTACATAGGAAGTGTCGACTAGGTGTAGCATAAAACGAGTGCACCACATAATAGAGGAGTTGAAAGCGAAGGATAAAGCAAATGTGTTGGAAGAAATGGGGTTTGGATCTCTTATTGGGATGAAGGACCGACCAATTCGAAGGGAATTGTGTCGCTTGTTGATGGGAAATTTTGATTTGCACAAGTGTGATGTTCGATACGAAAAATATTCATTTCATTTTGGTGTCCGATGTGTTGAAGCCGTATTGGGGCTACAAAATAAAGGGCAGAGTGTGGATGAAGTTATTAAGAGGGAGGATTGAAAAATACTTGTGAAGAAGTATGGCCTAACGTCGAAGGTGTCATTTGCTACACTTGAGGACGATATAAAAAGCGGCAAGTATGAGGGGGATGATCTGAAGGCCCGGGTACTATTGTACATTGTCGGGGTATTCCTTTGTCCAACGGGTGATACATCCCCGAGCAAGGAAAGTATGAAGTTGATTTGCGACTCCAGGTTGAAAGGTCAATTAAATTGGGCGTCATATGTCAGTGACAAATTAATTGATGCAATCAAGAGTTTTCAAAAGGCCAAAAACCCCACATACCTCAAAGGATGCATAGCTGTCTTAGAGGTAAATGAGTTGAATCTTGGTATTGGTTTAGAAAACTTTGTAAATAGTTATTATAGAAAATGATAAAGTTTATTATAAATGCAGGTTGCATTGTTTGATTTTTGGTCAGATTCTTCAAGTGTGCCGACCTTCAAAAAACCGGAGTGGCACGCATCACTGCATGGGGCAAGGAAGAAGTTGCTCGAGTTATGGCAAAGTTAAAGTTGGAATTACCGAAAAAGAAAGTAAGGGTAATTTAAGTATTTATAGATTAGTAAGGACTTAAAAAAGAAAGATGCTCTAATAATGTAGTTTATTTGTGAAGGTTGGCGAGGAGGAAGAGGAGAAGGTAGAAGATAAGGTGAAACAGAATGAAGGGGGAAGTAAATATGACATATTGATGGCTGAGTTGGCGGTGGTTAAAAAAGCTGTTTCTGATTGTTTGCAAAGACAATCCAGAATCGAACAGGCGATTGAGAGCTTAAAGGGGGAAGTAGGGGAAAGGTTGATGGTGTTGTGAAAGAAGTGATGGAATTGAGGGGTGAGTTGAAGGGGTGATTGGAATGGTAGAAAAAAATGGATGAGGGGATAAATTTAAGTTCTGAAATAAACAAAAAGAGGAGTTATGTTGAGGAAAAATATGATGAACTTAGAAAAAATGATGAAGAAAATTTAGAAGAATTGAGTAAGAGGGAAGAAAATATAAGAGAAGTCCACCATAAAGATATGAGGACACCGGATCATGCAATAGATGTAGATCTCGATTCAGGGTGTCCTGCACCAAAGAACAAGAAGAATAAAAAGGTAAAATGAATAATACAAATGACATCCATTTTGATTATTGTGTTGTGACTAATATATATATTGATATATCGTAGGCTGCAAAGGTCAAAATACCAAGTGGAATTGGTTCAATGGAGGGTGCGATGTGTGATTATGTATGGAATAGTGGATTGTTAGAAGATACGTAAGTAATATATATTGCTTTGCGAGTGATATTTAAATAATTTTGGGAAAAAATTAATACAAAAAATTGCTTGTATAGAGATGTTATCCTAGATTACGGGGTCTAACACGGCACAGTAGGCGACCTTTGCTCATTAAAACCTGGGCAATGGCTTTACAGTCTGATTATTGATTTGAAAGGCTGGTTGTTGGGTTACGACTCGATGAAGAATAGTTCAAGGAACCGGAAGATTTGCTATATACCATCCGCTTTTGTGGTAAGATACATTTTTTATACATTTTCGTGTCAAATTTGTTCATGGCTGGTCAATTAATAGAGATTGTTTTTTAAAATGCAGAATGGGTTGATAATGGACGGTCAAAATGTGCCGAATCTTATAAGCTTCTTCTCTAATACATTGATCGACCATAATAAATTCACTGATTGTGACACGGTAAGATATTTTTGCATACATGTTGTTCAGTATTTAAATAATAACAATAAATGTTCTAATATCTTGTGTGACATTTATTGTAGATCTTCTTGCCAATAAACGATGAGAATAATCATTGGTGTCTCTTGGTGTTGGATATGGTTGATCGTGTAGCATCGTTTCTTGATAGTCTACATAACTCTTTCCGGAACAGGACTAGAGTGGAACAAAGCAAGAAAACAGTATGTGTCGATACATTTTGTAATTTATAATGCATAATTTCTTCGTAATCTAATTTAATAATTTTTTGACGTAGCTGGAATGTTTACATAAATTTAATGAGGACGAGTCTTTTGCTGCCCAATTTGAGAAGATTAAGGTCCCACCGACGGATTTAGAATTTGTGTTCCGTAAGACGATGGTGCAAACGAACGGGTATGAAATTTGAGTATTTAATAAGTCAAAAATTTATTGTGCTTATCTAACTATTTGACATTTTGCGGCATTATAACAGATATGATTGCGGAATGTATGTGGTCATGTGGATGGAAGCTATTTTTGATGAGAGGTCAACGGATGATTTCGTAAGTGGTCCGAAAAAGGACTTTTTAAAAAAAATTGGCACTGACATTGACTCCTAATTTGAATGTAGGTTGTTGGGGAATATGATCGTCCGAGAGTTTTAAACGATCTCATAAATCACGAAAGTAATAAAAGGAGAGCTAAGTTCACAACTGCTTGCCTGGAACATATGAAAAAATAATTCCTTCTGAAAGCAAATATATGTACATTATGTTACCATAATTTTTCCCACTATGTAATTGTTTATCATAGTTACTTTGTTGTAAATTATGTTAACATAATAGCTTCTTTGAAAAAATGTAACAAATTTTTTTGTTTGTTATGAAACTTATTCAGCATAAAGTATCGACACTAATTATGGAGACTTTAATAACGCTATAAAAATCAATTTAAACAAAACATCGATACTTTTCAAATTAATGCTTGCCATAGTTTACTGCAATTATCGATACTTTCTAAAACAGAAGGAATTACATAGCTTACTAGAATCAAAGTGTCGATGCTTTTCTGCCGCTATGAGTACAAATATCGATACTTTTAAAAGAAATATATGTATCCGGATAAAAAAATCCCGAAAAAATCGATACTTTTTTTCCTTTATGATAAAATTATCGATACCTTTTGAAATTGAAGGCATTACATAGCTAACTGGAATCAAAGTGTCGATACTTTTTCTGCCGCTATGAGTACAAATATCGATACTTTTAAATGAAATATATGTATCCGGATAAAAAAATTCCCGAAAAAATCGATACTTTTTTTCATTTATGATGAAATTATCGAAACTTTTTGAAACAGAAGGACTGACATAGCTTACTGGAATCAAAGTGTCGATACTTTGCTTCCTCTAAGAGTAAAAATATCGATACTTTTAAAAGAAGTATAAGTATCCGGTTAAAAAAAGTTCCCGAAAAAATCGATATTTTTTCCCTATATGATAAAATTATCGATACTTTTTGAAACAGAAGGATTGACATAGCTTACTGTAAAGAAAGTTTCGATCCTTTTTGACGCTATGATTAAAAGTATCGATAAAAGTAAACAAAATCAATGTTTCCGGTTGCGTCTTTACCGTTTTTATTACTGACTACATCAATGTTACCGGTACACTTGTCAATGTTTCTGGTAGCGATCTGAATCTAAAATTTATGTGGGATTTCTATTTAAACCAGCCCTAAACTTAAATCCTCCATTTCCTAATTTTATCAGATACTATTGCAGAGATCTCTTCAACTCCAACGACGATTAGCACAGTTCAGAGAAATTGCACCGTTCAACCTAGGTATAAAATCAACACCGATGAGGACGATTACTACGATCAGATTTACAGGTTAGTAAAAGAGACTGATTTTGCGTACTTTAGGGTTAGGGTTTTGCACGATTTTGGAGTAACTGTTCCTCTTCTGCATATAACAGTTGTAATGGCAACCAAAAAAGTGGCACCCAAACGTAAGAGAGGTAGTGCTTCCAAGATAAAGTCATCTTCTAAAGCAAGGTCTGATGCTCAAGTAAGTTTTTCTGAAGCAAATATGTCTTTTGAAACGCAAAACTTTAGAAGCAAGGAAGAGAAAGTGAAATATGATAGCAATTTCAAAACAAGAAAGATTCGTCCAGAACGTGTTATTGACATGGACTTCTTCTTCGATGAGAAAAATAAATTTGGGTTTAAACAAACATTTACAGATTGGGGCTGGCTTGAACTGCTTGATGTAGAACCAAAATATTACCTCAATCTTGTTAGAGTTTTTTACAGTAATGCAACATTAGACCTCCAGCCTAGTACGGAAAAAATATTAGGAATTACGACTTATGTCATGGGTAAGGAGATATATATAGATCCGTCCTCTATTGCTGCTGGTATAGGAGTGAAGAATATAGGAGATTTTGATGAACATGTTTTAGATCCTACCATTAAACGTGTGGATCGAAATAGTCCCATTAACCTTGGTGTGGAGGGCAGATTGTTCCACCTTTTTGTCACTTGGTTTCTTCGGCCTTCCGGTGGGAAATTTTCACAAATTCGAGATAGTGATTACTGGTGGTTGTCTAAATAAGAATCAAAAACCGCTCCAAACATAGCAAAACTGATATATGAGACAATTCTAAATATAGTGAAGAAGGGTGCTTCCATTACAACCTCACTACCATATGGATGCATAATTAGCCATATATTGAGGAAGAAATAAGTGCAATTCAATCTTGACTACCCTCTTCGACTATCCCGGAAGATCGAGATGATTACCTTGACAAAAGCGGGATACGATTTTATTGGAAATGTCGGTTGGATAAACAAATCTGTAATTGGAGCGGAACAAGGCAACGACCAAGTGGACAACGTTGAAGCAGAAGACCACGAGCGGATGCAAGAAGATGAGATCGAAGGGGTGATTACGATGAAGTCAGTGATGGCTTACATGGTTCATTTCCGTGAGCATATGGATGCTCGTTTTGGAGAGATTAATGACCAAATCGGCCAAATGCGAGCAGATATTTCGTCACTTCATGCTGACTTCTCCAACTTCCGTAATCAATGCCTTCAAAGCAAATACAAACCTATAGGTAAAATAACCCTTTAAATTTACTATTGACATTCGATTAATTGACTATTGTTTTACTTTTATTTTTTTATTTACTTTAGTAATTTGTAATTGAAGCAATGGGACTTCATTCTTTTTATGATCATTTTTCTTCATCCTTATATTATTAAACTTTTCGTTGGGAACTCTTTTTTTTCATAAATATAATTGATATAAATGATTTAATAGAAGTATCCATACTTTTTCGAAAGTATCCATACTTCTAATAAAAGTAACGAAACATTTGATATAAGTATCCATACTTTTCCTGCAAGTACTCATACTTTTTAACGAAAGTATACATACTTCTAATAAAAGTATCGACACATTTAATATAAGTATCCATATGTTTTATTTAAGTATCCATACTATCGAGCCACAATTGAACCAGTTCCAATGTTTTTATTAAAATATCGATATTATTGTTTAAAGTATCGATTCTTATTGGCTACCTATTACGTTACCCTAGTACCGGTTTGTTTAAATGTTTAATATCAATGTAAACAATCAAATAATAACAATTTAGGCGCTACCGAATATGTTGATATGAGTATCAACAAAATCGGTAATTTTACCGATTTTGTTATCGTGGGAATTTCCAAGGCCCCATCAGCTCGAAATTAACAACAAATTAGGCGCTACCGAATATATTGATATTCGGATAACAAAATAGGTAATTTTACCGATTTTGTTATCGTGGGAATTTTCAAGGGCCCATCAGCTCAAATTTATCAACAATTTAGGCGTTACCGAATATATTGATATTCGGATCAACAAAATAGGTCATTTTACCGATTTTGTTATGTTTGACCGATAACTTAAATTTGCCGATTACCATTTTTTTCATTTTTTTCATGTTTTTTACCGAATACATTATTTCATATCAACATATCCGGTAGCGCTTTACCGGATACATTATTTATCTTATAATGTTTCCGGTAACGTCGTTTCTTAGCTGTATATTAGGCGGCCGCATACTAGTAAAGTACAATTTTTCCATTTTTATATTTTTGTTAACGTTTGTTGATGCTTATTTTTTTAGTTTAATCTTATTTTTTATTATTTGTTAAATGAATATTAAATGAGGCATTAATGGACCTGGGTTTTGAGTTGCATTAATGAATCTTATACTTATTTTTTTATCATTTTTTTTAACCAAAAGGTACATATCCACCTTTCTTAGTCCTCTCTTTTAATATACCGGTGAGATTAATAGAAAAAGAAATGAAACTGAAAACCATCAAATTTGTATAGGTGAATATGTTAGATTTTAGACCTCATAAATATATGAGTATATTAAAATTTTAAAATTTATTTTATATTTGTCGTACGTTTATCGTACCTGTACCCTATAATTTCAGATATTACCGTTTCTCGTCTCCATTCCCGTCCTTGTATCCGTATCGGTGCAACATAGCCTTTTATCTACATTTTTTTTTTCATGTATTCTTCCCTTAGATGTTATCATGGATAACCTTAACCTCTCCCAACACTTCATATATTAATTCAGAGAGGTTTCGATTGCAGGCTTTCAAGTGTTGTTTTTCCATACCAAAATCTGATATTTTCGGGTTCATTTTATAATCTAATAAGATGTTGCTTGCCTTTATATCCCAATGAATTATAGTGTAATTAACAGTTAACTTGTTATTTGTTAACAATTAATGAGTAGTTTCATTGTTTGAATGTACTTGGAATTTCTGAGTCTCATGCAGGTAAACAACAAACATACAGTTCCTCGACTGCATTATCAAAAGATTGCTGCAAAGTTCTCAACGTCTCATCAATGGCTAATAGAGTAATAATCTGTTACCTTGTACACAGATCCATATCCACCCTCTCCGAGCTTATTTGCATTCGAGAAGTTATTTGAGGCAACTTTAATGTTAGAGAAACTGAAAAATTGGAGATTAGGATCACTATTTTCATGCTTTGTTTCAGCTAATGTTTTGGTTCTTAGCCACGAAACGGACATTCTCACAACACTCGAAAGCCCTGCAATCGAAACCTCGCTGAACTAGTGTCTGAAGTGTTGGGAGAAGAAGGAAAAACAGAGGAGAGGAAGGAAGAGATTAAAGAAGAAAATAATGTGTCACGTCAGTGTCTTTAACAGAAGTTAATGTGATGGACCAAAATGAAAGCGGACTAAAAGTTGGGTGACTCCAATGAAAATTTTAAAGTTTGGTGACCAAAATGAACGCACCCTAGAATTTCGATAACCACAGGTGTAATTTACCCAAAAATTAATTTGATTTATTTGCGTCTGAATGTATTCAATTAAGTTAAAAAAGTTAGTCTCATATTTACAATTGCACCAAGTCAATTTTTTATCATACCAATAAGTGTGGGTGTAAGGTAACTTACATTGTATTCCTAAGAGAACAATTCATGTCGATCGATATTGTTAGAAAAGATAATCATAAACTCTATACATAACGTCTAAATTTTGAACATTAATAAACATTATACACAGGGGGCTGTACATAATTAATTCTTGCCGACCAAGGCCCCCTCTTACGCTTCAAGTACAATCTGTGTGATTGAATCACAAAATGTAAGGGTCAGAACCAACATTAGTAGTTGAAACAATCCCAACTTGCAGCCATGGAAATGAACTTCCACTCATGTTGATGTCCTTTAGTTCACTTAGTTTTGCTAACATCATCGTACTACCTGTTCTGTCTTCCTCATCTTGCTTAGAACTATTACAAATATTGTTCTTAATCGTATCATTGTTGTTGTTGTCAACTTGCAGTTGCATGAGCTCAATAGTTGAAGCAGGAAGATTGAGATCGAGCTGAAGATCAAGCGGCTCAGAATCACCAACAAACCTTGATCTTTGGGTTTGTTGAATCTGGTTTACGTTGTTTTGAAGCCGATGAGACTTAACCAAAGAGGAAGTGTGTCCAGCAGGTGGATTCGATGCGATCCAATGACATCTTTTATGCCCACCTAATGCTTGTCCCGACGAAAATACCCGATGACATATTGAACATTCGTGTACTTTTGGTTTCTTTTTGGATGCAGAGGCCAATGTATCGACTCGAAATGTTGGTACAGATTTGGCGAGGAAAAACACGTCGTGGTCGAGATCGCGATCATTATTGGCTGAACTATCGTCTCTATGATTATGATCATTATCGAGCCGAGCTGCGAAACATCCCTTAACTTTCTTGTGACTAGCTCTATGTCCACCCAATGCTTGATGGGAATTGAACACTTTGTTGCATGTTTTGCACTCAAACACCCCTTTGGCTACACCTTTGGCCTTATCCATAGGCCTACATGCAATGGGAGTAACGAAATTCAATGTGTTTCTTCTCTCTTCTTCTTTGCTAGCCGAAGTACAGGACTCCTCCGGCTTGGTAATAAAAGGAACAACACCGGTTGCATTAGATAACATCATCAAGCAATTGGCAACATCTTCCTCTTCGCTCGATGGACCATCAGAGACCATCGATCTTTTCCTCTTAGACAAGTTACCCGCGCCTCTCCTCGTTTCGCCATCGTTGTCACCATCTGACCCTTGTGACGAACCAAGCGATTCAGCATCCCTACAGCCTTTTAATTGATTCGGGTTTGTTCTTAATCCGTACATGCGCTTGTTACTCGGTGACACAATGTTCCCTCCTAATGTGTCTTCCCAAGCACCGGTGGTGTCGCCGTCATCAATGTACCGGCTCTCGTCGCCTATTCCATGCGACCTCATGTGCCCACTGAGCGCTCTCCCACACCCAAATCGTTCGTTGCAAATTTTACAAAAGTATTCGAATTCAGATCGTTGATCCACTATAGAAGCCATGGAAATATGGAAATGAGAGGGAAAAACAAAATCTGAGAATTGAATGATAATTGATAATGAAGTGAAAGAATAATGAGAAAAGGAAGGGTGAGAAGTCTGTCCTTGTATAGTGAAAGGTTGTATGGTGAAAAATTAAGGGGACAATAGTCCTAGTTTTTAGTAAGAGTAATGGATTGGTTTAATTAATTTTGTGGATGAAAAATATATATGGATTAGAAAAAGAAGAGAGCTAAATGGATTGGAGAGTTGAGGTCTGCTTTTCCACAGGTTTAAAACGTTTATAATATTATTTTTAGTTAAATATTTTATACACTCTTAGTTCAAAATTTAGAACGTTTTATTATTGATATTAACAAATAAAAAATTAAATAAAATGAAGGAAATATTGTAAAAATAATATTAAAAATCAACATCTGATAGCAATCCGCTAATTGATTCAGTAGTTATAGACGTTCATTCGCTTCACTTCTTGTTTGGGTTCAAACCCATCACTTACTTTGAAAATATAATTTATAACACTATTAATTAAAAAAATTCTGTTTCGATGTATAAATAATAACGTTTATTTATACATCCTTTCGCATCTGCTGGATCTTGCTGCTGAAAATGGTATTTTTTAATTCCATCCAAAATGTAGGAAAATTAAGTTGACTCACTTGTGTTTTGCCGACGACCTTCTCATTTTTTGTAAGGGAAACCTTGATTCTATTCTTGGTGTTCAATGTGTGTTGGATGAGTTCTATTCTATTTCTGGGCTCAAGTTGAACGTAGCAAAGTCAGAACTATTTCTCGCAGGGATTTCAGTTGCACAACATACAAATTGGGGTGCTATCACAGGTTTTAAAGTCGGCTCTCTTCCTGTTCGTTATCTGGGTATACCCCTGGTTACCCGTAGGCTGTTTGAGAGAGACTGTGATGTGCTCGTGGGGAAAGTGAAGAAGCGTTTGGAGGCCTGAAACAACAGATATCTTAGTTATGTTGATCGTTTGCAGCTCATTAACGTTGTCCTCTTCAGCATAGTCAATTACTGGTGCCAACAGGTTCTGCTTCCCAATTGTGTCATCAGACGTTTAGAACAACTTTGTATGCGGTTTTTTTGGCATGGCAAGGATTTCTCTGCGCATGGTGCTCGTGTGGGATGGCAGCATATCTGTAAGCCTAAGGGAGAAGGTAGTCTTGGTGTAAAAGACTTGTATTCCTGGAACAAGGCCTGTATTATTAGGCTTGTTCAGAAGCTCTTATCTGGCGAGGGCTCTTTGTGGATTGCTTGGGTCCATACCTATATCTTTAAGACCCATAACTATTGGACTGTGGATTCCAAACCCTGGTTCAGTTGGAGTGTTCGAAAGATGCTAAAGCTGCGAACTGTTGTGCAGGCCCTTTCCCGGGGTCCTTTGACTTTGTGTCTCATTTGGAATGAAATCAGGGGACCAAGATTGATGGTTGATTGGGAAAAATTGATCTGATTTGGAGCACGTATTCCCAAGCATTCTGTTATAGTTTGGATGGCTATTCTTAACAGATTGCCAACAATGGATAAGCTTCAACGTATAGGCTTGTCTGTTGATTGTTCCTGTTGTCTATGTGTTGATGGACAAGAGACTAGGGATCACAATTTTTCTGATTGTTCCTATTCGAAGCTGATCTGGCAGACTGTGTTGGGTTTTTGTGGACTCAACAGGATTAGCTTTGGGTGGGAAGCTGAATTGGCTTGGCTTTCTGCGAACTTGAAGGGGAAGAAAATGGAGGTGATTGTTTGCAAGATTGCTTGGTGCTCTTTTGTTTACCACATTTGGGAGGAAGGCAATTATAGAAGATTTAGGGATAAAAGATATGATTGTAATACTTTGATATTAAGCACTAGAGAAATTGTGAATATACGTATACAGCATATAGGGGCAAGCTTGTAAGTAGCGTGTTTAAGGATGCATGGGGAATTTTTTAAGGGGATGGCTGCCCATGATCTTTTAGGTTGTATGTTTCAGTCTTTTGATTATTTTCTTTGGATAATAAATTCAACTTATCCAAAAAACTTTTATTTTATTACCCACAAAATATGTATAGTTGTTGCACGACCTTAATCATATTTATATTTTGTTCACATTATATAAATGAGGTATATATTATTATTAATTTTAATAGTTTAAAAATATCGACCAAGGAAATTTAAATAAAATCTTTAATGTTTATAATATGATTATATTTTGATACACAAGTTAAATTTAAACTATAAAATTTACAATTTAAATCTCTAATCCTAACACCCTAAATCTTAAGCTTTAAATCCTAAACCATGACTTCTAAACCCGACAACCTAACTCATAAACTTTAAACCACAACTTAAATATGCAAAAGTTTGTATATCGAAGTATTCCTTTTTTTAATATAAGACATGACATAAACATAAGTAGTAATATAAGAAGTCAATAACCCAATGTACTTTGTAAATTAGTAAATAATCATTAAAATTAAATTTTTTTGGTTAACGTTCTACCAAAAATCATAATTGTAATTTGTAACTGTCTCATTCAACTGTAATTTTATTGATACGATTACTGTGCCATTTTGGTCGAATTTTCTTAAACTAGTTATCTATCATTTACTTTAATTTTTAAAAAATTTTGATACGATATATCAATTTAAGTTTTTTTGAACAGACCTAATAATCAACTAGTCATTTGGGTTTTTTTTTCTTTTCGTCGTTATTTTAGGCTCTTCACCCCCTAATAAAGCAAAGGGCTTAAGTCTCATTATTCTTAGGCCCAATATACAATCACATATGATTCAATTTACCAATTTTCACTAAAAGTGGCCCATGGGGAATCCCGAAAATCCTCTATAGTGATTTTTTTATTGTAGTGATATAGGTTGAGCAACTCATTCAGGTGCGGAGTTAGAGATTTATAAAAAAATTTATAATTAGATTAAAAAATTTAAGAGGTGGTCAAATTGAAATTCAAAAAAAATAGAATTATTTTTATATTTTTAGAAAAAAAATTATTTTAAAATTATTAAAAAAATTGACAGAGGCTCACACTCTCAAAAACCTCATGTTACGCCCTTGAACACATTCTCTGATTTAATATTTTTTGAAAAAATCTTTCAAATAATGAGTCATATTTAAAAGTTTTAATTAAATATGCACGAAATCTAAACTAATGTGCTACGTCGGTGGAAGGCACGCCCAGTCAACAACACTTTTCTAAAGTGTGTTTGATTGAGCACACCGTTCTCCTACGTTGTTAAAATGAGTACTATTTCGATAAATAATTTTTTATGTTATTTCGTTAAATAAATTGGAATTGTATATTAGAATAAATTTGTCATATATACGAAATGTTAATTTGCTATACTCACATGCTGAAAATAAAAGTCTTTTTGATAACAATTTATAGAGCAGGTGGTTAAAGTTTTCAATTGATATCATCTCTTTTTTTAAGTTATAGGTTCAAGACCAACAAAAACAAAATTCCTTTTCTCTTCTCTTAATTAGAGATTGTTGAAAGAAAAAAAAAGTCTTTTGAGACATAAAAGCAACAGGCACATAATACTCTTAATTTCTTTAATCAACCAATGAAATTATTGAGGATTAAAGGTTAAGTGGCTGCTGATGGACATGGCAACATAATTATGAATTATGATATAAAACAAGCCACATGTTCATTTAACCGATTACACTTTTGCTATAAACAAATAAATCTTTATATGATTGATAATACATGCTTCCATCGCCAATCTTTATTCCTTTAAATCGGATAGCATATCAATATCAATATTAATAGCCGATTTATTATGTCAAAACAAACATGTCCAGATTTCATGCATGCACTATTCTGCAAAAGGAGCCTTTTAATATTATGGCATACAATAAAAATAATTATTACTACAACTTCAAACCGAATTAGATTAGGTATCACCAAATTATAAGCGTTTATTCGTTTTTATCACTGAACTTTTAATTTTTCTAGATCTAATACTAAATTTTAGTGTTCGATTCGTTTATGGTATTTGATCATTAAATCTTTAATAAGGCGATGACATAGCAGACAGTGGCTGACGTAGAGGTCAAACTAAAATAACGTAATTTTGATGGATGAAAACATAAGTTTACTTGTTGGATAAACTTAGGTTTTTTATTCCAAATGTCCCAAGTTCAAGCCTCATAAGAGCATTTTATTTTCATCCATCAAAACGACACCGTTTTAGGTTGTTTTAGGCATTAAAACAACCAAACTAAAACGGCGTCGTTTTTGTTTAACCTCCACACAGTCATTGTCTGCCATGTCATTGCCCCATTAAGAATTTAATGGCGAAATGACATAAATGAGTCGAAAACTAAAGTTTAGTGTTAAATTTGGATCAATTAAAAGTTCGGTGGCCAAAACGAGTCAATGCATATACTTTGGTGGTACTAGGTGTAGTTTACTCAAAATTAAATTCTAAGCCCTAACCATAAATTTTACATCCTAAACCCTAAACCCTAAACCCTAAAAATATATCATAACCCTTAATTCCATAAACCATAATTTTAAATCCTAATTTTAAATATTGACTCTAAACTCTAATTTTAATTTTTTAGTGGTGAGATTTTTTATTGTGGAGTTTAGATGTCATAGTCCAATTCCGGCTTATATTTATAACTAGTTTAATTTTTTTTTTCCAAACTCGCCTTTCGAGTTTAATATTTTTATCTAAATCAATTTTAAGATTGAGTGAAACCTTAGACTTTGAGCTAGTAATCTAACCAAGAAGGATACGACCAAGACAATAGGAGGATCCCCCAAATTTTTAGTGTAATTGCTTTTGAGGCCTCTATCATTTTTAAAGTTAGGGTAAACTATACAATGTCAACTTTTTTACCTATTTTTTCACTGAACTTTTTAGTGTAATGGTAGTTTCTAGTGACAACTGAAAATAGATGAAAAAAACCCTAATTTTAACGAAGGTGATGAGATGGAATAAAATATACTTTTTGACCTCCACAACATCACAAAATTCTCATGTCATTTGATTGATACGTTTAACGATTTGGTGACCAAAATCAATGCGAAAACTGTGAAGCGTTTTAAAGGTTAGTGACCAAATCGATACACAGCTTAAAGTTTAGTTACTAATGGTGTAGTTTACCCTCAAAGTTAATCAACTTAAGTCTCCCCAAAATTTAGTATATTTAATTACTTCTTAAATCCTTGTCAATTTTAAAATTAGTCAAATTAAATTCTGACTCACTCCTTTTGTCTAAATAATTAAATTCTTGTAAAATTTGAAATTAAACAAATCTCCATTTTTTTGTATATATATATATAGGGTTTTATTTTGATGCACAAGCTGTGTAAATTTTTTTTACACATTCCTTTTATAAAATTTAAAATCTAAATCACAAACCCTAACAACCTAAAACCTAAGCCCTAAATCCTAAACTCTAAATTCTAAATTCTACCCATAAACCTTAAATTATATACCCTACATACTAAACCCCTAAACCCTAAACTAAAACCCTAAACTCTAAACCCTAAAATTAAAGGGCTTGTGTAAACTAAAGTTTACACAGCTTGTGCATCAAACTATTTTCCATATATATATATATATAACTTCCCATGTCTTTGTTACGTTTAAACCTTCTACAATTATCTTAATTCCACCCTTTATTAAAACGTTCATTTGACTTATTAAGGAATGAGCTGACTTGGCTGAATAAATTCAGACACGGGTATTTATAATTTGGAAGAGTGGGTTGACGTGGGACAGCCTTAGTTGTAAGAAATAAAGTACTAGCAATTAGTCTGAGAGTTGAAAATTTAAGACGAGATTAGGAGAATGGCGACAAATTAACCGGTCTACTTACAGACACCACTGCCGGCTTACTTCTAACTCGTTGATTTGTCGTTTTCTACAACCCGAAGCTTCCACCTTCATTTCCCCCCTACTGTTTTATTCGCTGCTTTTTTTTATATATTATTAGGACATGGTAATTTTCATATGAATTCCGGTCTACTGTTTTTTTCGTTTTCTTAACTTATGCATGGAAAATGGCCACGGTTTTAGCTTGTTTTAAGGCCACCTTACCACTGAATCCAAACTATTTAAACTCAAAACAAATAAACAAATAATCCAAAGTGAGATGAATTTGAAATATTTCGAATTCTTAATAGCTCGAAACTAAAATTCGGAATGATTAAATTAAAATATAATTTTAAACTCGAAATGTTCAAAAAATTGTCATGTTTTAAAATTTTTATTTTGATAAAATAGAGAGGCACTCTCATGTTGGGATTTGAACTCATACAAGATGAATCTCATATATTTTAGAAATTTTAAAATAGTTCAATTTAACCTAATAAGTGGTCCCAGTGAAAAATCGGATGATATGCATCCTAAAAGATCTGAGTTCAATCACTTTATCTGCAAAGTATATGTGTGATATTACTTTGTAATCACATTTACACTATTCAAATAAATACTAGAGTTTAAAGTCTTGTACTATAAATACATTATTAAAAAGAAAAAAACATATAGTATATTTTTTAATCGCGTATGCTTGCATAGTCGCATCGTAGTTGCCCTTGCAAGACAAATTATGAAGCATAATTGGTGACGTTAGGTCGTCGGTGGGTGGGGGCAGCCACATCTTTTGAGAATCAAACATTTCGACTTTATTCCAGATGAACACAGGCAGCTAATCCAATACGATAAGATTATGGCACACAATTGCCAAACAAACATGTTAATTATGCACTAAACATGAAATCAATTCAAAGTAATGTTTTGTTTAGACCAATTAATCATTTCCCAAAGTACTGTTTATGGTGATGACAGCAAGTTGTAATGTTTTATTGGTTAACCCTCAAAAACCCTTTAATTAAAAGATAAAGTACACAAATGGTCACTAAATGGTCACTAAACTATTTCTAAAAATACATAATGATTATTAAACTTTTAAAAGTTACATAATGAGCAATAAACTTTAGTTTTTGATACAAAATGATCACTGAGCCGTTAAATGTTGTTAAGTGGGTGACGTGACAGTTACAAAATTTTGTAATAACATTTTTTTTGAATGGTCTAAAGGTGATTACAAGGTAGTATTTGTTCATACATATTCTTAACCCTTTGACAATGCGCATACACCTTGTAGACAAAACGATTTGAACACGTGTCTCCTAAGATGAACATCATCCGTTTTTCATTGGGACACTTGTTGGGTTCGTATAATAACATATTTAATCCTTCATATCATGGGCGGATTTATATAGAAAGATTAGGGGTACAATTGACCCACTAAAATATACTTATTGTATAGAAATATTAGAATTGTATCAGAGTTTCAATAGGAAATATTAATATTGACCCCACTTAATTTGTTGGGGTATGAGATCAACAATACTTATTATAGTGGTATGATAAATACTCCACTCTGACCCCACTATATGAAAATCATGGCTCCGCAACGACTCCATATTGACACATTCAATCAATTTATTCTTAATTTAACCACATTATTGATGTCTAAATTGATTAATTGTGTAAATATGGATGATTAAATATGTTATTATATAAATTTCCGTAACTGTCATGTCTTCTCGTTAACGACAGTGAACGGCTCAGTGACAAATTTATAACAAAAATTATAGTTTAATGATCATTGCGTAACTTTTAAAAGTTTAATAGTAATCATTTGTGCACTTTACCCTTAATTAAACTTCTCTGTATTTACCCAACAAATCTGTACAAAATTCTAATGAATAAATTACAATATACTCGTTGCAAATGCAGAAGCAAAAACAAAATTCCTAGATTAATGAATATAAAAATTACAGCAAAATGCGAGCGATTTGATTGTATCTTCTTTCTTCAATTTGTCTAGATTTGATATCTTCAGCACATCTTAGTGTCCTCTCGATGTGGTATCCTCCTCCGATGCTCACTTCCCTCTCCAAGTGGCTGCAGTAGCTCTCGAACACGCCCACATTCACATGCAACTTGAAACCCATCAAGAACAACAACTCAACCTCCAAATGATTCAACTCGGTCGTCGTCAATCCCCCAACTCGAGCAAAGTAAGAGTTTCTGTAATTCCTGCTCAACCCAAAACCCCTTCAGTTCAATCGGAATCGGAAACATAATTTTCAGATGAAAAATCAAAGCTCAAGTAATAGTACTACTCACATGTCTTCAACATATTTGGAAGCCACCATGATTGTTGTAATGAGAAGCCTGTGTACGTTTCTCGCATTGATTCGGAACCCAGGATTGGCCTGGCAAAACCGGTCGATATAAACATACGCCACCACATAAACCGACGGCCCCGCCTTGGTGTACCGGAAGATTCTCTCCAGGTAAGACTGAATCGTCATGTCCGGTGTCTCGTTGCAGTCGAAAACCCTGCTCTTGAAATCTTTCGTCGTTTTCAATGCCCGTTTACAGTTCTTGGCAATCCTTTCGTTTCTGGCCATTGTTCTGTCGATGAGGGACGCAAGAACCGATATCACCAGCGGGGTGTCGGCATCGTTCTGGTAGGAATAACAGTACACATCGGACCGAAGCTTTCTGGGAGAGATTGCAAGCGAAGATGCAGCAGCCATTAATGAAGAAGTTCGGAGAGAAAAGTGAAGGGAAAAAGGATTTGGGTAATACAGAAAAAGAAGGTGAGGTTTAATGAGGAATTTATAATGGTTTTTGGACCATTTTGGAAGGTGGGTGGAAGGCTAGATATAAAACCAGTTTCATTTCTCAAGGATTCGAATGCTTCCTCCATGTAAAGCCAAAGTACAGACAAACCAGCTAAGCTTTTCAACAATTAAAAAATCCACTCAATTTCCCTGCATATCTAAACCGAACCTTTGGGGCGCAAACAAAATAGTGGTCGCCGACAGTGGGTTGAAGGTTAAGGATTGGATTATGGCGTAAATGGGACATTAATATTAGTAAATTATTGGATAAATTACACACGTCACTTAGTTATAAGTTTTAGAACAAACATATCACTCAATTAAACTTATGTGATATGCAAAGTGTTATGTTATTAAAACTGAAACAACGACTTGATATAATTATAATTCTAGTCCTTTGAACTTATGAATTTTATTAAATCAATCCTAATTCAAAATAATTCAATAAATTTAACCATTTATATTTAAAAAATTCATTAGTGAAGTGATTGTGTCTACTAGCATGAGACGTTAAGGTCATAATGATCTATTCCATTAGTCTGTCAACTATCTAGTAGTGAAGTGGTCGTGTCTGTCGAGTTATCACATATGTTGATTATCAGACTGATAGACAATATTGTGGAGTGTGGTCTGAAGGTCTGTTAGGATGGTGCAATGTTAAAATTTTTAAATATGAAAGGTTAAATTTATTGAATTATTTCATATCATGACCAAATAAACCAAATGTACAAGTTTTGGGACTAAACTTACTATTATACTAATCTATTGTTTTAAATTTAATAACGCACTGACCTATTTATTATATAATTTGAATTAAGTAACTTGTTTGTTCTTAAATCTATAATTAAGTGACTAAATTGTTACTTAAAAAATATATATTTGATAAAAACTTATAATTAAACGACTGGCGGGCGTTTATTGCAGTTAATAGATGTACTTGTGCATCCAAAAGGCTCCTTCTCCATGAATTACACGTGCAGTAAGCTATGTGGTATTTGAGTTGATGAGAATCTTGGTTGTTTGTACCACGTGCGATTTTCTTCTGTTTTTGGAGTGATTTGCAGCGGTAACCATGCCGGTAATTATTTACTGTGGATTCTGCTGGGGGTGAGACTTGAGAGTAGAATTAATATCTCATTTTCAAAATTATTGGGTCTTTTTTTTGTTCTTTTCCCCCAACTTGTATTTCATAGTTTGGTTGTAATTTAAAGCACACCGACCGACATTCGATGCTTTGATGCACTATGGCTTGCTCATAATACAAAACTCCTCCTCCGTTTGATAGTTGATTCCACTATGAATGCATCTCAGAAATGAATCAGCGTATTCGCAAATATTTTATCCCATTTAAAATTTTAGAGATTATGGCCATGTTTGGCAATTAGCGGATAGCGGATTATATTAGCTGATAGCTGATTACATCAGCTGATTTGACTAGTGGATTGTATTAGCTGATTGTATAAAAGTGTTTGGTAAAATTAAATGATAACTGATAGCGGTTAGATTATTTAAACAAGTAAAATGACATATAAGGATATGATTATATTCAATATTTGTTTGAATAATTTATTAGTTATTAATATTTTGTATCTAATAGATCTATAAAATTATTTTTAATATAACTTTTTTAAACATATAAATATGTAATAATAATAAAAAAATAAACATGATTAGCTTATAAATAGGGTGAGAAAATATTTAATTTAGGTTATTTTGAGATTTTTGGTAACTAGTAAGGGTAAAAGAGTCTTTACAACTCTAATATCAAACATCTAATCTCAAAAAGTTACTATTATGAACTTTTTCAAAATTAGCAGTTTCACCCCAATCCAATATTCACCAAACAACAATATTAGTGGATTTGACTAGTCAAACTTCTAATTATGTCTCAAACTTCTAATTTTTGCCCAAACTTCTCTTTACCAAACAGGGCGCGTATTCCAACATTTATGCTTTCAATTTAAAATAAACGTAAAATAAATTTCACTCCATTCACGTATAGAAAAACTGAAGACTATTTTGTAATGCAAGTAGATAGTGCTTAGGGATGGCCAGGGGTAGGGTTCGGCTCAAGATAAATAAAAAAAATAGTATTTTTATTATTATTCGATAAAATATAGAGTTAATTGAAAAACATACAAATAGAGAAGAGCTCTATAATAATTATTTTATTTTTATTAGACAAAATAGAGAAATAATTGATATATATGGGGGCATTATAGTAAGTATGCCTAAATATTTAGAATAAAAACAAACTATTAATTCGAGTCGGGTAGGCAGTAGGGTAAGGTATTTTTCACCTTAAACTCAACTCGACTCGACTTCATCCTCAAAAAATCAGTCTCAAACCCTATTTTTTTTATAAAAAATTCTAACCTATAAGATCGGGTCGAAACCCATCAGTTCTGGATCAAATGGCCATCCCTAATAGTGCCTAAAATGATGGCTATTATTAATTTTTTTTATTCAGCGTAGATTTTCAAATGACAATTTAGGTTATATCCTTTTGAAGAAAACTTAAAAATTTCAATTTTTTGAAATACTCGTTTGAGACAAATCAAACGTAAAAATATTCGTTTGAAACGCTCTTCGTGATCGTTCGATATTATTTCTCTGTTCGACAGTCAAACACTTGTTGAAAAAACTGTGCGGAATGAGTTGGACCCTCGGCACAAATGAGAAGCCCGAAAAAGTTTGATAAATAATGACATACCATGTGTTGTGGATGGCAAGAGGATCTGGTCGCGATGAGTCTTGGCCTTGGGCAACTCTCATTGAGATGGCAAATCGTGGGCACTCCCTGCAAATATTAAATATTTCCCCAGGGATTTTCGTCTACCATAGAAAATATCTAACCAAGACTTAGGGCCTTTTACAAATACTCAACTTAAATTATATTGAGAAACAAAACTAAAACTAGACAAAATTATGATCAAATATTGAAGGGTTAAATGCATGGGCGGAGCCACTAAAGTTATTTAGGTGCCATTAATTTTTAGAAATCGTATTTTTATATAATTTGCATATGAAAAAATTGAAAAATATATAATTGATGTTGCGGAATACGATCGTTGGATAGAGCAAAAATGCAACCGATAATTTGAGAAAATAACAATGAAGATAAAGGAGACACATATTTTACGTGGTAAACCCCTAAATAATATAGGGTAAAAATCACGGACAAAGGTAGAAGAATTTCACTGTGAGAAAATAGGAATTACAACTTCTCTCAATCTAACAAGGAGAAAACAATGACAATTCTCTCTTGATAAAAAGGAGAAAACAATTCTATAAAAACTCTCTAATTTCTCTAGCATTGGGAGGATGTTAGAATAATTTTGGGATGATAAGAAATGGCAAATGGCTAGGCTATTTATAGTTGAATTTAAGGGACCAACTTATAAATAACCTAAACTTTAGGTAGTAACCCAAATGATTAGACCATCACGTTTTCAACCAAAATTGGTTGCATTTTGCAGCCTTTGAAATTTTGTTTCATGTGCACCGAATTGTGCATTTAATGCACCGAATGGTGCTTGACTTTTAACAATCTCCCACTTGAAGATTTGATTGGAACAATCATATCTTCACACCATTCTTTCTACCTCGTACTTTCATGTTGCTTACGTCTCTAACAAGCCATAAGAGGATCAACACCAAGTAAACTTATCAGTGTTGATTGCTTTTGTCATGAAATCTACTATGTTGTCATCGGTATAGATCTTCTGCATATCTATTGTCCCTTCTTCCACTTTCCCACGAATGAAGTGGTATTGGACCTGGATGTGTTTTGTTCTTGAGTGAAAAGCAGGATTCCTTGCAAGATGCAAGGCGCTCTGACTGTCACAAAACAAAGAGACATTCTTTTGTTTGTGCCCGAGCTCCTCCAATAACATTTTCAACCATATTGATTCTTTATTGACTTGTGTAGCTGCTACATATTCTGCCTCCGTTGTTGACGTAGCCACAACCGATTGCAGTTTTGAAACCCAGCTTACAGCTCCACCAGCAACTGTAAACACATACCATGTTGTAGATTTGCTTTTATCCAAATCTCATGCATAGTCAGAATCGACATACCCACTGATAAAAAAGTCTGATCCACCGTAACATAATGCAACATTTAAGGTCCCTTTGGTGTATCCTAGGATCCTTTTCACGGCATTCCAATGCTCTCTGTCTGGATTCGCCATGTACCGACTAATCACTCTCACTACTTGTGCAATGTTTGGTCTTGTACAAATCATAGCGAACATTAAACTTCCCACTGCTGATGCATACGGTACTCGAGACATCTCCCTCCTCTCTTCTTCACTGCTAGGACTCATACTGGAGGATAATTTAAAGTTAATAGGAAGAGGGGTAGAAATTGGCTTACAATCTTGCATGCTGAATCGAGACAAGATCTTTTTCAAGTAATTCTTTTGTGAAAGCCAAATCTTCCTACTACTTCTATCTCGGTGAATTTGCATCCCTAGAATCTTGTTTGCTGGTCCCAAGTCCTTCATTTCAAATTCCCTAGCCAGCCGTGCCTTTAATTCTTCAATATGATCTTTTTTGGGGCCGACAACCAACATGTCATCTACATACAACATCAATATAACAAAATCGTTTTCACCAAACCTCTTGAAGTAAGCACAAGGGTCTGCATTAAGTCTGTTGTATCCAAGGCTCATGATAAAGGAGTCAAACCTCTTGTACCAACACCTCGGCGCCTTCTTTAAACCGTACAGAGATTTGTTCAACCTACAAACCAAGTTCTTCTTTTCTTTTTCTTCAAAACCTTCAGGCTGGAGCATGTAAATCTCTTCTTTAAGATATCCTTGAAGAAAAGTTGTTTTAACATCTAGCTGCTCTAGATGTAAATTCAATGTAGCACACAATGCCAAGACAACTCGAACCGTTGTTAGTCGAACTGTAACACCCGTGTTTAGGGGTCGGGTGAAAATAATGTTTTAATAATATTCGGGTTCGGTTTTATAATTTAAGTAAATAAAATAATGGTTCGGTTTTGTTTGCAAATAAAATAAAGGTGTTGGACCCAATCTTTAAACCAAGCCCAATAGCCATTCATTAATGGCATTTTTGTAGTAAAGTGCACTTCATTTTAAAAAGCCCCATTTTTAATTAAAAGACCCATTTTGTCATCTTTTCCACTATTCATCTTCTTCCATGAACGACCAAGAAGAGCTCCCTCCCCCTTTCACTATTCCATCTCCTTCCTCCCTCATTTTGGCTCGGTTTTGAAAGGTAAACACGTTTTCGACTTGCTCTCACCTTCCTCTTTTCAAAAGTACAAGTAATTTTCATTTTCATCCATGTTTTAGAATTTGGATTTTTGGGAGATTTGAATAAAAGTGGTAGCTTTATGGTGTTTAACTTGAGCTTTTGATTTATAATGGTTAGATATGGTGTCTATGAATCAAATAGTCCAACATATATGATTTTTAAAGGGTTTTGTTAAGTTTCCCGAATTTGGGTTTTGGTGGGTTTTTAGGAGGGTTTTTAGTTGAGTTTTGGGTGTGGTTTGTGTTGGAAATTGAGGGTTGATGTTAGGGCATTGGTTGGGGGTTGTTTTGGAAGCATTTGGAAGTGTTAAATGAGTTGAAATCACAAGTTTTGGACTGTGCAAAGGGGCTGCTCGGGAATGGCTTTTTGGGGGTTGTTCTTGGTTCGAAAAGCAAGTGTTTGATGTTTGAATTTCATTTCGGGTTTGCTACATTGTGTTGTGGACTGATTTGAGGTTAATTTACTTGTGTTGAGGCGATTAGAAGCAAGGATTTGCGTTGGTAAAGCTTTGGGATCGAATCCGGAAGTGAGGAGGCTTGAGTCGGCTTTGCTTGTTTTGCTTAAGGATATGAGGTGAGTGGTTAATGTTTTAAATTGATTTCAAAGGTTGGTTCAAGCATGTGGATGTGAAAATATTTTCAAGTAATGTTTTGGTTCAAAGATGGTTTTGAAAGATTTTAGATTGGGCTTGGAAAGTCAAATTAAACTCAAGAGTAAGTTGTTGTGGATTGCCTCTTTGATTTCCCCTTTTTCCATTTGTTTTCATTAAATGTGGTGATGTTTGTTAAGCATAAAATTTAAATAATTTGGGAAGGAGTATGATTGCTTAATGTTATATCGTTGATCATGTATGATTGTATTAATGATGTTGTTGACATGCCTTGTAAGGTGTGAGTAAGTTGGTGCAAGTTGTGCACGAGAATGGTGAGTAAGACCATTTGTAATCGGTAAGATTCCAAGTAGTAAGTGATGCTAATTGTGGATTTTGTTACATCTTGTTTTGGTTGTGCATGATATAGTGAGTACATGTCGTATGGTAGTAATTGTGCATCGTGTTGCATGGTTGGTGTCGAACCTCACGTGATGGTTGTCGTTGCTCCGGTGATGTGTAGTCCCGCCAGTAGCGAGTGGTATAAGACTCCGGTGATGTGTAGTCCCGCCGGTAGTGACTAGTAGAAGAGTACTTTGATGTGTAGTCCTATTGGAAAACTACTAGTCGAAACGGTGATGTGTAGTCCCACCGTGTGTGTTTGGTTATGCTTGTGCATACCATGTGTTGTTCATGTGTATCTCACTATATCATTCTCTTTTATGGTTTTGCTTTAATCTAAGATCATACCTATATGCATACCATGAAGTGTAATGACGTGTTAAATGCCTATATTGTTGAATTGTGGTTGAACTCATATGTTAGTAGAAGGATTAGGTAATTGGATGATTTGTATGCGTTGACCTTTATTTTTTTAAAGAAAGCTTTGAACCCTGCATTGTCGTAGTTATGTTTTAGAGCTCCGCTCACTAAGCTTTATGCTTACGCTCTCCTTTTTCCGACAATGCAGATCTTTAGCTTGGAGTTAGCAAGGAGCAAGACAAGGGCGTCCAAGCGTGTGGTGGTTTGCTCAAGTATGGTTTAATTAAATAATGTAGTAGTCTAGCAATGGGAAATGCTACGTGTTTTAGGAGCTTGTATCTAGACTCCTTTGTGTTGGCCACATGTTGTTAATGCCTTATGTTGATGCTTTGGATTGATTATGGTTTGTAATGCATCAATGCTATGATGAATGTTTGGGTATGGTGGCATGCCTTTAGATGTTTAGATTGCCATGTCTTGGTGCAAACCTCATATGTCTTCCTTGTGCCTTTTAGGGCCTTTGAGTTCCATGTATGACTTGTATGCCTTTTAAAGGATTAAGGTTGTTTGATGGTATGTTCTTTGTGTTACTTTCTTAATGCATTATATACCATGTAGGTACGATTGTTCATATGCATGCCTTGAGTAGGTTGAGGTGCGGTTAATCTAAGTCGTATGCCTTTAGACTTGGTGGTTGGTGTTGTGTGCTTTTAGCGTTTTAAGCTCATATGTATGGCTATGTATGATTCCATTGTGTTTGTATCATTGAAAGTCTTTATATTGAAGCAAATTATGCTCCCTGCATCAAGGTTTCGAAACTAGGGGTAAAGTTTCGAAACCTTTGCAAATTTTTGGATTCAACTTGATCAAAGGTTTCGAAACCTTCCCAAGGTTTCGAAACTTTTGGTGAAAAATGGGCTCCAGGGGTCACTGCCAGCCAAAGTTTCGAAACCTATGGGTAAGGTTTCGAAACCTTCTTTCAGAAATGCCTTGTTTGACCCTTGTGGGCCTGTTTAAAGAGAAAAACTTATAGGTACTAAGATGCCTTTAGTCAAGCTTAAAATTGGGATGTTTGAATGTGGTTTGGGGGTTTAAATGTTGTTTCGTGTGTTATGTTCCGCGTGTTGTGGATGAGAACAGAACATGTCGATACCCTTGACTGTTTTGTATGGCCGTGGTATGAATGTGTTTTTCCCTTGAATGTTTTCCGCTGTTGTGAATCACTTAGGACTTAATGTTCCTCTAGACAAGACTAATATAAAAAGAAAAAAAATTAGGGTTGCTAACCGAGGGGAACCTTTACGGGTTTCACTCGGTTTTCCCCGTGTGGCCCACTCGGACCGGTCATCCGGCCAGACCGGGACGAGGGGGTTACACGAACCACATGAGAAAAGATTTCATTGAAATCAATACCTTCTTTCTAAGCATATCCTTTGACCACCAGTCTTGCACGATACCTCTCCACTTGATCGTCACCATTTCTCTTGATTTTGAAGACCCATTTGTTACCAATTGGCTTCCTTCCATGTGGTAGTGGCACAAGTTCCCATGTATTATTTTTATGAAGGGCTTCGATTTCTTCTTGCATTGTCGCCATCCACTGTGAAGCATCTGAGTTGTTCATTGCTCTCTCTAATGATGATGGCACGTCGTTCTCCGTTAAAAGGCAGTATGCAACATTACCTTCTATAACATAATCCGGGTGCCAATTGGGGCGTCTTCTCACACGATCTGATTGACGAGTTGTTGGAGCTTCAGAATTCTCTGGTTCTGGTTCCTCGAGCTCTGGTTCTACTTCACAACAATCTCTCTGTTCAAACTCATTTTCAACATGTATCTGTGTAGTCTTTGGCTTTTCTTTATCAGTGTTATCCTCTTCTTCTTTTCTTTGCAGCTTATCTTCTACAAAAATAACATCCCTGCTGATAATCACTTTGCGGGCAGTGGGATCCCACAAGTGATGCCACTTTACTCCATCAGCATACCCCAAGAATTTACATTTTCTGGATTTTGGATCCAACTTTGAAATTTCTTGGGCATTGTACATCACGTACACAATACTTCCAAATATATGGAGGTTTGAATAATCAACTGGTTTACCAGTCCACATCTCCATCGGTGTCTTCAACTCAATTGCAGTTGATGGAGCTCGATTCACCAAATAACATGCGGTATTGACTGCTTCTACCCAGAAAGCTTTCTCTAGTCCTGCAGCTCTCAACATTGCTCGTGTTCTTTCTAACAGAGTTCTATTCATCCGCTCTGCCACTCCATTTTGTTGAGGAGTGTATATTGTTGTGAACTGTCTTTTGATGTCTTCTTTTCTGCAAAAGTCGTCAAATTCATCACTTGTATATTCACCTCCATTATCTGATCTGAAACACTTGATTTTATTTCCAGAATCAAGTTCCACCCGCGCTTTGAAAACTTTGAAGGTTGAAAACACATCTGACTTCCTCTTGATAGGATACATCCAACATCTCCTAGAGTAGTCATCAATGAACGAGACAAAATACTTTGCTCCGCCTAGGGATGTAACTGGTGCTTGCCATACATTAGAATGAACCAATTTTAGAACAGCCTTGCCTCTAGAATTTGATGTGTTGAATTTTAATCGATGTTGCTTACTTGTAATACAATGTTCACACAAAGGAAGTGATACCTTTGTTAAACCCGGAAGTAGCTTTTGCTCCACAAGGACTTTCATTCCCTATTCTGACATGTGTCCAAGATTCTGATGCCATAACATGATAGAATCTGAACTACATGAGGTAACAGAGGCTTCTGCTTCTAGCAAGGTCTCTCCCTTCAGCATGTACAAATTTTCTGCTATATTTTCACCTTTCATCACCACAAGCGCTCCATGGAACACCTTCATGATTCCTTTCTGTGTTTCAATCTTGCTTGCATTATTATCCAACAATCCGTAGGATAATAAGTTTTTCTTCAAGCCTTTCACGTGTCGCACATCTCGAACAACTTTGATTGTCCCGTCATACATCTTCAATTTGATGGTTCCAACGCCAACAATCTCCAAGGCATGATCATTGCAGCTGTACACAGATCCTCTTAAGATAGGTTCATAATTATAGAACCATTCTCTTCTTGAGGTCATGTGATATGTGGCTCCCGAGTCAATAAGTCATATGTCTGCAAATCTTTTTCTACCTTTCATGGCTGTTGATGCTTCACAACAGAGAGCATCTCCATCATCTGAAGTGTTTGCCATGTTTCCTTGAGGATTGGAGTTTTTAGGTAAACTCCAACAATCCTTCTTCAAGTGACCCTTCTTTCCACAGTTGTAGCACTTTAAATTCTTCTTACTCCTTGACTTTGATCTAACATGATTATGACTGCTACTTTGACCACGTTCTGTTGATCTTCCTCTCATCACCGTTAAGGCCTCTGTTTGTTACATATTTCCTTGTCTATCTTCCTTGTTCTTGCGCCGATTTTCTTCTTCCAGAACAACAGCTGCAACGTCATCGAAGACTAGATCATTGGTAAGGTTGTTGTTTGTAAAGTTGATGATGAGTTGATCATACGAATCATGTAGACTTTGAAGCAGAAGTTCAGCACGTTCTTGTGACTCTATTTTATAGCTTAGGGATGTAAGCTGAGAAAATAGAGTATTTTAACGTGTTTAAGTGCTCTGTCACTGAAGTAGATTCTGACATCCGAAGAGTGTACAATTTCCTCTTAAGGAAAATTTTATTGTGCAACGATTTGGCCTCGTATAATTTTGTGAGGTGATCCCAAATCTCCTTGGCTGTCTTCTTCTCCTCGATGCTTGATAGTACTTCACCTGCTAATGCTAAATGAAGGTCTGCAATAGCATTCTCGTCCATCTCATCCCATTTCTTGTTATCTGTAAAATCTGTCGGTCTTTCGCTAATAGTCGCTAGACATCCGTTTTTTCTTAAGATGACATTTATCTTCAATTTTCACAGTGAGAAATTTCTCCCATTGAATTTTTCAATATCAAATTTCGTTGCCATAACTTCTATTTCAGATAGCTCCCACTATTTCACCTTTTTGACGTGAATAGTGCCCACCACCTTCAATGAATGAGTAATATCTAACTTACTTTCTTATGATGGAGGATCTACTTTTCAGTGGCAACCAACAGAGAATACGATAAGTAGATATACGCACCCAAATTAGGCTCTGATACCAATTGTTGCGGAATATGATCGTTGGATAAAGCAAAAACGCAACCGATAATTTGAGAAAATAACAATGAAGATAAAGGAGACACAGATTTTACATGGAAAACCCCTAAATAATATAGGGTAAAAATCACGAACAAAGGTAGAAGAATTTTACTATGAGAAAATAGGAATTACAACTTCTCTCAATCTAACAAGGAGAAAACAATGACAATTCTCTCTTGATAAAAAGGAGAAAACAATACAATTCTCTCTTGATAAAAAGGAGAAAACAATTCTATAAAAACTCTCTAATCTCTCTAGCATTGGGAGAATGTTAGAATAATTTTGGGATGATAAGAAATGGCAAATGACTAGGCTATTTATAGTTGAATTTAAGGGACCAACTTATAAATAATCTAAACTTTAGGTAGTAACCCAAGTGATTAGACCATCACGTTTTCAACCAAAATTGGTTGCATTTTGCAGCCTTTGAAATTTTGTTTCATGTGCACCGAATTGTGTATTTAATGCACCGAATGGTGCTTGACTTTTAATAATTGACACCATTTATAAATAAAATGACACCCTTAATAAATAAAATGACACATCTTTATAAATAATTAACCCCTCTTAAATACCGTTCAAAAAAATGACACCCTTAGAAAAAATTTTGGCTCCGCCCCTGGTTAAATGGAGATTGAGGAGAAATTATTTCATGGACCTTGTTCACCGCGTCGTCCGTAATCCAGCTAATAAGATCCATCCACTTCAAAATAACTACTCTTTAACTACCCACTCTCTATCAACATGTAGAAAAGAGTTGATGATTCACCTTAAAAAATTGATATGGATAAACTTTATTAACTGAGATCACTGATAACGTAACGAACATAATTCACCTAATAATTTTTCCCTCGCAAGGTTTTGGCTTTACTGCATGATAACTTGGTGCACCCATAATGTTTGGTTATTATTCTGTTTTGCCAAGGTTCGCCTTGTTATTTGATTATATAATTATTTGTTCGAGTATTTTTTTTCTTCGATTAAGTTTAAAAAGATGTTTTAAAAAGCTCAGGTTAATAATATAAATCCCTTTTTTACCAAAAATAAAACTACAATATTGAAAAACAAAACTTAAGTTGAGTAGGATTTAAACTAATAGAAATTAAAAATGATACGATACCAAAAAGTTTGGGATGTTAGCACCCCTACTACTGTGAATATAATAGAAGTGAGCGTTCGATCGAGTCAAGCCAAAAAATTTTTAATTAGTTGAGTTGACGAGTCTTATTTTAGAATTCAAAATTTATTTTAAAATATTTTAAGTCGAGTTGTTTGAGTTTCTATTCAAATTTAATTGAAAATATTTATAATGTTATGGAACTAATTGGTTCTAATTTAAAGGGATTTTTTATAACCATATACAATGTATGTATATATTTCTTTATATTTTTTTCTTGTGTGGTATACATATATCAGACAGAGTTGAGGGACTCGACTTGAAAATTGATCCACTAGTTTATTAAAAATTTCATTTATTCGACTCTCATTTTATAACTCAAGCTTTATTTGAAATTTTCAAGTCGAATCAAGTTTTTAAAATTACGATTCGAATTAAGTTAAGTTCAAATTTTCTTATATATATGTATATCATATGAAGAAATATATGTGTATTTTTCATCTAATTCGATAATATTTCACTTAAAAAATTGTTTTTCATCTAATCCCATAATATTTTAAAGCCGGTATTTTACTCTATCTCACTTATTTTGTCATTTGTTGACTTTTTACGGAGTTTTAGGAAGAATAAGTTGCGGAAGTAAAACAATTTAAATGACATGTTTAACCTTAAAAAATTAGCTTTTGTTTTTGTTGGAAAACTAAAAAAGGATAAAATAAATAAATTTATCTTATAAAAGTGGTTGAGTTTTTTAAAGTTACAATTTGAGTGAGACAAATGGATCAATATAATTTTTTGTGGCTTATATATAAAATAGATCCCTCTAGTTGTACCCTAAAATCAAGTGAGCCATGATTTGAATCGTGGATCAAATGAGCACTTATATATAAATCATGATCAAACTAAAAACTTACTTTAAGTTTTGATACAATTGAAGGGTATATTTTGTATACAACCCTTTATTTATTTGAAGTCATCAACGGACATTTCACTGATCCATCCATTCTAACCTTGCTAAAACTATCAAAACCCTGGGCTCGAAAGCAATTCCAATCGGTCAATGTGACCCACAATTTCTTGTTCAAAATCATATCGTGATTGAAAATGATTTGGACTGCCATAATATTCTAAATCCGTCCCTTTTTTTAATGCCTCAAAAGTTGTTCAACAAATCTTTTCTCGACAAGGGAAAATTTTAGAAAGATGTGTTTGAGCTACTATTACTATAGACATGTCATATAAATCATATTTTTTACGAAGTATAAATCATATCTTTTAAACATTATAAATATGGATTAATATCCTATAAACAGGTGGTGGGAACCGAAAGTTTCCACAAGCGTATTAGTTTTAGGGTATAGAGAGTTAGTTTAGGGTTTAGGGTTTAAGTGTAGGGGTTTAGAATTTAGGGATAGTTGTTTCAATTTAAGGTTTAGGATTATAATTTAAAGTTTATAGGTTACGGTTTAGTTTTTAGGGTAATATGGTGAGGATTTAGATTTTAACCTATAAACCCTAAATTATACTCCATAAACCTTAAATTGAAACAACTATCCCTAAATTCTAATCCTCTACACCTAAACTCATAAACTTTATACCCTAAACTAGCTTTCTATACCCTAAAACTAAGGCGCTTGTGGAAACTTTCACTTTCCATCGCCTGTGTATAGAATATTTATCCTATAAATATAAATATAAATATATATATATATATAGTTTTTATATAATTACTCGAATTATAATTAGAAATATTTTTATATATTATATAGTTTCTTAGTCTGTTAATTGTATATTATTAGTTAGGCATAATGTCAAGAATGCTCATAACGTTTGACTGAATAGTTATTTTAGCCCTTGTTTTTTGAATTAATTTAACCTCTAACGTTTTATTTTGGGTCAAAATGCCCCATGTGGATGAAAACTGTCAATCAACTGACGATAAACAGCTTGAAATAACGTGACAAAACTACACGACAATGCATGCCGCGATAGCAGTGTCATATAGACAAATATGTTAACTTTACATAATGACACATTAGTCAAAAAAATATTTTTAAAAAAATTATAAAATATTTTTTCTTTTGACCTAACATTCTGTCAAATCATTTCAAGTTATTTTATCGTCAGTTGACTAACAGTTTTCATTCGTAGATGGGTCATTTTGACCCAAAATAAAATGTTGGGGGTTAAATTGGTTTAAAAAAAAGAATAGGGCCAAAATGACTATTCAGTCAAATGTTAGGGGCAGTTTTTTTGGCTTTATGCCTATTAGTTATTAGGTTAAACATCATCATCGGTCACTAAACTATTCTTATTTTCCTATTTTGAACATCAAACTATTATTTTTGGCATAATAGTCACTAATGTTAAGTTTTTTTTATTTTGATCACCCGCCATTGAAAAAAAAATCACAGAAAACATGAAAGTGGGAATAGTTTAGTGACCAAAATAAGAAAGAAGCAATAGATGGGTGACCGAAACATGAAAAAAGTAATATTAGTGACCAAAATAGGAAAAAATATAATGTTAATGACAATTTTGTACAAAATAATAGTTTGATGACCAAAATAAAAAAACGAAAATAACTTAGTGACCAAAGTGATTTTTACCCAAGTTATTAATATTAAAGAGTAATCATTACAACCAACGACCAATTAATCTACCGGGATAATACAATAGATCCATTAAGCAAGATCTCCTTGGTGAAATATTACATTGGGAAAAAATAATTTTCCAAGTATTGCACCCATGCTTTTATTTTTCAATCTATAACATTTGTTACAGTGAAAAATGAAATTGGTAAAAAATACAATCCAACTTCACTATGCATCCTATTTTTTATCAAAAAATGTTGAAGACGGAATACTTGTATTCCGACTTCACCACATGGCATGTTCCTACTGGCTTCATTGTTATCAAAATTCAATTTTTTAATCAAGAAAAATCAATGAACAGTAAAGTCAAATTTTATTCAATCGACTTCATTGTTTAATATTCAAAGTGCACTAGATTGGAAAATAAAAACACTAGCACAACACGGGGAATATTGTTTTCCTGCAATATCTAAGCAATTTTCTACTTAAGTAATGCACAAAGTTCAAATTCTGACGTTATGAATAAAAAAATTAAATTGGAAATTATTCAATATAAATTAATAAGTTTGGTACTGGTGGTTAAAAAAAATAACCATTACAACTAACAAACTAAGCTGTTGTGGTAGCGCCGCCGCTCTCTTTCGTTTCTAGCACAAGTCCTCTTGATTTTCCCTTGTCCCTAATTGATTTCAAGATATGGGAAAGCTTATTTCTTCGTCCCTTCTTCTTTCTGTTGTTAATGCTGGAAGAAGTCTTTCAATTTCCGGTCTTCTTTTTCTTCTTCTTTTCACACCCTGTTCGATGCTTTAACTATGAATCCCCGGAACGAGTACAAAGATGCTTTGACTTTGTTTGGTAAGATGATTAAGTACCCTAAGCCTCCCGTTCTGGAATTCAACAAAGTATTAGGAACCATCTGTAGCATGAATCAGTACGCCACTGCTGTTTCTATGTGTAGTCAGATGGAATCCGCTGGAGTTCCTCACGATGCTTATTCTCTCACCATCTTGATCAACTAGGCCGGACTGGTTTCGGGTTTTCTGTTTTCGGGAAAATGCTAAAGTCAGGTTTCGGACCTGATGTTGTAGCCTTGTCGACTTTGATTAATGGACTTTGTTTGCGAGGTAGTACTGTTTTCCAGGCTGAGAGTTTGTTTCACGACATGATTGAAAAAGAAACGTCTTGAGCCTGATGTTGTCACGATGATTTATTGATTGCTGCACTTTGCAATAAGGGGATGATTTCCGAAGCTGAACGTATTATTGACACGATGAAAAAGCGAAGCAACAGACCCAGTCTTTACAACTATAATATGTTGGTAGATGCATATTGTAAACAGGGAATGATTTCTAAAGCTAAGGATATTGTTGCCACAATGATAGAGGAATGCGTTCAGCCTAGTGTTGTCACATATGATAAACTCATTGGTGCACTTTGCAAGAAGGGGATGGTGTCTGAAGCTGAAGATATTGTTGTCAGAATGAGAAAGCAAGGCATTGTGCCAACTAATGTCACGTATGGTATATTGATCTGTGCACTTTGCAACAAGGGGATGGTTTCCGAAGCTGAAAATATGACCGACACAATGGAAAAGGAAGGCTTTTGGTCTGATGGTGTCAGATGTGATGTGTTGATCCCTGCACTTTGCAAGGAGGGGAACATTTCTAAAGCTAAAGATATTGTTGACTCAATCATAAGTAAAGGCGAAAATCCGGGTTTTGTCACGTACAATGTGTTGATCGATGCATTTTGCAAGAAAAGAATGGTTTCCGAAGCTAAAGATATTGTTGACACAATGAGAAAAAATAGCTATCAGCCTTGTGTTGTCAGGTATAAAAAATTGGTGGATGCCTGTTGCAAGGAGGGAATGGTTACAGAAGCTAAAGGTATAGTTGCCACAATAATAAAGCTAGGCATTGTGCCCAAGGATTTAAATAGCGTTCGCGGTCGCGTTTTCGGTCGCGTCGCGGTTATCGCGGTTGCGGACATAACGGAGGCTATTGCGGTCATTATGGGTGTCGCGGTCGTGAATTTTTTTTAAATTTGCACAACTTATATTAAAATATTATAATTATAATTATAACTATAAATATAAAGAGTCATTTTTAATGATATTTACAATATTTTCTAAACAAAAATAAACATAAATTAAAATGAATTAAAAAATATCTATTATAAATTATAATTGTGAGATAAGAGATTAAATTTGGCTAAAGGGGTACTTTTGCCCCTGAGTTTGACCCAAAAATGCAATTTCGCCCCTCGTCGAAAAGTGCACTCAATGTGGCCCTCCAGTCCATAAAATCGATCAAATTGGCCCTTTGACCGACGTTGACCGTTACGGTGTTGACGTGGCAGTTAACGGTGATGACGTGGCAGTCCATGGTGATGATGTGGTGGTCAACGATGCTGACGTGGCAGTACACGTGGGATGATGACGTGGCAGGAGGGGCTGAATTGATTATTTTAACCGAATTCAAGGGCATAATTGATTTTTTTCCTGAGTTTAGGGGCATAATTAAAAGTTCGATAACTTATTTATTCTTTAAGCTAAAAAATAAAAACTATTAATATTTAAATATTCATAAAATATTAAAAAAAATAAAAACACCATAATGAATTAAATATAAGTAAAAACATTACAGTTATAAATATAAAAAATTAAAAAATATTTATAAACCATTAGAGAATCTTTCGATTGTTTCTCGTTATGCTATGCGTACTAATGTTCCTTGAACATATTTTCAATTGAGACATCTTTGTATTAGAGTATTAATAAAGCCAAAATTCTCTTTCATTTCTGTACATCAAATATTAATGAGCATTAATTTGATGTAAAAAAGCGGGGAAAAATTGAATTCTATTGTTACTCTAGTACAATGTTGATTCCACTAAAAAAAATCTAACGAATAGTAATACTCAAAATGACGAAGTCGAATTTTTTTCGATAAAAGTGTTTAATTTTTTAATAATTTATAAAAAAATTATTAAGTTTTTAGATTAAATTTTCTTTTTTTTAATTCATAATATATTTTAATTTTTTATATAATTTTTATTTTCAGTAACTTTTAGAATATTTTATTTATTTTTATTAACTTTATGAATTTTTATAAAATAAATTGAAGAATATTTTGATCTTCTGTAAGAGTCTTCACTTTGTTTTTTTAATTATTCTCACTTAATAAATTTATTTATCTAGTTTTAATATTTTAAATTTTAATAATTTCATAAATTCTTAATTTTTAACTTAAATATTAAATAAGTTATCGAACTTTTAATTAAAATCAATTATGCCCCTAAACTCAGGAAAAAAAATCAATTATGCCCTCGAATTCAGTTAAAATAATCAATTCAACCCTTCTTGCCACGTCATCATCCCACGTGTACTGCCACGTCAGCATCGTTGACCGCCACGTTAGCATCATGGATTGCCACGTCATCACCGTTAACTGCCACGTCAGCACCGTAACGGTCAACGTCGGTCAAAGGGTCAATTTGATCGATTTCATGAACTAGAGGGCCACATTGAGTGCACTTTTCGGCGAGGGGCGAAATTGCATTTTTGGGTCGAACTCAGGGGCAAAAGTACCCCTTTAGCCATTAAATTTCTTACGATTTTATTAAAGATTTTTTTTCCATTAGCAAACTCTAAAATAATATATATATATATATATATATATATATATATATATATATATATATATTTGTTCTAAGTCAATACCTTAATTAAAAAATATCAAGGTAAATATCAAAAATAAGAAATTTAAATTATAATTATAAAAAATTTCCACCACTTATAAATGGATTTAATTGAAAGAAAATAAGACTTAGAGGCTCAATTGGAAGTTTTGTTATGGATTTGATGACTTAATTGAAAATGGAATAAAATAAAACATCTTAATTAAATTAAAAATCTGCCTTAAAGGACTAAATTATAAGAAAACTAAAACTTTTAATCCTCTCCAAAAATTATTTAAAATTAGAACCCTTTTCCCGCATTTACCCTTTTAATATTATACCATCGTCTTCAACCCGATTATCTTTTTTTCTCTCTGCAATTTTTTCCTCCTCCGCGGCCACCAGCCGCAATGGAGCTGAAAACGGGGATAGCGTCCCGCTATCGTCGCGACAGCCGCTATCTCGTTATTTCGCGTCCGCGACAACCCGCTATCGTCGTGATTCCGTTTCCCACCGTGATTTCCTTCGATTGCGGTTTTGGACGGCGGCGCGACCGTAATTTCGCGACCGCTATCGCGGTTGCGCTCTGCTATTTGAAACCCTGATTGCGCCTAATGTTGCCGTCTACAACACTCGTATGCAAGTCATGGGGTCAATGAGTGAGTTTCTACTGCATATATGAACTTTGGATAAAGATGCTTCCTTTTGGACCAAGAACAACTATGAATTTCATGTAATAAATTTGTATCGTTAATTAGTAATTTAAATCCATAAAATTCTAGCCCTAGAGGTCTAAAGTGCATATCACTTTTTTAATAGTCTAAAAGTGATTACAAGATAATTTCTGTTCATATGTATTTTTAACTCTTTGACAATGCACATACACCTTGTAGACAGAGCGATTTGAACTTGTGTCTCTTAAAATATGCATACATATTCTCAACACTTTTTGAACAATAAAAACATAAATTATTTCATGTTAAGCTAACATTTTGCTTTTAAAAAAATATTAAAGAGTAATAAAAATTAACACCAAACAACTACTCAAATTTTAAATTTTAATATTATACAATTTCTCAAAATAATTATTAAATAATAAAAAAGTATACAATTATTCTTTGAAGGTACGTATATTTCCATTTCAAGGTGAAAGCATGTATGAAATTTGACCAATTCGGGCCACAATTTAGAATATGAGGGCCTCACCTGACCCACAAGGCCGAAATGATTTGACCCAACTCTAGCCCAATGGGTATCAAATCAATGTAGACAAGAAATTGAGAGGTAGAAGCAGCAAGTCCCCCATAGGTGCAAAATTGAATTCACTTACCAACGCATCTCCCGAAAGTGGCCAAATTTAGCGGCAGATCTAGACTTTATAATATCAAATAAATTCAAGAAAGTTATAGTAAAAGTCAAACAAATTAACAAATTTTATAATTAATTACTTTGCTTATTAGAAAAAATGAAAGTTTAAACTAATTTAAATTTTGAAACATTATTTTTCTAAGGGTAATTATTTCATGCACAAGTGCTTATAGAAACTTTAGTTACACAAGCGTCTTAGTTTTAGAGTTTAGTGATTTTGTTTAGGCTTTAAGTATAAGTGTAGTAATTTTGAATTTAGGGGTTATTGATAGAATTTTAAATTTATAGGTTAAAACTTAAATCCCTAACCATATTACCCTAAAACGTAAACCTTAAACCCTAAAACGTAAACCTTAAACCCTAAATTTTAAACCTCTGCGCTAAAACTTTTAAACTAAAACCCTAAAATTAAGGCGTTTGTGGAAATAAAAAGTTTCCACCTCTTGTGTGTGGGATAGTAATTTTTTTCTAGACCAAAATAATTTGAAATACTAAAGAATTTAACTAAGCGCTCACAACCATATTTTACTCCATTTTTAGATATTATTTTTAATTTTTGCTTGAATTTGACTATTTTAACTTCCATTTTTAGATTGAAATAATACAGAATTTAACTAGGCGCCCACAACATTAAAATAAATTTTCTCTCTCAAACTTTCATATTTTTTTCAAAAATTTTCTAGACTCAAGTGGGGTCAATTGACCCCACTAAACAACCGCTCAATTCTCCCCTGTCGAGATTCTTTTATCATTCTATTCAAGTATAAAGTAATATGTGTGTCTGATTTTAAATCTAGATAAACTCACACATATTTACAAATTAAACTGTTTAATTCTAAAACAGTTAAGTGAAACACGCCGCCTAAATACTTGACGTGACATTTTCCCTCATCAACACTCTCGTTGCAAAAAAATTTCTTTATTTTTAAATTCAAAAATTTAATATTGATTGATTTATCTTAACCTAATAATTTAAGTATTTGAAATAAAATTAAATAATCAAGAGTCAACTCTAATACCACTTATTAATAAGTGCAAAATCATGTTTATGTAAATTTTAATAACTTATAATGGGTCAATTTAACTGAAATTCTAATCGACTAAAGTTGCGTTCGAGAATGCTTCTCAAACGGCCGTTGAAGCGCCGAACGAAAAAATAATGATAAACAGTCGCACAAGCACGTTGAACGGGCGTTTAGAATCCTGATTTAACAGCAATCTTAAAAACTAAAAATCTAAATTTTACCCAATCAAATGTCTACAATCTAACACTTGTTTAATAATCTCTGCCAAACGAAGCCTAAATCAATAAAACTAACTTAACCGATAATAATTTACTCGAATGAGATTGATTAAACTGACCCTTAAGAAATTGAGAGGGCTTAGATTTTTGAAAAAAATGAAAGAAAAAAGAAGAAGGAAGCATGTGGTGATCTCATCGTCCAAGCGTTCCAATCTCCAATCTCCAATCATACACTCTGGTATATGCTTTAAACATGATATGGCTGCCTATCACATTCACGTCAATGGTGTTCACAACAGCAAAATATAAAAATCTTTTGGGGTCCCTTCGTTGAAAAGTAGCACAAGTTTTTCACATTTTGTGTAGCTAATGAACAAAATCAACTAATGCAATTCGGTCCCATTATTAATTATCCTTGATCATTGTCAAAGAAAATCTACAAGGCTCGTACAAAATGCGTCTACCCTTATATAAATCAATAAAATAGAAATAATTAATTATTAAGTTTATTCTAGTGGATAACATGAGAAACTAAAAAAAATCTATAAGGCTCAACAAAATCACTTCATTATGCATTTTGAAGTTGAGAAGGTTAAACTTATTTTAAGATCTCTATATAGAAATAGAAATTCTCTATTCTTTTTAGTGACCCTATTTGTATCTCAAATTAAAAAATTAGGTTTAAGGTTTAAGATTCATATAATTGTGTTTGGGGTTTAAGATTTATAATTTAGAGTTTAAAATTAAGGCTATGATTAGAATTTATTTTTTTAGCGTTGAGCAATAAAAAGGGATAAAGATTTTTGTTCCGTATATAAAATTATAATCCTCTTACACCATGTAAACTTTTTAAGTTTTATACTTCTTTTAGACCGTTGAACGGGGTCAAATGAATTATTGAGATTAGCAGTAAAAAATAAGAAAATTTTTACGAAAAAAAAAATTAATCTCAATCATCGATTTGTTGTCCAACAACCCTAAAAAATGTAATCTATATATAAGATTCTGATTATCCAAAAAGGCCAAAGTGAATGGAGAAAATTGTAGGGACCCCTTTAGAACAAAATGAGTGGTGGATTCCAAACTACAACTTGACAAATGAGTATCCAATCATTTAAATGTTTATCTTTTCGTGAACACTACACGTTAAGATGCCTCCCTTAAGGCATAGGAAACTTGACAGAAAATGCAGATGTTGATTGATCACCCACCATTCAATTACACTGGTTTTGTTCACGGCTCATAGGAGCATTGATATTGATATTACAGATTCAAAGAGAACAATTTGAAACAAGCAATTAAAGTACTAATTACCACTCACAAGCTTGTATTAAGGAATAAATAACTACATGAACAATTTGTATATATGTAAAAACGTAGCTCAATGTAATGGCTTGAAGCTTAGCTCTTAGAACCAGAGGGAGGTTGTTGTTGCATTTGCTGATACATAGCAGCCAGCCGGGTGTAAGCGTCCATGGTCATCGGCTGCACCAAACAGGCGATATATTCATATATAGTTTATGCATACACTATATCATATTTATGTGATCCTTAATTAAGCATCAATGGAGTATGGTGTTTTTTTTACCTGTGATTGGCATGCCATGAATGCGGAAAGAGGGTCCGGCATTGCAGCGGCTGCATTGGCGACATGTTGTAACCGTTCACCGGACCCGTCCCAGGAAGTCATGTTCATGAAAGGATTAGGAACAATGGGCGAGATGCCGGCGATGTTGGGACGGCCGATAGTGTTCATATCCATGACACCCATCCCCATTCCCATTCCCATCCCCATCCCCATCGCGGGCGCCATCATCGACATTTGGAGTTGCTGTTGCATTGCCATCGGCAACATCATTTGCGGTATGTTCATCCTATTCATCATTTGAACTTGTGCTTGCAGTTGTTTCAGGTAGTCGATCACTTCGTCTAGCATCGAAGCTTTGTCAGTCTGTAATAGAACAAGAAATCAAATTAACTGTCTGAACGACAAAAGTACTAGACTTTTCAATTTATGTCTCACTGTACTAGAATTGCATGCATGACCAACTCGCCAAGGCTCCTATACCAACTTATCACTTCTCTGTACTATTAAGCTGCAGTTGATATGTACCGACTAGATTCATATGGCATAGACGACAGATTTGGAACATGACTAGGAACAATAGTGGCCTACCATGAAAGGGTATGCAATGTGGTGAAAGGTTGTTGTTATCTCCACACCGACAATCTTGTGTCAAGTTGTCCCCATGGCAAACTGTTATGTGGCCTAGGATCATTGAAACAGCCCCCAAAGTCCCACAACCACTTGAACCAAAAACTTGTTTTGGACCACATTTATAACTAGCTTCCTATGTCTGCAGACGGCAGCTGTCTAGCATAGGTTAATATGTCAACTTTTGTTTTCACCGCATGTGTATCGAATATATATATATAACTGCTGTATAAAATGTATTTCGACTAGCTCAAGCATCCAAGACGAGGATGAAAATCGAAGGAATCTTCATAACTTTACGTCTAATCTCATATATGCCATGCCAACTATTCTTTCATTAAGAATAAAATAGACAGAGAGTCTATACTAGAAAGCTGGTTAAGAATAAAGACGATGTGTGTTTATAGGATAATTAATAATGGGTCGAAAGTGGAATTTCTTATAGGATTATTATTAAACATAGGTCTAAGAAAATCTTATAAACGACACAAAAAAGTTTGTCCCAGGTGAGTGGATGAAGTTGTTTAAAGTATTTAGTAAAAGTAACCCTCAAACTGCAACAGATAAAAAGAAGAAGAAAGCATCTTTTATTTGAAAAATCCACCAAAAAGTTAGTAGTAGAGAGGACATTGAAGACCCAAAAATGGAGAAACCTTCTCCTACATACAAAATCATTAAATTGACAGTGAAAGGTAGGGACAAAAGTTTTATGTCCTTTCTGTGACTATTTTTATGCCTTAATACTAAAAAAATAAAATTTTTAAATTTTAAACTTTATACTTTAAAAAATACACATTGTCTTAAATTCTCTAAAATCTAATCCTAAACCCTACTTATAAACCTTAACTCTAAACCATAAACCTAAATTTTTAGTGTGAGATATAAATAAGGGCACCGAAAAAGGTAAAAAATTTATATTCGAAAGGTTGCAAGTTGCAAAACGCTACACTGCTACAATTTATTCGCTGCTTTTTTTGTTCTTGTTTTTCTATCACTGTAGTATACCTCTTATGTAGGTCCTTTACGCCTTATAGTTTGTTAACGATCCATATAGATAAGCCTCAATCTTTTTTCCCCTTCAACTTTTTACAAAGTTGTGGTAATTGGATTTCCTTTCTCAATTATTTCATATTCTCCAACCATTTTCAAATTCAGAATTTTCAGTCTTTAGAGTAAATAATATACAAGAAAACTAAATCTACAACTTACGCATATTATATGAACTAATAATAAAAATTTGCTTGTGGTCAGATCTGTTTGTTTAAGTCAAGTTTAATATGTTTTGACTGTATTGTATTCTGGTTTTGAGGTATATTTAAGAAAAAACAGTAGAATAATTTTGACCATTGCCGAAATTTGCAATAATTTTTAGCCATGAATACTACCACCGTACGTTACAGCAACTGACAGAGCTGAGATATAAAAAAAATTCGTACCTTGCTAGAATTGGGAACCAGCTTCTGTAACGTCTTCATCCTTTGGTTTATCTTATCTCTTCTTTTCTGGAAAATCACCCAAATAAATTAAACAAATACTTATGAACGTCATTACTATATTAATTTTTGGCTAAATTCTATAAAAAAAATCGAATTTAATTCAAGGTGGAGAGAGCATACACGTTCGGACTGGTTATGGATAGCAGCAGCTCTGCTCCTTTTATTTGAAACCGAAGATTTCCCAGTTTCCTTCTTGTCTTCTTCAGCTTCCTTCCTCTTTAATATTAACCAAAAGAAAAATGAAAAATCAGAAACAAATATATTATATTTATAGTTTCAGCATGCAATAATAATTAAATGGAAGAACTTTACATGGGGTCTACTGTGACAAACGGAGTCATGATCATCGGCGGTGGTGGTGGCCTTGGTACACGGCTTCGTCGAGCTTGTGTTTTCCGGGGAACCAAGGGAGGCGCCCAAATCTTTCTCGTATGTATCAAAAGTAACGTATTGGCTATCTCGCCCGAACGTGGCACTGGCGCTTGCACTTTGTTCCTTGCCGCTCCACTCGGGTGTTGCGGGAACACGCGCCGCCCCCGCCCGTGTGCGTTTCCCGGTAACGAGTACTTCGTCCGGCACACTACAGGATCCCACCCTAGTGGAGCATCCCACCAAGCGAGAATGAGATCCTCCGAGTCCTGGTATGGATTCCAGTTCCACCACGTGTGTAGTCCGGTGCTCCGTTGACCTTTTCGAGCAAGGAACCAAAGCATCCGCCGCAGCACGGTGTTGGTCTAAACAGGGCACGATTTCATCCCCACCGCCGTGAAGAGAAACCTTAAGATACGGCACCCGAGTGGCCTGGTTCACTATGGACTCCAAAGTGCCATTAGCCCGTGGTTTATCCCAAGTAGTGTACTTAGAAGGAGAGTTGGAAATCAAGGGCTTAGCCGGAACACGTGTCGGACCTAAACTGTGCATGGCTAGTTTTCCATTTTCCCACGTCAGTTCTGCTACTTCAAACTCCGACCTGCCAACCAAAAATGAAAACTTAGTAAACCAAGAAATTGATATTAAATCTGTTGTTAATACCAATCTTGATATATGCTTACATGTGAGCATCGGGGGCGGTGGAGTTGGAGTTAGAGCGAAGCAGGTGGCGTGCGGTGGCATGATTATCGTCCAGATCCCAACCGGGAACACACTGACTCATTCTAAAGAAACTAGTTAGTTGATGTGTTTGGTTTTGGCGTGGAACAAAGCTTCATGTTTCGGACAAGTATGTACTCATATAGACATTGTGGTAAGGAAAAATAGTACGATGGGGTTCCCTACCTTTTATTATAACGGAGATAAGAATTATCACAATCAATTGAGGAGCGAGAAGGATTCTGGTCCATAATATATATATATATATATATATATATATATATATATATGTCGTGCAAAAGGGAAGTGGTGCCTGGAATAAATGACCAAATTCAATATGAGATGATGATGGCTAACTGGACTGAGTCTGGCTAGCTAGCTGGCTGGCTGGCTTAATATATTCTGCTGGCGGAGACAGCCACAGAAGGAAGCCGAGAGGGCGAGTAGACCTCACAAACTTGATCTGAGTTTTGATATTGGCTCAAACATGATGATTCAAATTTGATTCGAAACTCGAAATAAATCGAATCGAAATTGACCTAAATTTTAGTTGAACCGAAATGAGCCGAACCGAACGAATTCACTTGAACTGAAAGCAAGCGAAATAAATAAAAGATATTAAAAGAAATAAAAAAAAAAGATGGGATGTTAATTACCACAAAGCTTACCAAAAAGTCATATATAGAGCGTAAAAAATTGGCTTGAAAATTCGATTGAAACCGACCGATTCAAAAGTTGACCTGAATCAAAAACATAAGAATCTTCTATTGACCCGATGTTAAATCGAACCGAAATCAATAAAACCGAAATCAGTCGAACCGATATTAATCAATTCGAATATGAACCAATCCGATATAAATCAAATCATTATATACACGAACTAAATTCGAATCAGATCCAAATAAAAACCAAATATAATCGAACTCGAAGTAATTCGAACCGAAATCAACCTAAACAACTCGTTTACCACATGTAAGGGCGAGTACAAAAGAAGAATAAAGAAATAAAAATATCGAGTGAATTGTGGTGCGGGATAGAGCCACCAAATAGAGGCAGCAACATTAAAGAGTGGAGTGAATATGCGGGACCCCGTTCCAAGGTTGTGGACGGAAGAAGCTGTGTGGGAACTGAAAACTGTAATGCTAAACTCATCATCAATTGTACACGTGTATCGGTTGCCGTTGCAAAGGATTAGCTTGACTTTCTCTTAATTCTACACGTGTATATGTTGCCGTTATAAAGGATTAAACCCGTCCTCGAAAAATTATTAGATGAATTTCACTTACCACGTCATCCGTAATCTCAACTAATAAAATTTATTCAATAATACCTTCGGAATACATAATATTAAGCACTTAATTATGTTCAATTCATGATATTGAACGCTTAATTATGTTCAATTCATAATTATCATGTGACGTGCTTTTTGTTTTTGGTATAATTTTTGGCTATTTTATGGTCATGTTTAGAATTTGTGGCTCTTTTATCCAAAAATATCGTCTCTAAAATTTAAACATGAATTTTCTTTTAAGAGGTAATGTGTCTTGCCTGCTAGGGGTGGAAATTGTCGGGTACCCGGTTCATCCGGGTACCTCATTAGACGGCCCGTGTCCCGGCCCATTATATGCGGTAGCCGTAAAATTCAGGTACCTGGTTCCTATTTTTTATTTTTTTAATTCTAAAATTAAAAAATTACATGTTAAACACAAAAATATTTAAAAAAAATTAAACTTAAAACTTAAAAGAATATAATACAAACATAGAAAAATATAGAGATTTAAACTTAATTTTAGAGTGAAAATATTAAGAAACATAAAATAAAAATATAATTTTATATATAAAAAATATATATTATTTTTATCGGGTCGGGTCGGGTACCCGGTAAGGAAAAACTTTCAGCCTGTGTCCTGGTAAATTTGTTGGGTCGGATATCCGGCTCGGTCGGATAATTTTTTTCGAGAATTACTCGACATTTTAAGTACGGGTTTTCGGGTCGGGTCAATCAGGTCGAGTATTTTTCCCCACTCCTATTGCCTGCACCCAACACTTTTTGATATAGGTTGTGTTTATTTTACATTTTATAAACTTATAGTTTTTCATCAAGTCATAATTACAATATTAATAAATTGTTTGTAGGTTTGAAAATTTCTATATCTAATCATGACAATATTTTTAGATAAAAATTTTAAATTTTATATATTTTTATGGAATACGTACAAATTTAGTTTTCATGCAAAATAATTTTTTAAATTTATATCATAATTTAAGTTTATATATTTCATATTATAATAATATTAAAAAATTTAAATATTGAGATCCACTAATTGACTTAGTACTAAAAATGCTCATGTTATCCATCTTGTATGGGTTTGAATCATACACCTCTATATTTAATAACAAATTTAAATATCATTTTAATATATATTTTTTAAATTATAATATCATGTCCAAAATAATTAGTTATCTTTTCAAAAATACATTTTAATAAAAAATAATATTAAATTATTTTTTGAATATGCTGATTTGATGCAAGAGTAGCATATGTTCAACTTTCTTAGTATTTTCAAAGACGACACACACAACATGCATTACTAGTGCTTGAACCCGAGTCCTAAAAAAATGATAAACTTCAACCTTTGCCACCAGGACACAAGGAAATGAGCTATAACTAAACTTTTTGATTTAATGACAGTGAGAAGTTTTGCATTTTTAAATTTAATCTAATAGTTTTGTAGTGGTTTTTTAAAATATGATTTTATTTTAGATATATGCTAGTTATTAATCTAATAGTTTATTTATAATATTTCATTTTATTTGTAGGTATTTAAATTTTATATTTATCTTCGCACAACAATCCAATCATATATTTTTATTATTTTTATTATAATTTTATGAAAGTATATATTTATTTTATTTTAATTGGTGGACTAAACTCATGTACAACTTCATAAACAAACTTGAATATTAAAAAAAGATTATATCTTTTTCACAAAAATCACTTATTGGATTTATATATGTACATGTTTTTAATGTATATACCGATTATTAGTCCAAGTCCGATAATTAAAACAATCCAAATATAAATAAATTCAATTTACCAAAACAACCAACAAAATAAACATATATAAGCATAATCGTCAGAGTCGGACTGATCCGACCGGTGAACCGTTGGGATAAACAGAAAATTCTAGAAACCTTGAGAACCGTTAAAATCGAAATAAATAAATGACAACTAAATTGGTTAAACCATTTTTTATTTTAAATATTTTTATTAATTTTAAAATTTTATTTAGTTATTATTAAATCGATAATTCACCCGTTGAACCGATTAAACATCTTCAGTTTCTATACAAAGCGTAAACTCCTCCCTCCAAATTCTAAGGGTGTTCATATTGAGTTAATCATATCTAAGGGTGGGAGAAAATACCCGACCTAATTGACCCAACCTGAAAACCCGATGACCCGAAATAAAAATACCGGGTAATTTCCGGAAAAAAATTACTTGACCGGGCCGGGTACCCGACCCAGCAAATTTCCCGGGACACGGGCCGAGAGTTTTTCCTTACCAGGTACCCGACCCGATAAAATTTAATATATATTTTTATATTTAAAATTATATTTTTATTTTATGTTTCTTAATATTTTCACTCTAAAATTAAATTTAAATCCCTAATTTTTTCTATGTTTGTATTATATTCTTTTAAGTTTAAATTTTTTAAAATATTTTTGTGTTTAACATATGATTTTTTTAATTTTAAAATTAAAAAAATATATATATGAACCGGGTACCCGGTATCCGATTACCCGGGTACCCGAATTTTACGGGTACCCGAATCTCGGGTACCCGAATATAATAGGCTAGGACACTGGCCGTTTAACGAGGTACCCGGATAAATCGAGTACCCGGTTTTTCGGATACCCGAATCCCGGGTACCCGACAATTCCCACCCATAATCATATTATTTAGTATAAACGGCCGGTTAGAAAAAATAAAATAATGGGCCAACAAACAATGCCGATGGTGGGGCGCCCACTCCAGTGAGGGCTGAGACTCATTCTTTGACCAGCACAAGGTCTTCAGCAAGTTGCAATGGAAAGCACATTCCAGCAGCTTCCACGGTCCAAACTCCAAATGATAATCATGGGAGGTTATTATAAGCCCAAAAATGAAATGCAGAATAAATTTGGGATGAAAAAAAAAATCGATAAATCGGAAATTGATTCAAACGGTAGTATTTGGACGATCTATAGTTTTTAAGTTTATAAATTGCGGTTATCCGAATTGAACTGAATCTTGATTTTTTATTGTTTATAATTAATTTTAATTGTTTAATAATGTAAAATTCATGAAAAAAATCTTTGAATGTTTATCCATTAATGTTTAAAATTTATAAAATAAATTTATTTTTCTGAAATAAAATACAAAACTTAAAAAAAACAAGATTATTACAGAAAGACTGAAGATTACGGTTAACCGAATCGAAAATCGATAAACTATTAAAATAATTTATTGAATTAAACTAAACTGAACCATATATACCCTAGAGAGCTCTTCCTATTTTTGTGATCATCTTTATTGAAGACGAATTCTTCGAACATGGAATATTTGCTAGATTACGGAAAGACTGAATATTTTGTGATCATCTTTAATTGAATTTGGGCCAACTTAAGCCCAAAGAATTTAACGAGAAAACAGAGAGGCAAGTATTATTGCCCAGTTGATTTTTTTTATCAATTTTTTTTTAAATTTTAACTCATTATTGCTTTAAATTTTTTATTAATAAAAATATAAAAAATATGTTTTAAAATCCTTTAATCAAGTAATTTAGAAATATACTCCCTCCGTCCCAGTAAAATTGTCACATGTTGACATTTTTCTGGTCAAATTTTTTCAACTTTGACTATAATTTATTTAAATATTTTAATTAATTAAAAATTATAAAAAATATATTTAAAAATTAGTTGATTCAAGGTTTTTAAAATATATTTTTTTATATTTTTATCAATAATAAATTTTAAATTATAAGAGGTCAAAGTTGAAAAAGTTTGACCCAAAAAAATTCAACATGACAGTTTTAGTGGGACAAAAGGAATATATTTTATAAATTTTAATTATTTAAAATACTTAAAATAATTACCGTCAAAATTTAAAAATTTTAACATTTAAAAATTCAATACTAAATAAATTTAGTAAGTCAGAAGGAGTAGGATTTTGTTTGGGACTCAAAATTAAAATGATGACGTGGCTAATCTTGATTGGTAGGTGCTGCGTGGAAGGCCCATCGGTTTCCCAATATAAATATCTCACGGTTTGCATTAAATCGGAAGTATCGTCAACGGAAAGGAAACAGACCACACACGCAGGCGTCTCCTAAACCTTGATTCCGAATCACGATCTGAATTCCGAGTCAACACTAGTGAGTTCTGCTTTTCCTTTTTACCTTCCATTTGATCCGTTTGTTTAAGCGATGTCTCGATCTCTTGTTTTGTCTCCTATTCGCATCGGAATAGGGTAGATCCATCCTCTGTATTACTTGAATTTAGATCTGCTTTCTCAGATCTGATTCTTTTGCTTCGATTTGATCTATCGCTTCTTGAAATTCTTTGAGATTGACATGCATGAACCCGTTGAATTGAATTAGATTGTAATTTGACCAAACCTTATAATTTGGTGGCCGGGAATGGTGTTGTTCAATTAGAAATAATTCGATTTGGCTTGGAGCATAAAGATTTAGTACAAAATTTCATAGATTTCAATCCTTGTATATGTATATATGTATGTATAGGTAAAGGATCCAAAACTCAATTAGTTTTACTAATTTATGGTCATTGGATGGTTGTAATGGATTGATGAGATTAAAAGTTGAAATAAAGAAGTTTTTGAGGAGGAAAAAAAGAGAAGTGTTTAATCTCATTCATCCATTTCACTAATCCAATGATCATGAATTTGTGTAAAACTAATTGAGTTTTATGATGTATAAGTGAATCTAACTCATATATATGTTAGAATAATTCATAGGGGAGCTTTGTGAACTTTGGGTATTTTAGCCATCTCTCTAAAACATATTTCAGGGAATTGGCAACCGTTCTTCACCAATGCTCTTATCAAGAAGTGTATAATACTAATTGCTAAATGTGTGTATAGTTTTTTAAAATCAAAAGTTGTGAGGTTTGTTGGTTGTTGACAGAAATGGCAACCGGAACAGCTCCACCAAGAGGAAGTGCGGCGGCTGCTGCAAGCCTACGCAGGAGGAGAACAACAAGCGGCGGGGGCGCCTCCGGAGGTGCTGCTGGGACAATGCTTCAGTTTTACACGGATGATGCTCCAGGACTGAAGATCTCTCCAAATGTGGTGCTTGTGATGAGCATCGGATTCATTGCTTTTGTTGCCGTTCTCCATGTCATGGGCAAGTTATATTTTGTCCGCAAGGATTAGGAAGTATTCTAAGTCTGTAACAACAGTAGCAAAACAATTTTCATTGCTGTGGTTTTCAGTTTTCCTTATATCTGGATTTGGTTTAATTTGATTAGCCCTCACTTGTCTTAATTCTGGGAAACAGAAGCAGTCCCAAAATGCAATTTGTGTAGCAGGCTGATTGATAGTCGGTAGACTAACAATTGTCTAGAAGATCTAGATTCGAGCAACTTGTTTGCACAATATGATTATGTTTTTAAAGTTTTAAGAGTAAAAAATAGATATCATCATATAATTGCATCAAAATATTAAAAAAAATGTTTTTTTGCACTTTTTCCCTCTAAACTTCACATGTTTTTTCTAACTTGTCCCCTAAAATATTTTTTTTGACCTCTTCTGCTTTTTTAGGTCTGTTTGTTTCACTAAAAATGTTTTCTGGAAAATGTTTTCTGGAAAGCATTTTTCAGAAATGAAAAACATTTTCCAGAAAACATTTTTTTATTGTTTGGATGTTGTAGTGTAAAATATTTTTCGCTGTTTGGTTAATTTTTCTGAAAACAATTTTCGAAATCAGTTTTCAGTAAACAATTATACATATTTTATGAATTATTTTTTTTACTTTTTACTTTTTTAAAGTTATTAAAAATTAATTTTATTGTTAAAAATATACTTTGTTGTTTTTTTTAATATAAAAAATTAATTTTTTGAATATAAACCATGTTTTGGCATTTGGCAGTTCACATATTTTTTAGCGATGAATTTCTTATCCTTCTTCGATGCGCTTACTTTTACCGTCAAATTCTCTAAAACACATGCCTCCATCAAAACATACTCAACGAACTTAATACTATATCACATTAACATAATAATATCTCATCGTACTAATATAATAATATTGTCTAATTCATAATTTATACCACAACACATCAAACCTACGATATTATCAAAGTTTATACTTAGTACAACACATAAGTTTAAAATATTGTGTAAGTGCATATATAATATTACACCACCTTAAAAGTACACATCTTAACCTCGGGCAAACTTTTGAAGCCAAATTTTCCTATACTTTGTTTTCTTAGCCAAGAAAGCTTTGACCTCCAGCTCATTCTTCGCCAAAAAGTCGAACACTTCGCAAAGAAAGTCATCATTAAATTCCTCGTTCTCCATTGACATAACTTGCTCATAAAGATATGGTGTCAAATCCTCTGTAAATTTTTTCAGTGCTTCAGCAATTTCGCCAAGTTTGGCACCTACAAAATGAATATAATCATCCTCGACATTTTTTTAGATATTTTTTCTTTTACGTTTTGATGTGCCAGATGAAGATGCTTTTGATCTTTCCTCACAAACATCTTCAACATCAAAATTTAATGGCATTGAACCTTCATTAATATCATCCAAGTCTATATCAGCAAAAGTTCTTGCGAAATTCTCTGTTGTCATATCTTGACCGACAACGAGAGCCATCTCATCATAGGAATTAATTTTTTTGTTCAAAAATTGTCCATATTTTGGGTGTGCCTGTTAGTTGTATACAATTAGAATAACAAGTAAAATGTAACTTTCATATATTGAAATAAGAGTGGAAATAAATTACCGTCACTATAGCATCATATGTCACTTTATCGCAGGTTATCATTTTCATGTTGTCGTCCCAGCCTAATCCACTTTCTTCGCGAATTGTACATATTGTTTTCCATGTATTTTTGACAGTCTTGAAATGATTTTCCACGTGTTTAGCGTCACATTGAACTTGAAATTTTTCAAAAATAGCAGTAGCAACTCGTTTTATAGAAACCGCTCTGAATGTATTGGAAGGCTTATTTTCTTTTTGCGCCTCCTCTGCAAGTATTTCGAAAAAAAGATGTTCCATTGGATTTGTCCACCTAAATTTTTTTGATGCGCCTCCTCCTTTACTTGATTTAGGATTACTCATTGCTACATTAATAATCATATAAAAAGAAAGTAAGTATAACAAACTAAAAATTCAATTTATAATAAACTTTTGGCATCCAACAAAACTTAAAACACTGTAAATTTCAATGTCTAACAAACTTAAAAACATAATATTTAATACCAATAAATTTAACACAATAAACTTCAACATCCAACAAACTTAAAACATTACCAATTTCAATATCCAACAAACTAAAAACAACAATATCCAGTGTAAGTAACATAGAAATACTCAACAAGAAATTCTAAAGAAAATCAATGTTTCTATTTATATAATCACTCCACACCGTTTGTGCTATTTCATCTCTCTTAGTAGCCCATTCTCTAGCTTCTTCTCTCTCTTCTCGTTGCGTAAGAGTTGATGTTATCAAATGAGATTCAGGTTTCTCATATAAATCTTCATTAATCAAATCATTTGGATCAACTCCCATTATATGATTATGAATGATTGTACAAGCCAACACTATATCTACTTGTGTTTGAAAATCTCAAAACGGTTCATCATCTAACACACGAAAACGCTTCTTTAAAATCCCAAAGACTCGCTCAACAGTGGTTCACAATGATGAATGACGAAGATTAAAGAGTTCCTTTGTATTTTCTGGACGGTGATTGCTAAACTCTTTTAAATGATATCGAACACCACGATATGGAGAAATAATTCCATTTCGGATGCCATATCCAGCATCAGCAAGATAATATTTACCTACAAGTTGACAAAATATTATTATTAATTTAATTCATTATAAATTTATTTAACTATTTTGTATTATTAAATCTAATTATTACCTTCTGGAATCCTAAATCCTCTTGGACGTGTAAGTGCATCAGTTAAAATTCGAGAATCGTGTGCACTGCCTTCCCATCCAGCTAGAACATAAGTAAACTTCAAATCAAAAGTAATGGCAGTCAATACAATTTGTGTCGTTCCCCCTTTACGACTACGAAATCTTCCTTGAATGTTAGGTGGAACAGATGCACGGATATGAGTTCCATCTAGTGCTCCCACGCAATCTTTAAAGTACGGGTAAAATCTTGGATTGTTTCTTATTTCAAGAGGAGTTGACTCATCAGGCAATCTAATGGCTAATTTATATAACTTTAAAATAGCCCTCAATACAATCTTAAAGTAACGGTGAACTATCTCAATTGATCTATAATATCTTGATCCAATCACTCGAAACTTACATTGTGACCAATTATATGTAAAAATATGATAACTTGCTCCTTAATATTCACCGCTCTTGTCGACTGTAACAAATTGTTCCTAGTGTGGATGTCACACAAACTATAAAAACACAATCGGTCGCATTCGTATTAAGTCGATACAGTTCTGGTCACCTCTATATAAAATATTATTGATGTAGTTTTCTCTTTCATAATCTCGATTCACATGACATTCACGAGTTATTTGCTTTCTAGATTTTATTCTTTGAATCCAAAGAGCCTCAAAAGCCAATGTTGAAGCAGCGACTCCCACTATTGTGTTATGAATAGAATTATGTTCCATCTACAAAGAAATGATAGTAATAATTTATGAATACTTAAAATTTAGAAGACTACATAGTTCAATTAGGCAACCCCTAGAATACTATATGTTATGTTCTAAAACCAACCTAGAAAAGGCTCAATTCATTCATTCATATCACAGTGCTAATTGTTTATATCCTGATAGCAAATACTGAAATAGAAATCATCTTAATAAAGTTTTAACTTTTTACAATCTGTCATGAATTAGTGATAACATTCATTCATATCATAGTGCTAATTGTTGCCTCCTATCTCTACAGAGTATTGAAGAGAAGGGTTTTATACCACTGTAAAACTGAGATTTAAAAAGTTGTTAGTTGTATAGTTTTACACCACTGTTATTAAAAGGTTGTTAGTCACGTATGCAGGTTTTACACCACTGTAAAATAAATAGTAAAAGTTTTACAGTGTTAATTCATTCATTCATATCGCAGTGCTAATTGTTTATATCCTGATATCAAATACTAAAATAGAAATCATCTTAATAAAGTTTTAACTTTTTACAATCTGTCATGAATTAGTGATAACATTCATTCATATCACAGTGCTAATTGTTGCCTCCTATCTCTACAGAGTATTGAAGAGAAGGGTTTTACACCACTGTAAAACTGAGATTTTTAAAAAAATTGTTAGTTGTATGATTTTACACCACTGTAAAACTGAGATTTGAAGTCTCTGTCGAGATTTTCTCCTTGTCTTCAACTACCAGCACCACCCTAATTCATTCCCTTTCTAAAAGGGTTATAATCATGTTTTGAGTATTGAGTTTGCTCTAAACTACCGACTCGATGCGAATGAAAAGGCAAACATTTACTGGGAAGCTGAGTTGCCTCCTAATTATAATAGAGTTGGAATTAAAAACTTCATCCGTTCAACACTAAACACCCACAGATTTCAACTATCAAAGCACAGTAACAAAGAATTCTAAAACCCAGAAAGAAATCTAACAAAAAGCCAAAATCTTCAAGTAAAACACCCAATTTCAGAAGCTGTCGAAAGGGGAAAAATTGAAAGGGGATGAAACAAAGGAAGCAAAGGAAGCGGTTGGATTACCTGAGAAGATGAGCTCTGCTCGTTGCCGGTGAGAGCAAGTTTTTCACACGGTGAGAAGATGAGCTCTGCTCCTTGCTGGTGAGAAGATGAGAAGCTTTGGAAAATGACTTCCCCTTTTCAACACGGGAAATTGTTTTCCGTAAAAATATTAGGGATTTTCCTTTGACCAGAAAACATTTTCTTTTGACCAAGAGTTTTACTTGAACCAAACACAGGAAAACTAGGAAAATGTTTTCTCGGAAATTATTTTCCTCCAAACAAACAAACCCTAAATTTTATATTGTTACCCATATAACTCTAAAACAGTTACCGTTTAAAAAATTAATAACCAATAAGAACATGCCACATCATCATTGTTTTATTATTTTTAGTATTTTTGATAATAATTTTGAAATTACTTGGAATTAAAAAAATATAAAAATAATTAGAAACGGTAAACTAAGTAAATCCTTAAAATTAACCATTTGCTATCTTCCCCAAAATTCTCGACATAGAAGAGAGAAGAAAACCCAGGATTCTTAATTAACCAATTCCTTCCCATTGATTTTTTCTTAAGTTTGATTTGTTATGTGAAAGAATTGAGTTCGTCTTTCAACCATATCAACTGAAAGTTTAAAATCCTTAATTTGCTGTTCAATAATTTAATGGAAAAAAGAGAAGAGATTCTATGGATGTGCTAGAGGACGTAGCGTAAGTTATTTATTTGGCATTAGTGTTGGTTAAATTATCGAATTACTTGAACGAATATTTTTTTTGTAGAGCCGATGTAATTTTTTTAGATAAATTGACAATGATAATGGAAATTCGAATGAAAATGATAAATTATAAAATCAAGTTCAACTATTATTGACTAAAATAGAAAAAATTCAAATTGAGAATGGTGAATTGAAGAAATTGGTGAAAAATTGGAGAAGAAAAAACTAAAATTTAAAGTTAAAACAAGAAGGCCGAAGAATGTTGTAATGATGTACAAGGCTGTTTTGATTATTTTCTTATTATGTTATGTTATGTAGAATGATGAATTGAAATTTTTATGAATTGAAGATTAAAGAACTGAAATTATTTCTCTGTTATTTTATGTTAAAGAATGTTGCAATGATGTAGAATGATGAACAAAGAATGTTTTGTGAATTGAAAAAAATTGTTATGTTATTTTGAAAAATGTTGCAATGATATAAAATGTTATGTGATTGAAAAAATTGTTATGATATATTATGAATTGATTTAAATATATTAAATTTATATTTGAAAAAAAATGATAACAGTATACATAAATTGCATAACTTAAAGGTTGCATAACATAAAAGTTATTTTTTTGAAACAATTATATAATAGGCTAAAGGGTCAAATTTGTCCCTGTAGTAATCCGAAATAAGTAATGTTACCCCTATTTTTTTTCTTCGTAATTTTGCCCTCAAAGTCAGTCAATTGTAACAATGTTGCCCTTTGACGGACGTTGACCGTTAAAGTGCTGACGTGGCAATTAATGGTGAAGTCAGTCATACAATTTTGCCCTCAAAGTCATACAATTGCAGCAATTTTGCCATCGGTTTATCTAGTTTTTCGAGTTGAGCTTTTACAAACAGAATATATAAAAAATCAATTAAAAAATTGGTGTAAATATCCTTTGAGTCCCTGCTAAATTTAAAAATAAACAAAGTGAGAACTCTCACAAAATATTCTTCAATTTTTAAAAATATATAAACTTAATAAAAAATAAGATATTCAAAAATATTAAAAATAAAATGTATTATAAATTATAAAATAATAAAAATATAAATACAAAAATTTTAAAAGTATTTATAAAGTATTAAAAATGAACAATTTCATCAAATGATAAAATATAAACATAAAGTTATAAATAAAAAACAATCAAAATTGACGTAGAAAAACGGAAAAAATTGGTAAAATTCTTCAATTTTTTAATACTAAATACTTTTTAATTTTTTATATTTATATTTTATTATTTTATAATTTCTAATATATTTTAATTTTTATATTAGTTTTTGTTTTCAATAATTTTTTGAATATTTTCTTTATTTTTATTAAGTTTATGGATTTTTTTTAAAATTGAAGAATGTTTTGATTTTTTGTGAGAGTTCTCACTTTGCTTATTTTTAAAATTACCGGGGACCCAAATGATATTTACGCCAATTTGTTAATCGATTTTTCATATATTCTATTTGTAAAAGTTCAACTCAAAAAACTAAATTCATTATGCAATTTTATTCAAAAACTAAATAAACCGAGGGCAAAATTGCTGCAATTGTATGACTTTGAGGGAAAAATTGCATGATTGACTTCACCGTTAACTGCCACGTCAGCACTTTAACGGTCAACGTCGGTCAAAGGGCAACATTGTTACAATTGACTGACTTTGAGGGCAAAATTACGAAGAAAAAAAAGTAGGGGTAACATTGCTGATTTCGAATTACTACAGGGGCAAATTTGACCCTTTAACCTATATAATACAACAACTTTCAAAAGTTTCATAGCACAAAAGATGTTCACAAAAAATCTTAAAATATAACAAATTCCTAAAGGTTTCTTAAGCTTAAGTTGGCTCTTTCTTGGCATTAACTTAAAAATTATGTTGTTGTGGTTATTGGAAGTTGATGGTGTTGTAGACATGACTACATGTTGGTTTATTGGTGCAGGGTGACTAGATTCAGATTGTTAAATCAATGGTCCAAATTGAGATAAAATTAGAGGTTCAAACATAGTTACAGACTTCACTTGTGATCTGGTGTTAGGTCTCCTTACCATCATTTGACATAGTCTATCAAGCTACAAAAATAATGTAACATAATATTATAATTCAATAAAAAATAAAAAATGATAATCAATTTTATGAAAAATGACTTATATTTAGAATCTACATATTTATTTTTTATTTGTGTATAGTCCAATGCATTTCATAATTATACTTTCTCTTGGTTCAAATGATGATTTATTCAATTGTCTTTCACATGATGGTTTATTTTTGTTGTCTTTTTTAAAATATTACTAGAATTAGGGTTGTTAATTGTGAGGGGTGAGTGGCTGCTGGTTGTGAGGTATTAAGAGTTGTTGGTTGTGAGGGATGAGTGGTTGTTGGTTGGTTAAGAAGATGCAGACTCATGTGTTTATTAAGACTGCCAAATTATAAAATCAATTAGCAAATATTAAAATTAATGAAGTTAAAGATCAAATTTAATCAAAACACATTCACAACTTTATTTTTTGAATGACAAATTCTACTGTTGTGTCCAAGCATCCTACAAAATCTACATGTGCACTTGCTTTCTTGTTTAGACAGCTTGCTCCCCTTCTTGTTTTTTTTTTCTTTTTTTGGTCTTTCAGAGAACTTTCTCTTCAGAAGAAATTTAATTTTTTTTTATTTTGATGTCTTTCCAGAAAGCATCACTAGGTATGGTTGACAATGCATAATCATAGAGTGATTGATATGTTTTCTTTGTGTATACCTCATGAACATGCCTCTCAAGTGGGTCGTAATTAAATAGTATGACACATATAAAATGTGATCATGAAATACCAACTAAATCTTAATATCTACATGTGCACTTATGACGTTATAAATCAATAACATATGTGTCCCCATACAATATATCTCATATTCATTTTGACCATTTCAAGTATCATAACAATATGCAGAAGAGATTTTGTGATTTTCAATTAACTTATCAATTTTAGGACCTTATTTTTGACACTTGTCTTTGTGTACAAGGTTTCTATTCTTCACATAATGTAATGTTTTCAAACAAAAATATTACTGATTTGTACCTTGCAAAAATATTGTCGAGTTAAAAGTTCCTTCAAAGTTGTTGTTCATTGCATCACACTTGGAATGTGTTGAAAAAAAGGCTTTTGACTAATATTTGGGATCTCTCTTTAGTAAACTTGAGAAAGTAGTGTCCTTCATAGTTGTCATTTGTTGAGTTGATCAAACAATGGCTAAGCACCAAGAAGGGGGTGAATTGGTAGAATAAAAATTGAAGGGTGCAAGTAAGAAATTTAAAAATGAACACAAAACGATTTAGAGTGGTTCAAGCTTCGAACAAGCTCCACATCCACTACCTCAGCACCATACTGGGAATTTCAACAATTCACTAACTTGAATTCTGTTGAGTTGTGAGGAGCTCGATTCGTTCAACCGATATGGCTCACCAAGTGGTGGAGAGGTGGAATTTTGGGTGGATTTGGTGTGGAAGCTAAAATAATAAAGACACAATGATTTTAGAGTGGTTCAACCTTCTAACCAAGGTCTACATCCACTACCTTAGTTCCCCACTAAGGATTTCCAATCAATCCACTATTGATTCGTCCCCTTTTCTAGGCTTAGGAGGAAACCCTTATACACCGATCAAGCTTTCTACCCAAAGCCTTGATCAAACCCTCTTTTACAAAGAGATAAATAAAGCAAACACAAATCCCTCTAATAGGTGTTTGTTTGCACAATTAAACACTCACCTAAAACCTAAAACACTTGAGCAAATTTGACAATTTTGGCTCACTAGTGTTTGTCTATACAAGAATTGACAATTTAAGTGCTAAAACAATATTTGATCATTTGTTGATTGACAATATGAGCATTAACCATATCTTGATGCTTGAAGGTCCCTTTTATACTCCTTGATGAGTTTATAGCCGCTACTAGTCGTTGGGATTGAATTGGAGCCGTTGAGGACTTTAATTCCCACCATAAATGCAGTTCTGTAGCTCTCCGTTTCGAAACACTCGAACCCGTTTCGAAACACCCTTAAAGTAGAAAGAGTCGTTGCAGTCTGACGTAGGACCCGTATCGAAATGCTCTAGTCCGTTTCGAAACGCATGTCCCCGTATCGAAACGACATGCATTTAAAAGTTAGTTGGGAAATAGCCGTTGGGGTTTATGACCGTTGTGGTCGATGCCACGTGGGCGTATCGAAACGCCATAGCCCGTTTCGAAACGCTGGGAAAAATTCACATCCAGGGAAGGCTCGTTTCAATACACGTATCGAAACGATTTTGCTACTGGAATCCCCCGTATCGTTTCGAAACACCTGGACGGTTTTGTGTAGTTTGGCTTTTGAAAACGTGTAAAACCCTTTTGAAAACATCCCTAAACATAGTTTCAATTTATTTAGACTTTGGAATAGTTTTTAATTCTTTTTAAATCAGTCCAAAACATTTTTCAATTATTATATCAAAACATTGGTTCTGCAAATTCTTCCTCTTTTCTCAGCTTAGGAGGAAATCTTACACTCTTTACAAGAGTGACCCAAGAACACTCTTTACAAGAGAAATATGTGCAAACTTTAAAAATACCTCTCAAATGCTAATTGTTTACCCAATTACAAATAAACAATCCCCAAACTCTAAAAAGATTTACAATGAAGAACTCCAAATGAGTTGGGTACAAGAATTTGACACTTATGCTTAAGGGTTTGGATTTGATTGCTTGGATGTTGCTTTTTGGTTTAATAGTTGTTGGTGGTGCTTTTGAGGCTTGCTATTATACCTTCTCATTGATTTCTAACCGTTTGGGTGGTTGAGATCATCAATAGAGTCGTTGGGGCTCTCTCTTCCCTCCATAAATACAGTTCTACAACTATCTGTAGAACTAAATATTTTGATATAATAATTGAAAAATGTTTTGGACTAAATTGAAAATAATTTAAAACATACTTTAAGTCCAAACAACTTAAAAATAAGTTTGAGGATGTTTAAAAAGGTTTTGACAATGTTTGAAATATTTTTAAGTAGCCAAACAAGTTCTTTTAATGTACATGTTTCGATACAGGCATAATCTGCATCGATACATTTTGAAACTGTCAAAATTTGTTTATATACGGTTCTACCCGTTTTTATACGGCTGTTTCTATATGGCCCTACTCATTTCTATACAACCGGGCGTTCCTATACGGCCCCACCCGTTTCTATACGGTCGTTCCTATACGACCTTACCCGTTTTTGTGCACTTCCTCTTTTGTGCACTTAGCCTCCATATTTATGAGAAGATGTCTTCTTTTGAGAGTGCTAAGGAAGTACGAGACAAGCTTAAAGTTACATACGATGGAACAAACGAAGTAAAGGAGACCAAGATCGGTCATCTTAACCACGAGCATGAGAACTTCAAGATGGATCTAGAAGAGGACATTGAGAAGATGTTCCATCGATTCTCCACCATCACCAATGGACTAAAAGGATATGAAGAGGTCATTTCGGAAGAAAAGCTTATCTACTTCATTTCCGGGTCATGGAACTCGAAAAAGACCGCCATCATCGAAGCCAAAAATCTCAAGACCTTGAACATGGGGTCACTTTTCACTCACCAAATCATGAAGAAAGACAAAGAAGAGGAGAATAAGAAGGAAGAGATAAGATAGATGGGGAAGAAGAAGATCATAAAGCTAGGCATCAACGCGAGTGTCATTTCTCTCAAATCCTCCACATGGCAACACGATTATTTGAGCGAGAAGGAAAGTGAAGATGAAGAGATTCCTATGATGATTTACTTTTGGAATTTAAGGCATCATTTTCAAAGAACAAAAAGTTGGTTTCAAAATTGAAAAAAGAAAAATGATTTGCTTTCCAAAACAAATCTAAAGTTTGAAGCAAAACTTAAAGATTTCGAGCTTAAAGTTTTAGACTTACAAAATTTGCTTCAAACGATTGAAAAAAGATCATCAAAGAGAGGTAGATGATCTTAAGAAGGAAAAAGATTTGATTTTCAAAGAGCTTGAAAAGAAAAATAATTTTAGAAAATCAAACTTTTACCAAAGACGATCTAGTGCCTCTAGACTTATAAATGGAAAATGTTTTAGAAGTATTTGGATCCCAAAAAGGACTAAGTACTTCAACTAAAAAGGATGAAATTAAAAAATGGATTCCTAAAGGGACTAAGTTTTGTGCTACTAACGTTGATGGATCCAAAGCAATTTGGATACCAAATTTTGTGTGATTCTTATTTTATGTGTGATGGAGAATGTTCAACAAGTCAAATATTGAGGGGGAGCTCCACACACACAACGAAAAACACTTGAAGAAGGAAGGCTTCACATCCTCCCTTGAGTTCAAGTGTGGTAAAATCTAGTTGTTGTAATTGTTTAATTTAATTTATTTTTTATTTCAACTAGATTACCATATATGTTGGACTAACATTATTTGATGATGCTTTGAGTAAGAGGGAGCCATTTTAAAACCAAAATTTTTATTTGTGTCAATTTTTTAACCTCCTAAGTTACTTTGAATTTAAAGTTATTTAAATTCTTTTTGATATAACAAAAAATGGGGAGAATTGGTTTGAAAAATTGATTTTTCAAGTTTCAAGTGAATAAGGGGAGCTTCAACTTTATTTAATTTTCAAAATTTCTCTTATTCAAAATTTTTAAATACTAAGGGGAAGAATCCTAAACAATTTTCAAGTTAGTTTTATTATATCAAAATGGGAGAGATTGTAGAACTAAATGTTTTGATATAATAATTGAAAAATATTTTGGACTAAATTGAAAAGAATTTAATACATACTTTAAGTCAAAACAACTTAAAAATAAGTTTGAGGATGTTTAAAAAAGGTTTGGCAATGTTTGAAACGTTTTTAAGTAGCCAAACCAGTGCTTTTAATGTACTCGTTTCGACACATGCATAATCTTTATCGATACGTTTTGAAACTGTCAAAATCCGTTCCTATACGGTCCTACCCGTTTCTATATGATTGTTCTTATACGGCCCTACCCGTTTCTATACGACCGTTCCTATACGGCCCTACCCGTTTCTATATGGCCGGGCGTTCCTATACGGCCTCACCCGTTTCTATACGGCCCTACTCGTTTCTATATGGTCTTCTTATTTCACATGACGGCTCTTTATATTTTGAGACTGTTTCGAAACAGGGACACATGTTTCGATACGGGTAGTTGCAAAACTGCATTTATTACGAGAAATAAAGACTCCAACGACTCCAAAACATCCCTAACGGCTAGTAACGGCCACAAACTCATTTTGGAGTATAAAAGGGACCTCCAAGCATCAAAAAAAGGTCAATGCTCCAATTGTCAACAACATTATGATGTCAAATTGTCTTTAGTGCCTTTATTGTATATTCCTTGTATAGACAACACTTGTGAGCCTAAGTTGTCAAATTTGCTCAAGTGTTTAGGTTTGGGTGAGTGAACTTAAGACTGCAAATTATCTACCTAGTGAGGGATTTCAAGTTTGCTCTAATTTCTCTTGTAAAGAGGGTTTACTCAAGCTTTGAGTGTGTAAAGGTTGCCTCCTTAGCCTAGAAAAGGGGGAAAATTTCAAGAGTGAATTTGTTGAAATCCTTAGTGGGAAGCTAAGGTAGTGGATGTAGGTGTTTGTTAGAAGGCCAAACCACTATAAATCCTTGTGTCCATTGTCTAATTTTTGCTCCTACAACTTCCACCCAAAAATCAATCTTCTCCGAACTTGGCGACCTAAATCGGTTGAAGGAAATCGAGCATATCAAGCCTAACATTATCCGTATCGGAACACGTAACCCTGTATCAAAATAGCCTTAAAAAAAGAAAGAGTCGTTATGTGTAAAAAGGAGCCGTATCAAAACGACTATGGGCCATATCGAAACAATTTAAAACTGTAAAATGTCGTTTCAAAACACCAAAAGGGTGTATCAAAACAGTTAACCAATTTTCAAAAATTCTGTTCTGACATGTAACGGCTTATTCATTTAATGCTCAATTTTGAAAATACTTAACTCCTATATTGAAACAGTTATGAGCTGTTTCGAAATGACACTTAAAAAACAAAAACCCAAATAAAGGTTGTATCGAAACGGCTTGCCCGTTTTGAAACCCTAGTCTCAAAACAAGGAAATGCGTATCAAAACGAAGTTTTTCCAGTAAGCTCCTAAAATTAATTCGTATCGAAATACTTGGGCGATTTTGAGTAATTTAGCTTTGAAACACTTAAAAAATGGGTAAACTACACTGGTAGTCACCGAACTTTTAGAGCGCTTTCAATAAGGTCACCGAACTTTTAAAACTTTCATTACAGTCACTCAACTTTTAATTCGCTTTCAATAAGGTCATTGTCGTCAACCACTGTTAAAAAAGCTGACATGACATGTTAAATTTAAGGGTAAAATACACTTTTAGTCACTGAACTTTTAAGAGGCTTTCAATATGGTCACCAAATTTTTAAAACTTTCATTACCATCACTCAACTTTTAATTCGCTTTCATTACAGTTAAAAAAGTTGATGTGACACGTTAAGTTTAAAAATAAACTTTTTCTCACCCTATTTTATCTCCATGTCTTATTTTCTTTCATCCAAACATGTTTATCTTTTAGATACATTAATATTTTTCTTTGAACTCCTCATTATCCAGTGCATGACTCAGTAAATGTCGGACCTGAAGCATAAAGAGGATTTTTATGAGCAAAATTTTAGCTATTTCTCTATCATTCCATCATCGGATGTCTCCCAATATTTTTCTTGTTCTCACACATGTCGCATGCATGTCTAGATACATTAATATTTTCCTTGATGTGTTACTAGAGAAGTAACGACCTTCACCAAAAAATTACAATTTGATTCATATGGAAGAAAGAGACATGTTTGGATGGAAGAAAATAAGAGGGGAGAGAAAAAATGGTGGGAAAACGTTTATTTTTAAACTTAACGTGTCACATCAGCTTTTTTTAACGGTAATGAAAGCGAATTAAAAGTTGAGTGATAGTAATGAAAATTTTAAAAGTTCGGTGACCATATTGAAAGCCTCTTAAAAATTTAGTGACTAACAGTGTATTTTACCCTTAAATTTAACATGCCGCGTCAAATTTTTTTAACGGTGGTTAACGGCAGTGACCTTATTGAAAGCGTATTAAAAGTTAGGTGACTGTAATGAAAGTTTTAAAAGTTCGATGACCTTATTGAAAGTGCCTTAAAAGTTCAGTGACTACCAGTGTAGTTTACCCTAAAAAAATTTATGGGTTTAAGTTTTTACTTTAAAACATTTTTAGTCTAAATATTACTTGTGGAATGCGAGTCTTTTGAAATGAAAATTAAAAGAAAATCAGAAGATAAAAACCCGAAATAAAATAGCGTACAGTACTGATAGGGGGAATAGGATTATAGGAAAACCTATTATCGAAATGAACGCGATATCAAGGCGAGTTATTGTCGAAATCTTTGCTCCGGCGAGACAGGGGATCAACTCGTTGAGTCAGGTTCTGCAAATGAGAGGGATAAGGGTGCAGGTACGGAACGGTAACTTGGAGCAAGCGTTGGCGGTGATGCAATCGAGCGGAATCGAACGGCTGATAAAGCAGGAACAAACTCATCACATTAAGATGAATGATGAAATGGGGATTGTCATTTGCATTTTGTACTGGCTTTTTTTTTTTTTTGATCAAATTGCATTTTGTACTGGCTTGGGACTGGCTGTTCCTTCATTGAAATAATTACACAGTGTTGTCTTATGTTGCACATTTTTATACATTTAAATGAGTACAATTATAGCCTCAACCTTTGGTCGGATATGAAATAAATATCTGGTTTATGTATAGCAAGACATTTCGTTTTGTGATTGAAATTGAAAGAAATTCTTAATCATATGTCCTTTACAGTATTTATATTTGATATATTAGTAGTGGCTTGTAAATCTGTTCATGTGCTAACTCGGATTACGTGTGATTTTATAGAAGTTAGAAACTTATAAGACTTAACCGTAAGAAAAATATTCAAATTAAATATTTTTTATAAATAAGTGACTAAATTATTTTCCGAACTAATATGATGCCTAAAATTTAAGGGTTAACTACTGGAATAGTCACTTATGTTTTCCCTCAGTACAGAGTTGGTCACCAATTTTGAAAAACGACCAGTAAGGTCACTTACGTTTTCAGGGCGTAAACTTTTGGTCACTCAACCGTTTGTTGCCGTTAAATACTGACGGATTGCTGACCTGGCAACGAAAAAATAAGGGTAAATTACTACAATGGCTATTAAAGTTTACCTCATGTACATTTTTGCTCCCCAATTTTAAAAAATAAACATTATAGTCACTAATGAAAATGTTTCTTTATAATTTCACCCTTGAATTTTTAAAAATTAATTTTCAACCCTAAAACTTTACAATCAATTAGTATAATAATATTATAAATGCTTAAATAAAAAATAGGTGCCCAAAGTATACCCTTTTTAAATTTAGGTGCTCAAATTGCTCCTATTTAATAACTAAACATTCAAATTGCTCTTATTTTTTTCACTTTGGATTGTTTTTAATATTATTGTAACATGACATGTCATTTTTATTATTGTTAAATTAAAAATAATTTTAAAATAAAATAAAATCATTTTTATTATTATTAAATTTAAAATAATATTTTTTAAAAATATTACTTCTTAAAATAATTTGGGTGTTTAAAGTTTTTTTTGTAAAAATAGGTGCCCAAATTTACCATAGTTACAATTTTATGTGTCCGACTGTTAAACGAGTGTTAGAAAAATTGTTAACCAATCGGTACTTGACACGTGACATTAATTTTATTAATTTTTAATGGAAAATAATTAAAACATTCAAATTAGTATAAAATCTAAAAATTTGACAAGCTTCACAAAACAATCTCTAAATCCTTAAAAAATTTTAAACTTTCGCCGTCGATTGTCGCCACTTCCGCCGCCAGTTGTCGTCACTGACCGCACCCACTTGGTCGCCGGACCAAGGCGATCATTTTTCCCAATACAACGTCGTCAGAAACGCCCAACGGCGTGCAGCCAAACGTCAAACACGAAATCGACGTTCGCGTTTGACGTTTGCCTGTACACGGTTGGATGTTTCCGACGACGTCGTGTTAGGGAAAATTGTCGCCTTAGCCCGACGATCAAGTGGGGCGGTCAGCGACTACAACTGGCGGCGGAAGCGGCGACAGTCGACGATAAAAGTTTGAGAATTTTTAGAGATTTAAGGATTGTTTTGTGAAGCTTGTAAAATTTTGAGATTTAATAATAATTTGAAAACTCGGAGTATTTTCCATTAAAAAATTTTAAAAAATAAAATTAATGTCATGTGTCAAGCACCGATTGGTTGACAATTTTTTAACACTCATTTAACAACTGGGAACCTAAAATTATACCTATAGAAATTTTGGGCACCAATTTTTACAAAAAAATACTTTAGACACCTAAATTATTTTAAAAATTAATATTTTTTAAAATATTTTAAATTTAATAATAAAAATAATTTTATTTTAAAATTATTTTTAATTTAAAAATAATAAAAATGACATGACATGTTATAATAATAATAATAATAATAATAATTCAGAGTGAAAAAATAGGAGCAATTTGAAAGTTTAATTCTTAAATATGAGCAATTTAGGCACCTAAGTTTAAAAAGGGTATACTTTGGGCACATATTTTTCATCTAAGCACCGATTTTGAAAAACGACCAGTAAGGTCACTTACGTTTTCGGGGTGTAAACTTTTGGTTAACCAGCCGTTTGTTACCGTTAAACACTGACGGGTTGCTGACCTGGCAACGAAAACGTAAGTGACCTTACTGGTCGTTTTTCAAAATCGGTGATCAACTCTGTACTGAGAGAAAACATAAGTGACTATTCTAGTAGTTAACCCAAAATTTAATTTAGTTACTCAAATAAGATTTTTTCCGTCATATACAAAAATATTATTATCCCAACAAAATATGACATGTGACCTCTTTCTATTATCTTTTTATTTTTTGTTTTTAAAAAATTCGTATGAAAATGTTTGACCAGATATAAATATTTGGAAATATCTGATTTTTTATTTAGTGTAGATTGGTCGCGCTTATTAATATACGCAAAAAAAAAAAACTGATATCTATTAAGGAGAGTAAAATTCAACTCGAATTTTTTTTATATAAATTTAAATTAAAAAAATTAAATAACTCAAAATTTTAATAAATAATAGATTAATTTTTAAGTTCGAGTTAAATTCCTCAATTTTTTTATATATACACCAATATAAAAAATATGAAATATATATATATATTATTAGATAAAATCGTTTAAATTGAAATTAAATTATACTATAACAAGATAAATAATTACAATTAAGTTTGTATAAGAACTCAAAAACTTAACTCAACTTCAAAAACTCAACTCAAACCAAAATAATTTATCTGAAAGCAAAATAATTTCAAATAAAGTTTAAATTATAAAATATGACAAATAAACTCATAAATTTTTTGACTCAATCCCTCCCCTATCTATTATTGAAATTAAGATAACATATTTGATATTCAAGTATTATAATAACAAAATATTAAGACTCAAATTCCATACTAATAATGAGAGGATTTCAAATTTTAAAACAGATTTAGATCTGAATTTTACAACAACAAAAAATACAAATATTTAATCCACTACCGTCGTCCCTACACGAAATGTTAACTTGAATCGGAGATAACAGAGCCACTTTGAACTCAATGGCCCGAAGCTTAATTCAATTTTCTACACGAAAATGTATACCAAGAAGCCAATTACAACAATCAAATGAACTGCAGTGCTCAGGAATTAACTAGACAACTAAAACTAAGACCTGATATACCGGTTACTAATAGATATTCTAAAAATTACAGTTCCATTAAAAAGGGAAAACCTCAGTGGGCGCTATCAGAAACCCAACCAGAAACCATACCCTCGTCCACAGGTTTCATTCCCCCGCATGATCTTGCAACCGATTCAAAGAGTTTTTCAATCTCAGGCGCACACCTAATGAACGAACGATTCCAGAAGTTGTATCTCGGATTCTGAAATATAAACATCAACAGTTTCAACACGTTTTACATAACACGAAACTAAAAACTAAGGTCGCATTACCTTTATGAGCTCAATGAAGGTAATCAGAAGGCCCCATGGATGAGGTTTATTAACAATTAGCCGTTCCAACAAAACTCTTGTGATTTGCTCTTGGATAATTTCCTGTTGAAAAGGCAATGGTTTATCCTCTGTACATTGGAAATGAAATGCAATAATAATGTAACACCATGAAACAGAAATTCTTACCTGATTCGCTTCGGCAAATAAGTATAGTAAGATGAAGGAGAAGTAATGTGTATGGTTGTTTGGATATCGCAATTGATTAGCAATTGCATTGAGAAACAGATAACGCCCCTCGGTATCAAGGTCCGCTATTAGTGTCTGGAATATATCCAAAGCAGCACTAACCAAGAAAACACTCATGGGAGCAGTGCTTGCTGTCGACTGTGCATGAGGTACTCTCGACTGCAATTGCTGGATGGCCTAAAAGCAGTTTTCCGTAAGTAGTCATTAATTGCTAGATTGATATATTTTCAGTAGGAACATGTCCCTATCTATAGAAGGCTTCCATAAAAAAGAACTCGTTCCAATTAGCAGGATGAGATTAGAAACAAAATTCCAAGTAAAACAACACATGCAATATTTAGTGAACTGTAAAAAGAAAATTTGCCAAGACAAAATAGCATCTACAGAAGCGGAAGAAATTGTATAATACCTGCATACCAACATAAAGCACCAGTGAGTTGATCAATGGTACATTATAACGTGTACCAGACGACACTGCCTCGCTTGGTGAAAGGAGTAGTCTTTGTTTCAGCTCAGTTAGAAATGTAGATCCTCCTTGGGGCCTCATCTGCAGAGAATGTTTCAGATGTTTAGCAAATAATTTAAAAGGGTTACTTCTAAGAGAGAATAATGGTAGCCGAATTTGAAAATGTTAGATAAGAAAAGTAGGCCGAAATGAGGAAACCAATGTGTTTAGGGATGGGCAAGAGACAAGCTAATAAAGTCCAGCATACAATTACAATGCAATCAAGTACCTTGAGATACTCATCTACATCAGCCTTCATCTGTTTTGCTTTAAGAGCAGCATCAACCTCAGAGAGGATGCGAGGGGGTTCTCTGATTTCAGGAAGCAAATCAATCTGCACAAAAATGATTACAGAATTAATTTCATTGATTAAACAATCTGGAGGGGGGAAAGATCAAGCATGAAGAACTGCTACCTTTAAGTTGGGAGTAGATGGATCTGGTAACCTCATATTGCGTGGAAAAGCACTAAGGATAATATTTCGCATCTGTATGCAGCTTGGAGGAATCACATCACAAAAGGTAAAATGACAATCACACAGAAACTCAGGAAAGTCGTGAAGCAGAACCAGCAGGACCCTTAGTGTGCCTTTATACAGAAAATGAACCTAAATAGAAATAATGCAACAGCGAATGAGTAGGACCAGCATAATTAATTTACAATGGACGCAAATATGAAACCAGTCTTTAGAAAGAGGCAAACCGGCCCTCCAAGCTCAGCATTCCTCAAAAAAGGCTCCAGGAACTGAAGCAAGTCTACCAGCAACCGTTGGATATAGGGCCAACCCTTCTGAGCATTCCCAGTAAGCAATTTTGGCATGAAACTCCTGTGACTGACAAGCTCCAACCACGCAAAGCTATAACAGAAAAGTGTGGAACGAACATAAGCAACAGGACTTACAAATAACATCTAGATTGTAAATTGCATGCCAAATATTGATGATCAATAAGTTACCAACTTCATTCTACTGGATGGAATTCTCAGGATAATCTTCATTCAAATGAACCTTAAATCATTACAAAAAAGCATGGTTTATGGAGATAGGAAATTCCCTAGACACATCCAGGTAACTATATTTTCGATAGATAGTTTTGATACGCTGAATGATAGGTGATAAATAAAACACTAACAAAGACTTCAATTTAACTTTGTCAAAGCAGTTATTTTATACCTGCAAATTTATAGATGCCAATTAAATTAACCCAAAACGCGTATTTATCATAAACCATATCACGTTAAGCCAACTCACTCTATGCACTCCCTCAAGACTTAACAAAGATTATAAGAATATGACCGAAACTAAACCCACCAAGGAAAATCTTTTACTCAAGAATCATAATTGCATCATAAATAATGCTTTCAAGAGGAGGCAGCATACTCTAAAAACAAACAGTCCTGCATAAATTAAAAACTAAATGAACTCAACTCTTACCTGAAGGCAGGAACTTTAAGGGGATGCAAAGCATGAAAAGCATTGGCAAAGGCTGTCAAAATCTGCAACAAACACGAGAATTAGGCTATTCAATGTAAAACATTCTTGGCTAAGCATATGCAAATGAATCGTACCTGGAAATTTGCACCATCAGGGATAGGGTCCAAGGAACCAAGATCTAACAGCCAGTTAATAAATAATCTGAAATATGGCCTTGGATTAAAAGATGCTTTCTTATCCTCTGCCTCTTTTTGAATAAATTTCACAGTCACAGTCAAAATCTGTTCAACACCATCAATATCATTAAATATCCTTGTAAAACAAAATAGAGAGATACAAATGAAAGGTAAATAATATTTACCTTGGACAAAAGAAAGAGTTTACTTAAACCCTGTTCCACTGGGCAATACTATAGAAATCGCCAAAAAAAGTCACAGTTAAAACACTTGCAAGGTTAGGTTCATAATGAAAAGATATCATATTGATATAATGAAAAAAAAGACATAGTAAGACCTTAAGGATTGACAGCACAAGTTTTGCATAAATATCAATGGCCAGGAAAGAGAGAGTTTGAACTTGCTGAGGTAACTGCAGTGTGCCAGAACTCATGCCTTCAGAAGATAGGCAATGTGCAACAGTGAGTTCCTAGCATGAAGGAAAAAACAGAAGATTGAGTTCAGTCACCAGTGTTCTCTGGTGAATTTAGAGGTAACAAGTAGGAAAAGGATAGGCAAGGGAAAATTCACCGTGATATTACGGAAAAAGCGTTCTGTCATATCATCCCCTTTAAGCAGTCCATTTTGATGCAATTGTACAATGTAATGATTGCAAGGTCCATCATTTGCACCAGGAAGCTCACATATCTGGTACCATTCTGTAAACAACATGGAAACCTACAAAATATTTAGAAAGAAAGTTAACACCAAAGAATTAAGGGATATCCCTCTTTTTCTGCCATGCCGGAGAAACGAAGATATGATTGGGGTACACAGGGCAGAGCAAAAATGGGTGCCATAGAGAGAGAGAGAGAGAGATGATTAAAGTAAGCCAATAGGGATAGTGCAGGCTTGCAGGAAGGTTTACTTGCATGAGCACTTCCATACATTGGTCAGATACAACTATATGAGCTTTTACATTTTTGTTCATTAATATGCACAAAGCATTCTACCAATGCCTTCTTAGATCTTGAAATCAATAGTCACCTGCTCCTTGAAGCCAGCAGGGTCTGGTTCTAGAGCCTCTATATTGCTATTATCTTCCTTGTTAGCTGGGGCAAGACCAGGTGCCTGCTTGAAAAGAAAGATTTGAGGTCAGACATGATATTAATATATTTGAGAATTAAATAGTGGAAAAGATGAGCCATTACCTTTTTGTCTCTAGACTGCCTAGCCTTATCCTCCTTACCAACAGAGGCACCGGATAAAACAGCCATACTTGCAGAAGGATTTCTGACCATCTCAATTAAATGTTGCAATGATTCAGGAGATCCAGGTTTTGAAGCAACCTGCATGTGCATAACAAGTTCATACCAAAACAATCAAAAGAGGGGGAGGGGGGGACAAAAGAGTGAATGATGAGACCAACCTTTGCCAGTGCATCAACAAGATTGTGGAGTTCTGAGATGACTCTGGATTCATCAGTAACCAAAGTTTGAAGAAGCGATATTGCAAATTCCATAGCAGCTTCTGCATATTTAACTTAATTAGATGAGTTGCCTTGCAGAAATAAATTCAGTGAAGATAAAAATTACTTGTATACATACTATTCCTTCCCCCATCAATAAGTTTTGCCATATGAACGTTGTACTCTGCAAGGTTCAGCAATTCACTTCGAATAAGACCAACAGTGACATCTTTGTTGAACTTTCGCTCCTCGTCTGAATATATCACCTGTAATAGAAGAATTGAACAACCAACACAGGCTGAGAGATGATTCCAAACACAAATATCCAACAAGGGACCAATGCAGATTACCATAGTAAAAATTAGACATAATTCATCATTTTATCCATTAAAATGAAGTCCTAACAAAGCAAGAGAATACAACGAGAAAGACCACTTTTATAGCAGTTCTCGTACTCTTTTTACAAATATTAACAGGCAACCAATGTGACTTGGCTGTTTTGGAATAAAAAAAGCCTCCTTCCAAATGTGGAACAGATCATACCCAACTAGTAAGCTCTTTAACAGCAAGCTTGCAAACATCACGGACAGCAGCCAGAATAGCAAGATGCGCACTGACATGAAGACTATTTGATGCATTCTCATATAAGCCTTTGAAAACCTGCATATGCATCGAAAAACAGAATCAGGCTATTTCACAATATCAAGAGACAAGCAAGAGATAAAATTTACACCACCAGTTGGTAGAATACCTTTTGAGCCACAGCCAGTGCAGCCTCATCCCTACTCACACATCTGAGTATGATTTCAGGTACCTCAGAGATCAATCCCTAAAACAAAATTGTCAATCATTAAAACTTTGCTCATATAATATAACCAAACAAAAAGAAATTTCATTATTGATATATAAATAAAATATAATAGAAGTAGAATAAAGTCAAAAATACCTGGATGTCAGCTTCTCTACCATCAGTTGCCACCAAACTTTCCAACTGAAATTATTTGACAAAGTGAGCCAAACATATTTTGACAAGGTGTTATTTTTTAATAAATAAAAGTTAAGTAGTAAGAGCAGAAGAATAGGATGAATTGAAACAATAGTCTAAGAGATCTCCTCTCTTCTCTCTTGTGAGAAACCATGTTCCCTGTTTCATGCCAGTCTTCCGTGAGAGGAGATCCAATAGTTGTAAAATACAACAATTAAGATATTTGTTGAATATAGATAATAGTGTACATCAACCACAACAGCTGGATAACGAAAATACAGGCAAAAGAGGATTATGAAGTGGCAGTTTTTCGACCAAGACATATACTACTTGCTTGTTCTGGTCAGACAGCAATTCATTTATCTGACCACATTTTCCAAAGCCCCAAAAGATAACACAGAACAAATAGCGCAAGAAAGAAAAATAAAAAAAGGAGTTTAATTCAACCTTAAGAGCAACAATCTGATATTTATCCAATGCATCCCTTGTGCTCAGTGAGGCCTCCGAGATGCTATTTCCAAGACGATCAGTGACAGCAGATGAAGGTAACTGCTGTGGTGTAGGTCCCAATTCCTAGAAACAAGTTAGGAGCATGTGTCAACAAACAAGCATGACTCTACCAGTACAAAAATCCATCCATATAAAGTCTCACTTTTACAGCATCAGTGGTATCCACTGAATGTAATTCAGGGGCCATAGTTGTAGATGGGAATGTAGCACTGAGGGGATCGTTTTCAGTAGTCTGCTGGGTAACAGCAGCTCCTGTGCCAATATGGATTGAGGAAGCACTAAAATAAAAAGATTTTATCAGCAAGGGAACCAGAAAGAAAAGAAAAGATAAAAAATCAAAGAGAGAAAGTTCCATTTAAAAAGAAGCACCTCAAAAGCGCAGCCGATGTGGTTTCAATTGCCTCAGAAGTAACATCTAATTGTCCCAAGTTCCCCGGGCCGGATGTGTAACCAGAGATACCTTGCCCTGCTGTAGTACCAAATGTGGCAGTAAGACCAGCTTCGCCAGATAAGCTTGAAGGACTGGCAGATATAGCATGTGAACTCTGACCAGATTGATTTTGCCAAGGAAGCCGAACAAAGTCCTAGAAGATAAAGAGGACAAACAAGCATGAAGGAGAAACTCCCAGTGCATTCCTTCTCAAAATCAAAGCAATCTTTGTTCAAATGGTTAATCGTGACTACCTCATAAACTCTCTGCTGAGAGAGAGACAAGTGACCAGGCTTAGGTCGAAGAGCCTCAGGCACAACACCCACAGAACTTTGTCCATACATGCTTGTATCAAAATATGTGGGGTCTCTATGCTTTCTTCTTAAAACAAGTTGGGTAGCTATCTCTCCATCAATTGTTTGTATTGCCTATAAATTAAAGTCAAGGGGGAAAGGACGAAGTTACAACCAAGAAGAATAGAAGATAGTCAAAATGCATTCAATATATGCCAATTTTCTAAAAGCCCGCCTTTATGCAGAACAAAACTCCATCCATCCAGATAAACTACAACATGAACCATGCTATGCAGAAGTCAAGAAGGAATCCTCGAAACCGAAATATGAATAAAACAGTGCATCACAGAAGGTCCATAGAAACTAAAGTCTAGCATGAAAAACCTTATTTTCATAGGAGCATTTAGACACTAATGCACCCTACTTACGAACCAAATCCAAGAGATTCATAGAGATTAAACACTGAATATTAAAAACAATCACTTAAGAACCAAGTTAGGATCCAATCCATGAAAATCAGACCAGGCCTATCCGTGATAATTGGCAGTTAATTCAATGAAACATGTGTGCAAAAAGTACTATTGCCCAAAGGCAAAAATCTGACCTTATCAGTAGCAGCCTGTTCAATCACCGCACAGCCAAGATCAAGGTTATCATTGGTAACAAGCTGAACAGCTTGTTCTAGAAGATCACTGCCAATACTCAATCCCTGAAGTGAAGTCCTCAACTGACTTGATATAGAGCCACGTAAAGGTTCCTACAACACCAATACAAGAGATCAAAACCACATGATAAAGTTGACAAGGTATAGAATCAAAGAAAATACAAGATGCGAGATAAAAACCTTGCATGTTACATGTGCTAGACTTCCGGCCAAACTTGCAACCATCAAGTGTGCTGCATTATAGATCCGTGTCTCATCCAATTCCATAGCATAATCCTATTTGCATTTGATTAAAGTGATTTAAGACTAAGAATAGTGATTGGATGTCGTGTTCAAAAAGGTTGTAGTAATCATTCCAAGATGAATCCCAAGCATTTCAGAAAGATGCATGGGTTTCCCTATAAATTAAAGAAGGCAATTCTAAATCATATAAACAGAGAAACTTGAAAGAAAGGATATTAAATGATTGTGAGAAGAAACAAAAGCTTTATGTATGGATAAACAAGAGGAACAAAATTGAACTATAATAAGAACAAACACTACAAAATAAAGAAAAGTTGCAATACAATGACACATTTCCTGGAAATGAGCTAAAAGCAGTGGAGCTATTATGGAGACCAAAAAATTGTTAAGCTAATTGCCTTGACAAATGAATTGAATCAAGTTAAATGTGCTTGAGTTTAAAGCTTTATTGACTTGATCTTTCAAACCTTTAAAACAAGCTCCTTTGTTGTTTGAGTTGCTATAGAAACACTGCGCTGAACAATACCAGCTACGATCTCTTTGATAGCTCTGTCCATTGCAAGTGGAACTATCCTGCAGAACAATATATGTAGAGTTCATCACCAAGTCACCAAGTAATGTATACAACAAACAGTAAGGAATATGACAACAGCGTAAAACCTCTGGAAATGCATGTGCAAGCCTAGTGAAGTGAGCTTCTGATTGATTATAATGTGAGTTCCAATGTTAGGAATTGACGTGGACATCTGCACAGAAGACAAGGATTAACAATCTAAATAATGGAGAAGTTACAATTCTTAACATCAAAGAATGAAACCAAATAGTGACCATACCTGGCTAGCAGAAAAAGGTGACTGCGATGGAGTGGCTTGAAATAGCCCTTGTGCAGAAGGGAGCTGATCGGACAAGCCTAAAGCAGCCAGTTTTTCATCCTCCATTAATGCACCAGAAGAAAGACGCACAGGCCCAGAATACTAAAACAACTCAAAGAATTAAAATATTAACACGCGTGTAATTAACTGCTAAAAGCAATAACCGCAAAAAAACAACAGCAACAACAACAAAACCAAACCTGAGATGGCAATTGTGTAGGCCCACCAGAATTAGGTGGACTAGCACCCTCAAGAGATAAATCAACATGATTAAGAGGAGGAATTATTCCAGATTTTTCTGCAACCATTGGGGCTTGGGATGCCCCAACATCTTTATTAGAGAAATCTGGGTTACCCTCAATTTCTCTTTTACGATCCTTGAGAAGACAACTCGGTGTAATGTCCTTCATATCCACACTAAGGTTCTTGAATAGAACCTATAATACCAAAGAGAAAAAAACACAATAGGCAGATAAGTTTCAAAATTGAAGAGAAAAAACAGCGTACTCATATGCATGCCTAAAATATATGACAATACCTCTATGTCAAACTTGAGATTCATTTTTAAGTTTGGCATTGAGTAAATCTCAGCTAGCAATGCCAGAATGCCCATGGTCCAGGGATTTGGGGGTTGGTATGCCAGACTGCTTTGGCATGGCTCAAGAATCTGCAAAATGTAACAACTTCATGAAAATACTAACTTAAGTTCAGCACAAGAAAACAAGTTTATTTCATAAATAATCATACCTTTGAAGTAAATGGGATAACTGCAATCATTAACCCCTTTTCATACGCCTTGAAAAAAGCAAATATAAAAGAATAAGTTCAAAATAACTGATGGGTCATTACTAGACCAGATAGTCCTTGATTGACATATAAATAACTGAAACCATAGGGTATATACTCAACTAATAGTTTAAACTTAAGGAACAAGTACCTCTATAATCAGAGATTTGGGATCTATTTCACGAGCTCTCAGAACTTGATTCCGGCCAATTGTTAACTTCCCAAGCCAGCTACCCAAATTTTTTAGCAATGACCGCTCTTCTGAGCTTGATTTAATAAGCTCTGATCCCAACAAAACCTAAAAAACATATGAATAATAAATCTTTTCTTTTGTTATTTGGTCGAATTATTCCACATGGAGAAATGAAATGAACAATAGAAACCTTGCAGTTCTCATATGTAGCCTGAATGATATATTTGGTCAAAGCCTTTGAATTAACTTTGTCAAGGAACTTCAAATACAAATCATGAAAATTTGGCTCAATGCTTGCTCTGAAATAAAATAAACGAATAAGTCAATTCAAAAGTACAAAAAAAGATGAGCAGGAAATATAATGAAAACACCGCCCAGTTGAATAATCAATTGCATGCCACACAGGAAGAGGCATGAACATTTATCTTTAAGAAAGTATCAAAGTTTGACCTTTTCATAACCATGTACTGGGCAAACCAAGGATAGTACTGTTCTTTCAATATTTCAGTGAACTCTTTCCCTTTAACTTCAAGATTTGCAACCGAAATATTATTGATTATAAATGATATCTTGTCCTGAATCTCAGATGGAGGGGCCTGCAAATATAGAAGAAAGCAATAGAAGGATTATGAACATTTTATTGAAGTAAAATTAAACATTCAATGATCATCACCATTGAGTGGATTAATAGTCTGTTTTAAATGAAGGGAACTAGAAGAGAGTAAAGGGTTGAGCTTGTTTGGGAAATTTTGAAGGGAGGGAAAGGGTATGGATGTGAACTAAATCCGTTCAGCCAATCAAGGAAATGGGATGGCATAGTCTCCTACCTTTGATGGTCAAAATATTCCTCTTAAAATCTTTACATTGTCCCCTTATCAACTCAAAATTTATTTTAACAATTTAACCCAGGATAAAATGATAACATCACATTAACTCACTACTTGCTCTACCTTGTCCGCTCCAAAACAAGGAAATGGGATGGCATAGTCTCCTACCTTTCTACCCATTTGCTCATTCCATCTGTACCATCTGACTATGTAAGCCTAAACCAGGTAGAGAAGTATATCACTGGTCCAAAATCCAAAAATTCTTATAAACACACCAGATTGGAACTAATTATTAACTTGAATATCTCTGGCACTTTCATCATAGCATATTCTAAATCATTTTCTTTCAAATCAACCCGCCCAGGCCAACATCACGTATGGTTTAGATAGATGACATCTATGAAATATGAATTTTAATAATTTCAATGCCATTCATTGCAGGAGCATGAAACATAAGACCATGATACGCAAGCTGATTAAGAACACGTAAAAACAATTTTCCAGAAATAAATTGAATTGGAGACAACAACAGTCATTAAATACCTCTATAGGCTTCTCTCTCCTCTCAGCAGCAGCAACTAGTGTTTCAATGTTCAAAGCAGAGCCAAATCCTGCAATAGAAGCGAAAGATTTGTTGCATAAGCATGTAAAGAAGCCAATGATTTATGGAAGACTGTAAATAAAACATCCCAATGAATCTATGGAAAATTCTTACTAGTAGAAGTAACGCCGCGAGAAGAACGAACAAAACCAGGGGAAGCAGACAGCATAGACGAACCACTGACGGCACTTTGCGGCTGAAATTTTAAGAATAACATTAGTTCTAGGAAAGAAAATTCCACATACATCACAAAACAATGTCAAAAGGCATACTTTCTGAATGCTAGAAGCATCACTCAAGGAAGCAACAGGAGGCTGCCCTGCAGAAGGTAGCAGTGGCTTCACATCATTGGATGATGCAGCAGGGGCTTTATGACGGTCATCATGAGAACTATCATGTCTCGCCAGCTGAAGTGGAGAAGAAAGTTGTGACCCAGGCTGAGCGATGCTAGAGCTATTTAACTGAAATGGTTACTCCAAATGTAAGAAAACAACACAGAAATAACTCAGATAACAGAAATCAAGGATAACTCTATAACTAGAAAATTCTAACACAATGGTGAACACATCATCAAGTTAGATTATTTACCATTTTAAACTTCACCAGCCAAATATGTTTTACTTATTTTCCTTTTTTATTTTGACATTTATATGCATGGATCTAAATAGAATGATCTCCAATGCATGCTACAACGGGAAAAGATTCAACTATTTGAACAGCTAAATTGTTGAGACTGCATTATATCCTGCTGAACTATTAGATGGAAACCAAATAAGGATATCATTCAAAGGCAGCAAAACATTGTAATACTGATTTATTTATTATGGCCAAGTTAATATTTATCAAACACTATTTTCCGTAAATTTAAATTCCACTAAATGCAACAAAAACAAGCAATGCGATTTACCTCCCCGTTCCCTGGGGACACCTGAGAGGAAACCTGGTGATGAACGGAAGGATTGTTGCTCCCATCTGACTCCAAGTGACCTGATGAAATCCTGACAAGAGCTCGTTCAATTGAAGCAACAATTTCCGAATGAGTAGCGCGCAGGTGAGATATCTGTAAAATATGGTTGCAATATTGCGGCCACTCAATCAGACGATCCACAAACTGCTCCAAGGCCTTTGTTCCAAACAAAAACATCTGTGTATGCAGATAGACCATCAACAATTCGTTAGTACCACCAATTAAATAATTCCTTAACACTTTCATGGGCAATAAATCAAAGATGACTAGCTGAGAAAGAAGAGAAGATAAATGCCAAGAAATAACTAACTTTTGAATCTGCAGGTTTACGCAATGCATCTAAAACACCACGCAAGGCAATTCCAAGGGTTAGGTGAGTTACAAGTTGCTGCTTGATGACAGAGCCTGAAAATTTCAAAAGCATGAAATGAGTTTAATAAAAAGGGGGTGCTTGACGAAAGAGCCTAAAATTTATCCGCAGTCATGGCTTAACAAAATACATAAATGAAGGTCAGAGAACTATAAAGCAAGTTTAGTAAAAAAAATGGCACAGACGCTATAGACTAAATAACCAGTGCTCTGAATGAAAAGCAAACATAACAATCAAATTATTAGAATTGATATGTTGCACATACTCTTGAACACATTTACCCAGATTGATCATGATTACATAGTAAAGACTTCCACTACGTTAGCCAAAGTAAAACAGAACTGATGGCATATTTTGAACACTAAAACAGTAATGTAACTCAAAATAGTGACAAAATTCTTATACATGTAATAAATATCTAAAATGCAGCCTTAACAGCTGGGATAAACATTGGTACATTAGGATTATCTTGTATAGTATAACTCACCAAAGAGAACTGCAGCAATTTTGAGCTGTCTTTCAGGATACTTGGGGAAAAATCGGTATTCTTCAAATAGATTTGCAATCATGCACTCAAATATCACTTGTTCCCTGTTATTAATAAACAACCCATCAAACCATCATATATTAAGTATGAAATTTTTCTGTAAATCAAAGCTTTCAAACAATGATAAATGTTAAAGCAGAAATAGAATGTGGAATAAAGACATAAGTCGCTCCATTGACCCAAAAGATTAAAAAAAAAGAATCAACTAGATGCATGGAAACTGGGACAATCACATAACCTATTAGGAATGCCCATAGGCAAGAAAGTATACAATCAAAGCTGAGAAAAACTTTCGAGAGATGAAAGCAAAGCCTAAAAAAGGTACAGAAACAACACAATACCTTCTCACGGAAGATTCCTTGAATCGCGCAAGCATTTGAACCATAGCATCAGTTGTCAACTGTTCAGAGAACATTTGATGAAAGTAAGAGTTTGCTTCTGCCTCGATATCATCTCCATATCCGTCAGAAGTTGAAGACTCTGTGGTCCCGCCATTTTGCAACTTTGGAGTAGAATCCATAATTGTCGCATGCAACCTTCCCATTTCCTCGAGAAGATGAGTAGAGGCTATCACACCAGTATTCGCTTTAAGGACCTGCACAGGGTAAAAACAAATGAAAAGCAATTAGTGTCCAAATAAAAACATGTCAAACATAAATCAAAATAATAACCAATTAATAGAAGCATAACCTTGATAATGGTAGAACTAGCTTCCAAGTAAAGATTTGAAACAGCAGTAGAATGGCGGAAAGGTTTGGCGGAGAACTCTTGTGACCCACTAAATTGTATCTCCTTCAAGAACTTTAGGCAATCCTGAAAGTTGCAGGAAGCATGTCAGCCAAAACATTCTTAGGACCATATTAGCTTTAGTAATTAGATAGACTGCAGAAGGACTCAATATTACCTCCAAAAAAACATCTTTATATGTATTCAGGTTACTACTCAACCACTTCTCAAAATCTATGACCTCTTTCTTGGAAGCAAGGACTGCTAATCTAATGCCAGAAGGAAAAGGTATCATCTCCAGCACTGATGATAAAATCTGCAAAAATAAATAAGGAAATAGAGAAATTACGAAAAAACATATAACATACAAATAAAAATCCTGAAGTAATTGTTAATCTCGAAAAAACATATAACATATAAATAAATAAGGAACAATAGAATATCAAAACACTATTGATGAGCTCGAAAAGAAAGAGGGGGAAGAGAGAGAGAAAGGAGGAATGATGTGACATTATCGCAGTCCGGTTCAGGAAATTGTTAATCTCACAATGTGACGCAGAAGGGGAGAAACATCAAAGAAAATCCAAATTACCTTTGACTCTTGACAAACTTCCAAAATTCTAATCATGATGTCTGGCTCAGTGTTGTGTACTTCTACAAATCCACGCAAGACAAGAATAGCATTCACATTCCAAAGTTGAAGTATCATACCAGCACCCAGGGAATTTTTAATTATCATTGGAAAAACTGTGGAAGTGACATCATGCTGGAGGAGATTATAAGCGGTCTGCAAGCAGAGTTGCAAAATTTATTAGCCAAAAGTTAAAGATGAAAAAAAAAGAAACATCGGACAGCATTATCACATATTGATATTGTGGACATTACATTAACATGTGCCATCCCGAGAAGCAGAACTTCAGGGCAATGTTTTAAGGGATAGTCAAGCATCGATCGAACAAAGCTGATGTGACCCCTTTCAGCTAGTTGACATAGCACATCTAAAAGGTCAAGACACAGCCAGGCATGATTTTCATTTCCAAGGGGAAGCCTATGGCCATGCACTGCATCCATATAGGCCTGCAAGACTGAACATTATTCCTGCTGGAAATATAGTGACAAGAAGAAGAAAGGACTACACTTGCATAGCTCTTACCAGTTTCCTCAAAGAATGGGAAAAGGTAAATACGTCTGGCATTGCCAATACAGCATATTTTAGCAAAGATAGCTGGCCTTCAATATTCTTCCACACAGATCCACAAATAGCATGGAGTGGAAAGGGGTCCTGGACAAAGAACAATCAAAGAACTAAAGCAATACAAGAAGATGCAACTTCACACGTACTAAAACAAAATCAACATACCTGGCATGCATGTTGATATACAGACATGAAAAAAGTGAATGCTGCCTCACTAGGAATGTAGAACCCCTCATGATCCAGGTTTTCAATAACTCGTACCCAGTTGGTATCAGGAGCCTGCATTCAGCATGCATTACAAAAATAAAGAAAATGTGTTTCCCAAGGAAAGGGCTATTAGTAAATCAAAAGACAACAAGAACCGCATAAAGCAAAAAAAATGTATTACTCACAAGTTGCTTTATAGTTTTTATAAGAACGTCGATATTCCAAGAGCTCAATGAAGACAAATCATATGATGTATTGCAACCAAGGGCCAGGCTAAATGTTGAAAATGTGGTTTGGTTGTCCTCAAGCCCAGCATAGGTGAAGACAATTGTGCCAAGTATTCTAGATATAGTCATCTCTGTCAGAGGTAAACAAAGAGACAAGATCTCTTTGCAGTGTGCAGCGTCAACAGTGCATCCATAACCTAGTTCCTTAATGATATCTGCCATACTCATTTCCTTCTCCATTTCTTCTAAAAGAGCATCAAAATCATTTTCTCCAGATTCATTGAAGAATTCCATATTCCTGCAGAGTAAAGAAAGAGAGAAAAATATGTTATAACAGCATGATTAAAAAAATTAACAAATAACATGATACTGAAGCTTGAATGAGTAACTGCAGGTTAGAGGAAAAGTGGAAAGAGCCTTATGCAAAAATCAGCACCTTAAGAAATTATCCTCGCGTAACTCATCTGAAAGTATTGGAGTTAAAACAAAATGTGCAGTGTCATTTGCTTGAACTAGAGATAACATCTGCATAAAGGAGTCTACATGCTTGGAAAGGGCACCAGAGCATTGGAGGAACATAACTATATTCTGAATTTGCTCAGTAGAATCAAAAGAGGCAGGATTGGAATGCAAATCCTCAACCTGGGCCATACAGAAGTTCTTCCCTAGAAAAATGTAAAAGCTTCACTTTCATCATTCTGATCAGCAGTGTGTAAGAGCATAACTTAAACTAATCAACAGTACATCCATTTAACAAACCAAGGCTCATTCAAACAATGCAACTTACCACAGATTCTTGTATCAGGATTTTCAGAATCAGATAAAGCAAGACCAATGCCAATCTTTTCAGCCATGGAAAACTGCATGGCTTTCGAGAAATTCTCCAAGAAATCCTCACTGATATCCATACTTAGTGACTGACAGAAGACAGTACAAAAATTTGGCTTTCCCATTGCATGTCTGAAAATCGATGCTACAACTTGCTCAAATTGCAAGTTCGTTGAATCTGTCTTGTGAGAGTTCAAGCAATCCAAGCAAGTCTGCAGCACCAGAATGCTTCCCTCGACACCATATTCGATAAACTGCCAAGAAAAAAAAACAGGTCATATCAGTCAGCATGTTATCTAGGAAATTGCATAAAATTGAAATAATCAAACAAAAAAAACCCATCCCAGCCAGCTAAATATCTCGTTTGACACCTGATAATAAAATTATAGGCTATAAAATTAGTTTACAACGTTAGAGAGCTTTTAAAAAGAACGGCAGAAATTCTCGTATTTAAGTAAGATTGTTATCATGCTTCCAGTATCATAGATCTTACTCTCCCTGTACATATATTCCTATGGATATGACAGCACCAAGCAAGCTAATCGAACTACAAAGAGCTCAAGCAACGCGTTACACCGAGATCCAAACTCAATATAATTCCATAGGCATACATTAAATTGAACTGCGAAAATTTTAGGGTTTTTGAAGTGACGAGACAAATCATTAGAATTGCAACAAAAAGAAATGTCAATCGACGCGTCTGACTACAAAAAATGATAGAGAGTGGGTAAAAAACCTGGCGGAGCTCTCGAGAAACAGAGTCGGCGTTGGCTTCGGTCAACGACTGGAGCAGAAACCGAACGTGGGTTGAGAGCGTAGAGGAAAGGTTGAGCATGGTTAGGGGAAACGAATGACTAGGGTTTCCGGTGGAATTCGCCGGTGGGAGACGGTGATAAGAGAAAGGAAGGGATGGAGTGCTACGGATGGAGATCGGCGGAGACTGAGAACCGTTTGAGAATAAAGTGAAAGAGTCGAGAGCTGTTGCGACTAATGTTTTTTCGTCTAATTGCCTTACGGGTGAGGATCGCCTCAGTGTGGTGCATATCACAAGCAGGTTATGTGTGTAATGGGCCGGACCGGATATAGGTCCGTTTCACTCATAAAAATTGAATAATTAACTGAACTATACCAACTTTTTCATTTAAGTACGTAAAATATTTTTTTGTCAAAATAAATATTTAAAGTATATTTTTTGTTTAAATTAAATATTTAAAGTATATTTTTTTATTAAATTAAGTACTTAAATTATTTTCGTCACAATAAACACTTAAAAAAATAATAAAATAAGTACCTAAATTATTTTTTTTCAAAATAGGTACTTAAAATATATATATATATATATATATATATATATATATATATATATATATATCATCTAGGTTCCTAAGAAGTTGTCGCGTGACATTGATTAAAAAATTACATTAGGTGACTATTTTAACAACAAAAATATACATTAGGTCCCCATTCTAACATATATATATATACTTTAGGTACCTATTTTGACCAAAAGTATACTTTAAATACTTAATTTAACTAAAAATATACTTTAGATATTTATTTTGACCAGAACATACTTTAAATACTTAAATGAAAAATTAGTACAATTTAAGAATTTAAGTATTTATTTGTGATATAAAACTTTTGAAAAGAACTTTTGAAAACATGCTTTAGAAAATTATTTTTTAGTGTTTGGATGGTGTTAGAAAATATTGTTAAATATTGAGACATATAAAATAAAAATAGAAAAGGGAAATATTTGAATATATAAATTGTAATATTTTTTTTGACAAAGACTATATATTTCTACATAAAAGGGAGGGAAAGTCTCTAGGGGAAGGAAATGTTATTGACGAATCTTAAATTTATAACTTAAAAAAAGAAGAAATAAAACAGTAAACAGCTCTAACCAATTGGTCATCAACGTTTGCTCATAAATTGTAATATTCTTCAAGAATGATGAACCAATTCAATTTTTATACAGAATTAATACCAGAGTTAATACTAACAATAATTTTAACCAACTCTTTCTAACAAATCCAATAAAAAAACAAAATAGTTAACTACAGCGTGTTGCGTGTAACTTCTAAGCATATGTTTGATGGATTATTATCTTATATACTGGCGGTGAAAATTAAAAATTTCTATAAGCGGTTTAGTTTTAGGGTTTGGGGGTTTAATTTAGGGTGTAGAGTTTAGGGGTTTAGGAATAAGGATTTAGAATTTAGAGATAGTTGTTATAATTTAGGGCTTAGGGTTAGAATTTGGGGTTTAGTTTTTAAGGTAATATGGCAAGGATTTAGGTTTTAATCTATAAACCCTAAATTACAACTCTAAACTATAAATTTCAACAATTATCCCTAAATTCAAAACTCATACACGTAAACTCTTAAACCATACACCCTAAACTAAAACCATACACCCTAAACTAAATCTCTAAACCCTAAAACTAAGACGTTTGCGAAAACTTTTAGTTTTCACCACCATTGTATCAAATAATTACCATGTTTCATTATTCTAAATAAGGTTGCTAACAAATATAAATATTTAGCTAAGTAAACTTGTGAGAACATCAAAGAATAATATACCATTTTTAGTAAAGAATATATTATTTGTTTATTATATAGAGATAGTACATTTCCACATCGGGATTCGAAATCATACAAGATGAGACAATATGAGCATAATTAGTCACTAGGTCAATTAGTGGATCTCGAATATACCAATTTTTGTTTTGATACAAAAAATGATTTAAACATCATGAATCACAGGAGAGGAAACGAGAGTCATGAATAGGATGAGTCTACCACGCTCGACGAGCATCGTTGAGCACCGCTAAGCACCATTAAATTAAATTATAAAGCTTAATAATTTAAAGGACTAAACGTATAATTATAAATTATTTAAAATAAAATATTAATTAAATTATTTTCCATATATAATATTTTTAATTTTTTAAAATAATTGAATCAAATACCAATCTTAGTCAATTTAAAAAATAAAAAGCATAAACCATAAATCATAAACCCCTACACATAACTCTAAATCATAAACCCTAAACCTTAAACTCAAACCCTAAATCATAAACCATAAACATGAAGCCACAAATTGTGAACCCTAAACCATAAAACCTAAATTTAAACATTGGGTTTAGGGTTTTTTATTTTTTAAATTGACTAAGGTTGATATTTGATCCAATTATTTAAAAAAATTAAAATATTATATATATATGAAAAATAATTTATTTTATATTAAATAATTTATAATTATACGTTGAGTCCTTTAGATTTTTAATCTTTATGAATTAATTTAATGGTGCTTAGTGGTGCTCAGCGGTGCTCGTCGAGCATTGTAAAATTTTTCGCCATAAATATTGTTCGTTTAGTCCATAGGACAAGGATCATTCCTAGCTTTTTTAGCAACTCAATCGATAAAGCAACTTGAAATGATTAAATAGTCATTTTGGCCCCTATTTTTTAAAGTAATTTAGCTCTGAACATTTCATTTCGGATCAAAATATCCCATATGTGAATGAAAATTATTAGTCAATTGTCGATAAAACAACTTGAAATGATTTGTCAAAATGACACGTAAGAAGAAAAAAAATTATATTTTATATAATTAAAAAAATGACTGATGTGTCAATCTGTAAAGTTAGCATTTTTGCCTATATGACATTGTTATTGCAGTGTGCATTGCCATATAGGTTTGCCACGTCATTTCAAGCAATTTACCGTTGATTGACTAACAATTTTCATCCGCATATGGGCAATTTTGACCTTAAATAAAACGTTAAAGGCTAAATTACTTTAAAAATATAAGACAAAATAATAATTTAATCAAACATTAAGCGATTTTTTTAGCATTATACCAAAGAAAAACAACAAAAAAGGAGACTAGAGGCCTAAATCATAATATTCTCTTGTATAACCATTATCTCCGAGACCAATCCTTTTTGGGTTTGAAAGTATTTATCATAAACAAAACTTTTATGATCATATTTGGTAAATAGTGGTTTGAGTTAATATTAGAGATTTGACCGGTTAAATTTACTAACTTGGATGTTTGGTAAATAGAGGATTGAAATAACGGAGGATGAAACCTTTAATTTTTAAAAAACTGCTAATAGGAGCTTTTTGGAATGAGAGGTTTTGACCTAAGATTTATAAAGACCCCTTTACTCTTAACAATTATCAAAAATCTCTAAATAACTTAAATTTAACATTTTTCTATTTTAATTATTCATCCTCACGTATTTACATTGTAACATTTGTAAATTAATTTTTTTTATTTCTCACACATTTATATTTGTATTTAAATTTAATAATTAATTAAATTATATTAAAAATATTTATATAAATAATAAATTAATATATAGATCCTTCAAATATACATAATAATGTTATATTAAAAATATTTTTCATAATCTAATTAAATTAATAGATACAAATATTGATAACTAATAAAATATTCAAACAAGTATCTAATATAATCACGTCATTATATGTCATTTTGCTTGTTCAAATAATCAAACAACCATCATTTAATTTTATCAAATATTTTTATACAATCAGCTAATAAATCCACTAGTCAAATCAGCTAATGCAATCAGTTATCAGCTAATATAATCCGCTATCAGCTATCTGCTAATTGTACTTATTTTAAACTATAAATCCTTACTTTAGGTGTCGTTCGGTCAGTCAGCAGACGTTTCCCCTCCGCTGGTGACAAACTTTTAGTCTTCTAGGCCACATGTGGTGAACTGATGGAGCAAAAGGCTTTTCAAAAGGGTTTTAGATATGTTTTAGGGTTTTACAAAGGGCTTTGATTTTTAAAAGGAAAAGCAACGGAGTTTTAAAAGGGGAAGTCAGATTTGGATTTAGGTTGAAAAATAAAGTCGATTTGTTCTGTTTTTGGTTCGTTTTGGAATTCGCCGACCGTCGTTAGTGGCAGCCGACACAGCGAAGGGACATCGGCGTTCATCTTTCTTTTTAGAAAAAAGGGAGAGCTTTTTAGGTTATCGAATGTTAAATGGGTAAAGAGCCTTTTTTTTTTTGGCTAAAATGTGTATTTTATGCTGAATTTAAAACGAAAAAATGGGTTAGTTCCCTTTTAACCCCATACCCATGTAATCATGCAATCAGCACTTTCATTTTTTAAAAACACGGCCCTCGGTCCCTGAAATTTTAAGGAGTCTCGCATTTTTACCTTTTTATTTTTACTTAATTTGAGCCCTTAAACTTATGATTTTGCTAATTTGGTCCTTTTTCCAGTGTTGAAGCCCTTTGTTTACCCCTTTTAATCATGCATATTTAAATTTCAGTCCTGTATTTAAATTTCTTTAAGTTCAGTATTTTATTCTTTCCATGTATGATAAATGTGTGATGTGTTGATATCTAGTGCTTTGTTTGTGTTTTGCTGTAGATATGTATATTATGTGGTTGTTATATATAGTATATAGTTCTTTATATAATATAGTTTTTATATAATATGATGTTTTGATGTGATGCTTATATGTGAAGTGCATCTATGATTATCATTCATATAACTTTTAATACTTTAATCGCATATTAATTAATTTAAAATTATAAAAAGAAAGTATTTATTAATTTTGATATTTGTGTCTTAACAGTCTCAGTTCAATGGATGTTGACAAAATATTTGAATTAATTATTACTGTCCCAAAGTAAATGTTAATTAAAAGTGGACAAGTCGTAACATATGCCTAGATGCTTGTATCATGCATAAAAGTGACGTACGAAAATTGAACCATAAACTAACACGACAGTCAAGCTTATTTGTTGTCGGTTTAATATATGGTCTGATCTATCGTCATCCTTATTAAATAAATATCCAATTAATTTGAACCCACCAATTTGATAAAGCTCGTTCAATTAAGGTCAATTTTCAATTAAGTACAATATCTAATTAAATTCATTTTATATTTCAACAATTTTCATCAATTAAAAGCAATAAATATTTTAGTACCAATTTCCGGACATGATGGGTGTTAATCCTTCCCACACTAATCAACTCTTGAACTCTTTTCAAAACAAATCTCTAATTTTTATGGTGTCTGGGCTACCTAAGTGGTCGGTAACAACTCTAAGTCTACATTGTTTACAAAAATACGATTTTTAAAAAAAATGCCCCTCAAAATTCAACTATTTATAAAAAGCTAGGGGTATACAATTAGTGTTTCAAAAAAATGTCGCTACACTCCACAACCACATGATTCCAACCATTACTAGTTACATGAGAAATGGTCATTCCAATAGCAAAAGCTTCTGTTGCAATAAGGGGTATGTATATGTTGAGGTGAGCTCTTGCCCCTCCCAAAATATTTTGGTATATTAGCATTTGAGATTTTTTTAAGTTTAAATATTAGGTAAATAAGGACTTTACTCCTTCAATTTTTAAATTTAAAGGCTTAATAAAATTTTGTTCCTCTCAATATTTGATCCTAGTTATGTTCTTGTAAGGACTTTACTCCTTCAATTTTTAAATTTAAAGGCTTAATAAAATTTTGTTCCTCTCAATATTTGATCCTAGTTATGTTCTTGTCTGCAGTAGTCGATAGAGCAATAGTGTTAGCATTACAACCATCAAGTCATCAACAATATTACCTATATCATTTCTCATAACGGCTGCTAAACCTACTTTCTTCGAAACTTATCCCAGACAATGCAATGTACAAAGAAAACCAATATCTTCTCAATTCAGAACACGAAAAAACCTGACATTAAATACAAAACAAACATTTTCTAGAGAGAAAGAAATACATTTTCCTATATAACTGCAGAAGATGATATATAAAGCAAGCAATCCGGAATCAAGAAACTCAAATTCAAGTGATTAGGTTCAGACCTTGGAAATCCTACTAGTGCTACACGTCCATGATCTAATTTTGTACCAACTGTCTTCAATCATCTACACCTCCACTAAAACACTAATACGTAGGGGTATTTCTAGTAAATTAATCATATCGTTTAACTTAAACGGTCAATTAACCATTATAGCGGTTACTGAATCGTAATCTAACCATTAAAAAATAATTAACCGTTATTAATGGTTCGGTTACAGGTTAAGTTGTAACATATTACAATTTTTTTCACATGTTAACTAATTTAATAATGATTAACTAATAGATTAACCATTATTTTTAACAGCTCGATTAACCAAAATTTTTTAACTAGTTTAATTAATTAACCTATAAAATATAAAGATTATATCGATTGACGGTTACAATTTAACATCCGCACCCCACCCCCTACTGATACAACAAAGTAATGAAACTCTTTCAGCATACCAACGTTCGTACGTTCATTTCGGTTTATAAAACTGGTAATAAAAACAGCGTGAATGAGATAAAAATGCCGGATTTATATAGCATTGTTGTAATCGGGTAAATTTAAAGTTTAGCTCACATTTCAAGCTCTCATCGGAAATGGTAAAACGCCACCTGTTAAGATAAAACCTGGCGACTGGCGTTGTGTTTGGATTGGCACATGGTGTTACCAGGCTGGGATCAATCATTACCGTGTTGAAGAAATTGGTGAACACTGAACACCATGTACTAAAACGATAAAAACTAATGGTATTGGTTGGGATCAGAGTAGTGGATGGTTGGCTTTATTATCTCAAAAAATATTACTTCATAAAGGCTGAGGCCATGTGTGTGTTGACGCTTTGATCAAAACCATTCCTGGCTTTCTGAAAAATGTCAGCGTGGTCGGTCCAGTTGAGTTTGAGGCATTCGCAGGGGAAAGTTGGTGGAATGTCTATGAACGTGCTACTGCACATGCATTTATCTCCCCCAACATCATCCATATCACCAAAATTTAGTAAGCTTACTTTCATTTGTGACCGATTTAAATGATTTGGTGCATTGACGGTGGAAAACATACGGTGGATTTCTAGAGTTTAAAGTTATGGTTTTAGGGTTTATGGATAGTTTTTAAGGTTTATGGTTAAGGTTTAGAGTTTAAGATTTAGATTTAAGTGTGTAGGGTTTAATGCCCCTAAAATAACACATGGCAGCATTTGAGGCCGTTTGTGAAAAGAAAAAGCTCCACCAAATGTGCATTATATATATAGGGTTAGGATCTACTTATATTATGTAAAACTCAACTAGTTTTACACTAATTCATAGTCATTAGATGAGTAAAATGGATGGATGAGATTAACTAATTACTTTTTTTCAAGTTATAATCTTCACATATCCAACTTCTAATTTCATTCAATGGTCATGGATTAGTGTAAAACTAGTTGAGTTTTACATAGTGTAAATGGATCTCATCCCATATATCTATTGAAAAGTAGTTTTATATAATAATAAGATTTTGTTTCAAACCAAGTGTTGGGTGCATTGGTAAGACACATTGCACTCTCAAGGTGAGGATGCTAGTTCAAACTTTAAAGACTCTATTGTTGAGAGAGACAATCTCGTACCCCGAACATAGATCATAAAATGGACACATATTACTAAAAAAAAATAAGATTTTGATTTAATGTAAAGGTGAGACTTTTAAGATTTTAAATTGATACTTAAATGTATTTGAATTTAATTACTTTTTTATAATAAAACAAAATAGGTGAGAAAAACAGAACAAAAAATGGATCAATTCATTTTGAATTGGATCGTGATTGAAATTACCCTCCGATTTAGGTTTAATCAAAGAGTTTTTCACTCTATTTGAAAATACGATGAGAAAACACCCATTATGAAAACAACACTTTTAAATAAAACTCAATACTAAGGATCTAATCAACTAGAGATTCAAATAGTTTCAGAATTAACATGCTTAAACTTTAATCTCAATATTAATAAATTTCCATAACATGATTAAAATCAAGCATAAACAGCTAAAACAGATCTATTAAAAATTTACATAAAATCATCATTTAAAGCTTGATTTGGATATTTTTTCAAATCAATTATGAAACCTTGCTAAGAATCACAATTAAAGAGCCAAATATTTGATAATTTCATTAAAAAACTTTGATTAGAGAAAAAACATGAAAATTACCTCTAATCCCTTGCTACTCTTTCAATTAACAAAATTTGATTGAAATTCTTCAAAAAATCATTGAAACAAATTGAAGAAAATTCATAGAAATAATTTAGAAATTAAAGTAAAATGAAAAGAAAAATATATCTGAAACTTTTGAAAGAAAATAGATAGTTGGCTGATGAGAAAATAGAGAGAATAGAAGTTACGTCAAAAATGAGTTGTAAAGTTTAATTCTTTTTTAATCAAAATCCTTTTTATTCTTTTTAATTAAACACGTTTAAAATATATGAAATTAAGAGAATATCTGATCAATATTATATTAGCTACTTAAAGATTTTAAGTTTTAGCTTTTTACAAATTAGTCATTAAAAATAATTTTTAATTTTTACAATCTAGTCACTAAACCGAAATGTTCACACTCCAATTACCATTTTCCAAAATTGACATCATCAAACCCTTATATATATAAAGGAATTTTTTTAAAAAAAAATCTTATATTTTTATCACTTCCCGAACTAGGTTTTCCCTGAACCAATCCCGAACTAACCTGGATCTCTAGTCTCGGTCCAACGGAGCCTAAACCTAACCTACAAACTCCTAGGCCAAAACCAGGCGTTATAGACAGTTTTACATTCTTCACTTCGTCCCAAACACTTACAGGTACGATTTTGCATAATCACCACTACATGCTTCGATGTTTTTTTCGTCATCATCTTTATACTCATTGGATCCCACGGGTTTCGGGGAATCCTCATCCCAAAATGTTGAACAAAATTTACTACTTTGCTAACCAAAATATATGGTTGATTTCAATTTACATGTCATGTATCCAATACACTTAAAAATATGGTTGAATGGGAACAAAGTTTTTGGGTAACATGAACAGCAAAAATGTGAAGATAAATAGATTCTATACTCTTAATTAAAAAAAGTAAATTAATAGTGAGATCACCCAAACTTAATAAAGTTTAAACAAAAGACACAAATATCTTGATGGGTCGAAATATTGATAATAACATAGGTATGTATACACATATATGAGAGATACTCGTATATTTTTTTTAAAAATTATAAAATATCGAAGATCCTTGCAGATATTTTTCGGGATCCTCACATTTATTTATATTGTTACAGTTCTGATATAACAATCCTCGTCCCCATCCATAGCTTCGATGATAAAACTTCCCTCGTCTCAGTCTATGTGGGTGAAGCTTTCGGTTATTTTCCATCCAATCAGTTTGGATCCCACAATTTTTAAATATTCATCACCCAATTTTCACCCATAATTTTAAGCTTTTTTTAATTTAAATATTAGTAGTTAAATAAGAACTTTAACCCTTTTAATTTTTAGAGTTAAATGATTAATAGACTTATGTCATTCTCACTCCCAACTTCATCCCCAATAATAGTAAAAGTTTAATAATATACACGCTATATGTAGAGAATAGAAATCTTATGTCTCTTTTTGATTTCTCTATGTGTGCTTTAACATTAAAAAAAGGGTAAAGTACATTAGTGGTCACCGAACTTTTAGGGCGCGTTTATTTTGGTCACCGAACATTTAAAAGTTTCATTGAGGCCACCCAACTTTTAGTCTACTTTCATTTTGGTCCCTCCCGTTAACTTCCGTTAAATACGCTGACCTGACACATTATCTTCTTCTTCAACCTCTTTCTTCTCATTCCTCTGTTTTTTTTTCTTGCTCTATTTTCTTTGTTACATGTTTCCAGGCAACAACAACGTTATCAACATTAAGTGCAATGAGCAACATGCGAGAGAGACATATATTCAACTTAGCTGCAGTAATTATACAGACCAAAGGCATGTGAATGAGAAAATCTATATAAAATCTAAACTACCAACAGTATGTGCATGTTCAAGAGTGCACACGGAATACATGTTATTGAAGAGCTTATTTTGCAAGTAATTGAAGCTGAGACATAATACATGCACCTTTTTTTTTACCGTGTGTAGATACAATTTTACCATTAAAATGTAAATATTGTGTGTAGACATAATACAAACGTTTCTGAAATTCAATTCATTACTTCAATGAGTCGTTTTTGTTAGTTTACCATTGCTCATTGATTGCACCTGAGAGCCATATCTGAAAGCCTCTTAGAAGCTGTCTCCCCTTCTTTGAACACAACATCCATAATCTTTGGTATTACCTTTTCCCCTTAAACTACATGTACCTCTCCAAGTAGCTTTCCGTCTCACTGTCATTATGGAAATTTTGAAAAGATCAACCCACATATTAGTGTTTGGTTCTTGATTTCTCTAATTATTACATTTGTATGCTCTGTCATGAATCCAATGAACACACCAATGAAAAAAAACATTACCATTGCTCAATTGCTCATCCTAAAACTGTTTTTCTTTAACCTTTTCCCATTACACTATTGCAAAGATCATTGACATTGGTTAAAGATAATCAAATCCTGCATTAAACACAACTTCTAAAGTCAACGGGAGGGCACTGCACTTAATCTGTATAATTACTGCAGCTTAGTGAAGTTTGAAAAAGGCATTACACTCACTATTGATAACGTTGATGCTGCTTAAGAACATGTAACAAGAAAAACAGAGTAAGAAAAAACAAAGGAAGGAGAAAAAAGAGGTTGAAGAAGAAGATAATGTGTCAGGTCAGCGTATTTAACGAAAGTTAGCAGGAGGGACTAAAATAAAAGCGGACTATAAGTTGAGTGACCCAATAAAACTTTTAAATAATCGGTGATCAAGATGAACGCGCCCTAAAAGTTCAGTGACCACTAGAATACTTTATCCTTAAAAAATTAAATTTAAGCTTTAAAGTTTAAATTTTATTGCGTATAATTCAGTTTTTAAAGTTTATAATTTAGCATCTAAGTTTTTAGAGTATAAAATTTAATTTTTGAGTGTTAAAATATACTTAAAAATTTATTGCCTCTACCTTATCATATTGAGTTCACTCTAAGCTTCTTCTCTTTGTTTGGAGGTTCATGTGAAAACAAAACCCATTTTTAGTAGGAGAGAGAATATTCGGGGTGTCGCATACGCTGCGCTGCGGTGCATCACGTGGAAAGTCACTCTCGTTTCAGTATCACACTTATTCTCCTCTTAACTTTCAAGTAAGCAGCCAATGGGTAGTTCAACTTTTTATAACTTTACTTCCTCAAACCGAGCAAATATTTAATCACTTTTTTTCTTCTTTGTAAATTCATAGAAAATAGTCCATATGCTAAAAATAATAAATAAAAGGCGATCAAAAGAAAAGGATAATTCGGCTGAATATTTATTTTTTTGGAATTTATTAAGAAAAATACTCTCTTTAGATAACATTTAGAAAAATATTCACATTCAAATCATTTAGAGTAAATTCACGTTTTACAAAACGCGATTTCTGTGTAATAAAAACTTGATAAATTAATTTTTTTCTTACCTATTTACTTAACACTGAAGTTAATTTTGTAAAATGGAACTTCGCCCCTAAATGGAGTATTTTTCGAATATTATTTAGAAGATTCATTTTTTTCCAATAAATTCTCAAAAAACCAAATTACCCAAAAGTAAAACCAAGAAACGACACGTTTAAAGATGACGACCAACATTGCCAAAGCCTCCAAAATAGTACTGTCTCATTGAACGTCATTACAGTAAACAACACTAAGATTCTAGCACCTCAGTCAGCACACCTCAAAGTCATGTTGTTGGCGGTGTTGCTGCTGGTGGCGGTATTCTTGCTCTTGCTGCTGTCTCGAGTTCGACAGCTCCTTCTGCCTCCGCAGCTCCAGCACCTTCCGGTGCGAGTTCGAATGCTGTGTTAGCACGAAAGTTGGACTTGCCGCAGGTCGGTACTCGGGCACGAGACGGCCTGATTTATACCGAACCCCACAAGCGTTGCACAGCGTCTTGGGTCCTAATGGCCCCGTCCTCCACTGCGGCGTTTTCTCGGACGCGCAGTGTGTGCATCGCCGAACCCCTCCATCTGCCGACGGCGATCCGTGACGCTGGACTTCCCTTTTCGTCTTCGAGGTTGCTGCCGGCGCTCTGGAACGCTTGCTCCAAACTTTGCTTGAAAACGACGAGTGGTCATTTCTAGGGTTAAGCGTTCCGGAGAACGAGTTCGACGGGAAGTCACTGAATGAATCATCTACGAAGTGCGACAACCACTCCAACTCGGCCACATCATCACTCTGAAAATGAAAAACAACAACAACTATATAACCTCAATCATACAAAGAAAAACAAAAAGAAGACGAACAGAGAAAAAACGAAACCATTACGGGAAGACAAAGGTCGTGGGCGAAGTCGTTGTTGGAGAAAGATGGATGAAAGGCGGCGGAGGAAGCAGAGGAGGAGGCGGAGGCGTAACTGAAAGGGGTTTCAGAAGGAGGGAAAGATTCATTATTGGTAGAAGTAGAAGCGGATGAAAATAGCTCTTCGTTGGACAAATCCAAAAGATCATCAATATGAAACACTTCCGGAGCCGAAATCCCGTACATATCCATCTTCTCTTTCTCTGTTATTTTCCCCCTCAAAACCAAAACAAAAACAAACTGATTCAGCCCAGTTTCAGGAACGAGGCAGAGAAGAAAGATAGAGGGAAGGGAAGATGAGGGAACGATATATGGAAGGGAGGAGGGGACAGAGGAACGTGCAAGGAGTGAGCAGTGGCTTTATTTTAAAGGGGAAGTTACTGGAGTTAAAAGAATATAAATCATCCGATACTTTTCGGTGCTCTTATTTATGCTTCCACATTAAAAATTTAAGTTTATAATTTATAGTTTTTGGTTAGGGTTTGAAGAATTTGAAGTATGGTGTATTTTTTTAGGATACATAGATTTTGGATTTAAAATTTAAGATTAGAACTTAAAATTTAATTTTTTTAATATTTTTTAGTATTGAAGCATAAAAATAGACACAGAAAGAGTGTATAATATTTTTTATCCGAGTTCAGAGTAGAATTGATAAATGCCATAATGCATGCATTGTTTACAGTAAGGGAAAAAAAAGTACTGCATGCATGGATGGATGGAGCGTGAAGGGATATCATAGAGTATATAATGATACAGAAATGGGTGGATCCACCACATGCTCTACTTATTAGCCATGGCTATGGGCTCTTTTTTGGCATTATATGACATCTGCTTCCATCCTCCCTTGAAATGGATAAAATTGAATTTGAAAAACTGAATTTGAAAAACTGAATTATTTAACTCGATGTAAAAATACTTGTCTTGTTTTGATTCGACTAAAAATTCAAATAAAACATGATTAATAATATGAAAATTTAAATAAATCGAAATTTTTAGTAATTAATTAATCAGTTTTTAAGTTCGAGTCGAGTCTCTCAATTAAGTATGTCATATATATTAATTATGAAGAAATATAATACATGTGTATTGTATATGGTTATGGAAAACTATCTAAATTGAAACTAATTAGTATCATAACATTATAAATATTTATATAAAATATGACTCGAACTCGAAAATTTTTTAAATAAAATTTAAGTTATAAAATATGACTCTTCAACTAAACTAACTCGATTTTTTTACTTGACTCGTATGCCCAACCCTACCTCTCCCATGTTGGTGTGTAAAATCACGTTCGGTTAAGCTTTAGTTATTTATTTCGGTTTATCGATAAATTTAGATTATTTAATTCTTGACCTTAAATCATATTAACTAAATCGAATAATTGATTGACTGGTTAATTAAAATATTTATTTCGGTTCAGTTCGAATACTTAATTTTTTTTACTTCATTCTAATTTCCACTTTCGACCCTTTATTATTATTATTATTATTATTATTATTATTATTATTATTATTATTATTATTGACTGGATATTGTGTTATAACAAAGTGTAGGTTTTATGGGATTTTTAATTTGTAACATAAGTCAAACAATAATATAATATCATACTATGAACAATCCGGGAAATTTTTTAATTGGAAATAGGTTTCGAAAATCTTTTAAGTTTTTTTTTTTCAACATTAAAATCTTTCAAGTTTTGAAAACTTAGAAATGTTGTCCCGCGTATTTGTTGGTGATAATATAAAGAATTAGTAATGGAGAAAGGAAACGCTTGGGATTAGGTGGGGATGTAGCATTAATAGTGTTAGAGTAGTATAATTTTTTTCTAGCTTTCATTACAATAACTACACTCATAGAATTGTGATTTAGTTGAATAGCTTCTAATGCTTCTTCTTTTTAGAACTTTAGTTTTCGATCGAATCGGGTCAAATTTTAAAACGATAAATAAAACTCTATAAAATTTTAAATACTCCGTTTGCAAATTACCTAAAATATATTAAATATTTCTGTATGACACGGACTGATCATATGAATAAAACAATTACTAATATATAATGAGAAAATATTTCACACTGACGGTGGAAATAAAATATATGATAGAAAAAATTACAAGTGTTTTAGTGTTATGGTTTACGGATTTAGCTAATGTTTTAGGGGTTTAGGTTTATTTGTGTTAGAATTTAGGGTTTAGATGTTAGGGTAATATGTTAAAGGTTTAAGTTTTAACCTACTAGCCCTAAATTATAACTACAACACTTGTATTCTAACCATATAAACCTAAACGTCTAAATCTTAACCCATAAATTGAATCTATAAACCCTAAAACAAAAACACTCAACATTTTATTTCTACTGACCACAGTGGAATAAATAATAATTACCCATATGTATTTTTTCATTCAAATCACAATATATAATCAAATTTATCAAAAATTTCATTATTTGGTGAAAGAAATAATTCCGGGGAAGCTAAAAATGTAAGGAAAATAGATAGCTTTTCTATCTGTTCCAACTGCCCAGTGCCCACTCTTTCACGAGAAATGCTCTTTACTCTTTACCTTGCATTAATTATTCATCTTCACACATTGAAGTAGTGTCGGTAGTGAAAAAAACAAGGGTAAAGTCCGGAATTGATCACTATTTTTTTAAGATTTTCATTTTGGCTATCTAGCTTTTAAATATTATAAAACATTTATTAAACTTTGATTTTTTGTTATAAATCGATCACTGAAGCAGTGTCGGTAGTGAATAAAAAATAAAGGGTAAAAATCCATAATGGTAACTAAATTATTTTAAAATTTTTAATTTGGTCATCCGGCTTTCAAATGTTATAAAGTGGTAATTAAACTTTGATTTTTGTCATGAAAATGGTCACTGAATCATTAATTGTCGCTAAGAGGGTGATATGGCAGTTAAGAAACTTCTAATATCACATTTAGTGCTCCATATTTATAGTTTCGATCAATTTAGTCCAAATTTAAAAATCTAATAAATTCAACCTTTTTACTTACACATTCTATCAAATTGATTTAATTTTTAATAAGAACTAATTTAATATTTTTTAAATTTGAAATAATTTTAATTGTTTTTAATTAAATTATTTCTAAATAAAAATATAACCAAACTGATAGAATATGTAAATAATGAGGATTAAATTAATTGGATTTTTTTAAAAATAGGGATGATAAAAATATAAAAATAGGAATGAACTATTTTTTAAATAGAGCTAAATTAATTGAATCTAAGAATACGAAGATTAAATGTTCTATTATACAAATTTTCTTAACTGTCACATTATTCTCTTAATGACAATAACAATTCATTGATTATTTTGCAACAAAATCAAAAGTTTAATGATCATTTTACAACATTTAAAAATTATATGACCAAAATAAATATTCTAAAATAATTTAATGACCATTTACAAACTTTACCTTAAATAAACCAGTCCATATATCTGTTTAAGCCTTTTTCATCTTAGATTACTACTTTATACCTACAAACTCAGGGAACATTTACTTCGTTGTCTTATCACAGTGGTTGTCAGAATTGCTCTGACATTTACTCCTACTTTAACTGCCAATTATTTAGTTCAACTCAATTTTATAAGTAAGTAAACCAATGGAAAATGACTTACTGCATATTCAGTATATTTTATTTACCACTTTTAAATTTTACAACTACTCGTCTGTTTTATCAGTACTGTTTCCCCCCTACAACGAGTACAAGTATAATATTATGGCTTCAAACTGCAGTTTTAATCAAATTAATCGACTGAATTGAAGTTTATTTTAATTAATCAGTTAGTTAATTTTAGGTTCGATTGGTTAATAATTTTTATTAAAATTTCGGTTTAAAATCGGTTAATTAATAAAATATATATATATATTATATATATTTATTTTTTGTCACTGAACTTTTAAAAATTATAAAATGATTGTTAAATTTTTTGATATATTATAAAATGGTCATTACACTTTATCAAATCAGCACAAAATGATAATTAAATTTATTGAATTATTAGAAAATGATCATTAAACTTTTCAATATTTATCAATAATTTATAACGTGCAATGAATCAATGACCATTTTGTAATAATTTGATAAGTTTAATGGTTGTTTTAAAGTTTGGTGGCTAAAAATATCATTTTAATATACTTTAGTGACCATTTATGTAATTTACCCAAAATTTTATAACAAATTTCGGCTAATTTGAAAACCGACCGAAATACCCGAAACTTTTTCGGTTCGGTTAAAAATTTCAAAAATATTTCGGTTCGATTAACGGTTAATAAGAAAAAAAAATCGATTAATAAATTTTTTGTAGTTCGGTCGGTTAACCAAACCGATCGATTGAACACCCTTATATAATATAATGATGGGTAATTAAATTGTTCAAATTATTACAGATACAAACTTAATCAAGACTAAATATAGATAAGATTACTACATTGGTATTCAAATTTAAATAAATTTAAAGATAAATATTCATAAAATTACTACATTGTAAATGCCTAATATGAGGATAATCTTTTTACAATATTATGATTCGAATTATTAACTTTGTTTAAATGACCTAACGTTTAATCCTTTGATAAATGAGTTTTTTAATTATTATTATATTAGTTGCTTCATGTCTCAGTAGCAGACTAGCAGCTGAGGAAAGAGAGAAACGTGGAAAGAAGAACTGGCAAGCTTGAAAGAAGCTCAAAGTAGGACCACATTAAAAGAAGCAAGTTTTGTAACGGCGTAATCAAGTTACGGAGGGAAAGGCAACGGGCCGTGTTCCGTTACGTTTGTTGAGTGTAGTTTTATTACTCCTGACGCCAGCCACCACCCAGTCAATTATTAAAAATTGAGTCCTGCTGCTCAGAGATATTATTTTTATTTTTTTATAAAATAAATTTTAATTTAACCCTTACCATAACCGACAACTCGTCACAACTAGCACTCTCTCATGTCTTCTGTCTTTGATTCGATTTTAGTCTTTTAGGCCTTTTTGTATTACTTTCTATTTAAGTGTTTTTTTAGAGTGAAAATCAATTTTATGATTAAAATTAATGTAGAATATAAAATTTTAGACCCAGACTACTTTTAAAAGTTTATGGAGTTATCGTTCTTTATTTTCTTCTTCGACGAATGTTTTAATTATGTTTTTTTTTTAATTTTTGTCACGTAATTTTAAATTCTGACACAATAATTTTGATGGACTTCTTACTCCATCACCTTCATTGCTCATATGCTTCTATGCTAAAGGTGACATGCATGTAAACTTAATTGGTAGTTGGCTTGGTGTCTCTCTTCATTTCTCGTCGGACTTAACTTCCCACTCGTGTTTGGGTGTTGGTTGTCTTGTGTTATGCTTTGTTTGTGTTATTTTTTTTTGTTATGTTCAATGTTTTCCCGGTTAAATTGTTGTGTTTTTTGCTCTTGTATTGTTTGTTCATTTTATTTCTTTCGTTTGTTTGTATTCTCTCCCTCTCCTCCATGTGACTTATGTTTCTCTACGTATATTTTTGGAAAAATAACTAAAATCCTAAAGATTTTTACACGCAATAAAACACTTGTACTTGAGAAGTTTCATCAATTAAACAACGTGACCATTTTTTTAATAAAGTAAAAGTAAATTTGATTACTTCCTCATGGTTCAAGTGGTTCCCTGCCAAACACCTAATGTCATTATTAAGTAATTTCATAATTATCGCCTCATTTCTATAAGATCGTAGGCTTAAAACATACATAAACCTTAGGCAATTTTAGAAAAAAAACCCTTTTTAATTAATATTTGGGAAAATGGCTCCCAAAAAATATTATTTGGCAAAATGACCCCAAACTTGCCACGCCGGTGGACCTTGCGTTGTGTGGGATGCGAGGTCGGATATCGCGTTTTGCACAACGCGATTTTCGTCTACGTGGCCTTGTTGTTTGTGTTAACGGTTTTACAGTACCTCGCGTTCTGTAGAACGCGAGGTCCACGAGAATTTGAAACGGCGGCTGAATATATCGCACAGACCTCGCGTTCTGTAGGACGCGAGTTCTGTGCAATTATGGGCTGAAGAACAAGGGAAAACAAGTGTGGGTAGGCATGTTCGAGCCCAATTTCGGGCGTGTAAATCGTATATTTTTAGCGATTATCGAGTTTGGGGTCGTAGTACTGGAAATTGTCTATCGTATGATACCAACATGGTTAATTTCCGTCCGTTCTACAATGGTTTAAAATGGCTTCGAAAGCCCTATGCTATCATCATTTTTTGAATGAAGTTGCAATTGAACAAATGTCGATTTTCGGTTTAGTAATCCCATAAAATTTATTGAAAACTGAAATTAAATAAACATGTTAAAGTTTAATTATAATAGATAAACAAAATTATAATACAACATTATAAAAATCAAATGTGTGGAATATAAATATTAAAAACATAAGTACAAATCAGTAAAAAAAAAAGACAAAAAATGCCTATGTCCATCCGTTCCGTAGTCGGGTGGATGACGATCACGAGCCGGATACCTCCGTCCATCGTCAGGTGGTCCCTGGTCCCCATCATCCTGACCATCGTGTGCGATATGCAGATCTGTGCTGGGCCCAGGCGGGGAGTAAAACAAGCTACCCATCGGCGTACTCTCCACAATGGGAAAGTCAAACTGAGATTGCAGCTGTGGATAATCGATAAGCTGAAGGTCAGTCGTGGGCGTATGGGGACGATAGGCATTGGAGCAGCCGAACTGGGGTGGAGATATCGTCTACTGAAAACTCGATGGACCACTATAAGCATGAAATGGTGCGGCGGAAGATGATGCCCTTGCAGTGTCATATCGTGGTCTCGGACCGCGTTGCGTCGACTGCCTCTGGCTCTGGGTCGCTCAACGGGTGCCGCATGGGCGGTTTTGGGGTTGCTGGGGAAGCCCTGCAGCGCGCTCGGCCTGAGTAAGGATATGCGGCATCCCATTGAGCCTATACCACTGGTCGTAATTTAAAGCGGTCGAATCAGCCCCTTTCATAATTTGTTGGAGAAGCAATGGGCGTTGGGCAAATGGATTACCCCAAATCGCTATCCAGGGAGCGTGGTACTCGGACCAGTCAACCTCCGTCTTCCCCTGGCGCGTAAGATTGTGGAAGCGGTCCATATTTTGTGGAGGGGCTGGAACATTTTGGAAGTACCTGAACTGTCGGAGAACCCTATCCGTAGAATGCCACACGTAAATTTCGTAGTTGAGCAGCAGCATGACGGAAATCCAGAGGTCTCGGTCACGTAGAATATCCGGAGGAGTAATCTACCGAATCTTCTCTGAATCGTAGGGCCTCCACACGAACTAAAAAGAATGAAAACGTTTGCAACGGTTATATGAAATATTATTAGAAAAAAGTATGAAAAAATTCAAATTAATTTTCGAATTACCTCATTCTCCGTCAAACCATCGAAAGCATGCCTGAATTCTTTTTGGGAGTTCGGCAGGCCGGTGTGGGTCAGTGTGCTGCTCCACCTATAAATAATGAAAAAAAATCGTTAAATAAAATAATTTAAAAATAAAAAATATAGTAGATTACGTAGTGCCTCCGTAGAAGCGGAAATAACATAGCGGTGGATTGTCTAAGTTGTGGTCTCAAAGTAGGCATTTGAAACCAAACCCAAGCCTGTAGAAGTAAACAACATCCTCCCATCGATGCTCTTGAGGCGTCAACGTTTCTGTAGAGGTCTTTGATAAGAAACGCCAAGACAGATGATCCCCAAGATTTTCTTTCAGACTCATTTAAATTTGTAAGATGACGAAGCCACATCACGTGCACCTTTGCGCGAGATTTGTCTGGCATTAATATCCCGCCAAATAATGCGCAAGATGTGGGCACGCGCACACTGCTGTGAAAATAAAGATTTAATAAAGACATCCTAATTAAAAAAATTATAAGTTCATCCTAAATTTAATAAAGGCATCCAAAAAAATTAGTAACTTCATCCTAATTTACAAATAAATATTTGTAACTTCATCCTAAATATTTAATGTGGGCATCTTAAATATTTAATAAAGCCATCATAAATATTTAATAAAAGCATCCTAATTTTCAAGTAATTATTTGTAATTGCATCCTAAATTTATTAAAAGGATCCAAAATATTTAATGAAGCCATCCTAAAAATTTCATAAACCATCGTAATGTTCAAATAAATATTTTTAATTTCATCATAAATCTAATAAAAGCATACTAAATATTTAATAATGGCATCCTAATTTTTAAATAGAAAAATACCTAAAGTGCAACTTCATCCGCATTGGGGAAAGGGGATCCAAAGTGAGCCTCCAAATATGATAGATCAATTTTTCCACCGTCCCACACTTCATCAGGGGGCATCACGCCCATTTGTTCAGCAAATAGAGTTGGCCAATCTGCCAACGCTACACCCGTAATAACGCTGTCGTTTGTAGGCAACCCCAGAATGTAGGCAACATCCTCCAGCGTGATTGTTGCCTCGCCAAATGGAAGATGAAACGTGTGCGTCTCGGGCCTCCACCGTTCTATCAGCGCGCTGATCAACGATGATTTTACCTTCACCCCCTATATACCGTGCTATGCACGCAAAATCGGCGCGCTGAATCCACTCCATAACAGCATCAACGAGTGGGGTGTTGATACGGTTAGGTTAACATTATAAATTACGTTCGCATCCCTTCAAAAAAATAGTTAGTAAAATAAAAAAATTAATTAAATAAAAATTTTAAAAATTAATAGGGAAAAGTAATACCGCTGGATTGCTTCGCCAATATTGATTGCAGTGAGTCGTTTCGTTGCGTAATAAGGGCTCCATTTTATCGAACAAAATATAAAAGTTGTCGATAAATTGTTGTAGAAAAGCTAAAGAACTCGCGTTCTGTGGTTGATATTGGGGGCAGAGCCTCCAATTTATAGAAGACTTCGCGCCTTTTGGGATGCGATGTTAATGAACCTCGCGTTCTGTAGAACGCAATATCCACATACCTCGCGTCCTATAGAACGCGAGGTTCATTAAAAATGCGCGTCATGGAACAGACGCGTTAACTGAACGGTCAGAAGTGACCTCGCGTGCTGTAGAACGCGAGTTTCTAAAGAACTCGCGTTCTACAGGACGCGAGGTCGTGGGGTTTTTTAAAGGAAGACTTCCCAGACGGGAAAGTCATTTAATATAATAATTTTAATAATAATAATAATAATAATAATAATAATAATAATAATTATAATAATAATAATAATAATAATAATAATAATAATAATAATAATAATTGAAATAATAATAATAATAATCATAGTAATAATAATAATTATAATAATAACAATAATAATTATAATAACAACAATACTAAAAATAATCATAATAATAATAATAATAATAATAATAATAATAACAATAATAATCATACTAATAATAATCATAATAATAATAATAATAATCATAATAATAATAATTATAATAATAATAATAACAATAATAATAGAAAAAAACTTCCTAAATATGCGCTATGTTTTCATTAGTAACTACAAATAACGACATAACGCAATATTTGAGAAATTAGTTTGAAAAAAACTTCCCAAATAAGTGTTATGTTGTCATTAGTAGCTGCAAGCGAAAACTGCTTACGTGAATATAGAAAAAAAATTTTGTGGGTGCTCCTTGCCTCCCCAAGAGTTTGCTATTTATAGACGGGGTGAATCTGATGACGTGGCAATCTCGCATTCTGTAGGACGCGAGGTCCTTTAAACCTCGCGTTGTACAGAACGCGAGGTCATTTAGATGCTGGTATATATATATGCACGACGATGGATTTTCGTAACCAGTTAAGTTTTTCTCAGTTGAATATGAGTTCGTGTCATGCTGTGTTTTTTGCAGTTGAATTTTTTTTGTCCGAAATATTGTTCCTTAATGATAGTTGGAGTTCACTTAAAGATTTGTTTTCCGCAGGGTTCATTGAATAATATTTACCGGCATATCACAATATTTGAGAGGTTTTGGGCGGCTACATCCCCTTCAATGGAAGCTTCTGTAGCCGCCGTCGAGAGGATCCTCGGGTACAGTTTTGAAACGAAACGATTTTTAGAAGCGAGGGCGGATTCAGATCGACCATGTTGCATAAGCAACCCTATTTTGCAAATGCGACCGGTGCCGATTACATTTGGTAATGTGGATCAAAGCTGCTACCATTTCAGAAGAAATCTGATTATCGCGCTCTGCTTCTTTCACTCGGAACCTTCGATCACATTTGCCCACCGACATATCACAATATTTGGGAGCTTCTGGGCGGCTGCCATTTACCGCCAAGTAGTGCCTTGAGAGTTTCCAATAAAACTTTCGAGTCACTTCTTGGGGACTCTTCTCTGAAATTCGCAGCTTGCCCGCACAATCTGCAAAAAGTCCGGAGTTCAAGAAGTGATTAGAAAGACCAGACCTTTGCTTTCTTTTCTAAGCAGACTTCCAATCACATTTTCCCACCGGACTATTTTGCATATAGTGTTTCGACTTTTGTAAATATTTTATCGAGTTGTCTCAATTTACTTATTAAAGAATACATGTTGAAAGTTTTGTTAAATGAAATGCGAATTAAAGTTTTCATTCAAGTTAAATTTACATATGTTGCGTTTTTTCGTTACTATAAATATCCATCATTTAATATAAATATCAAACAATTCCACCATCATTTCGAATGAACAATAACATAGACAATGTCACTTATGTTGGGAGCTAGCGTTAAATGACTTACGGACATCTCCAAATGTCTAAAATATTCAAACATGTTTTCAATTATTCAAACATAACACGTGTATTCACTAGGACTATTATTAACTCTGAGAAAAGGTACCTCGCGTTTCATAGAACGCGAGGTCTGACAAACATCGCGTTGTACAGAACGCGAGTTCATTTTGATACTGTTGGGATCAGCACGCGAATTTGATCTATATATTTGCACGCGGATGAATTTTCGTAACCAGTATAAGTTTTTCATGATTTCCAGCATATGCTGGAATTTTGAAGCTGTAATTTTTTTGTATTTGCTCTTCGTTCATGATTTAACACAGTTCAATCATGATTTTGTGTTCAGTTGGGTTGAGACCCCCGCATGATCCGTTGATTGAAGAATACTTACCGACATATCGCAATATTTGGGAGCGTGTGGTCGTCTGTTGTTGTTCGTCAAGAAGTGCCTAGAGAGTTTCCAGTAAAACTTTTCTAGAGCCTCTTGAGGAATATTTTGTGAAATTCGCCGCTTCCCCTAACCATCTAGGAGACTCTTGGTGATTCTTTTCTGAAGTCCATGGTCAAAGAAGCAAGGGCGGATTCAGATCGACCAGAGTGAAAGAAGCCGATGCCGATTATATTTCTCCACCTGGATTTTTTTCATATACTGTTTTGTAAAATATTGTATCCAGTTGTCTCAATTTACTTATTAACGAATACTTGTTGAAAGTTGAAAGTTTTGTTAGATGAAATGCGGAATAAAGTTTTGATTCGACTTAAATTTACTTATGTGGTGTTTTTCCTTTACTATAAATACCCACGAATTCCACCATCATTTACTCATTCCAAATTCTCTCTAAACACCCAATCTTTGCTCACCTTATGGCAAAATTTCAGGCAACATTTTATTTTCTCGATACTTATTTTGAGTCAACAATCACCGGTAAAATGTAACTGAAAGATTTAATACAGTTGACAACAATCAAGGTTAATAAACACACCGACAAACAAATTTCTTCCTTGGAATGTCGAATCCCAACACCGTCAGCAAACGAAACGCACTACGTTATGAAGCTTACGAACGAAACAGACGTTCGTAACATGTATGACCGGCTCAATTCCGTCGAAGCTAGAGACGTCGATTTAAATGTTAAGTTTGATGAGGTCAACGCCGACGAAGGTAATACGTCTTCACCGGTACAACCTGCTCCGAACACTTAACACGCACCGTCTTCACCGGATGTTGATGCGGCTGCGGACGAGCTGTAACTTTTTATGTACAGGCGTAGACAAAGAAAACAACAACTGATCGAAGAACTAAACCTAAGTTCAGACGTGTCCACTGACTACGATGATTCGGATTAACCATAAACTTCTGAAATTATCTTCCAATTATGTTATATGACGTCTTATTTCATCATTTATTAATGTTCAATGGACCTCGCGTTATGTAAAACTACTAGTATTCAATTACATTAGTAAACTACAATTGTCTAAGTTATTCATACATAAATCGAATTCATAGTACGAGTTTTATTAATTCTGACGTAATCTCTGTCTCAATATATATAAAGGGACCTCACGTTATGCAGCACTTGTAGTATTCAATTACATTACCAGACTACAATTGTTTCAATTATTCGAACATGTTCTCAATTACACAAACAGACAATGAGTACATAGTACAGTTATTATAACTTCTGACGGAATATCTGCGACAAAGCAATTAAAGTGACCTCGCGTTCTACATAACGCGATATTTATAAGACCTCGCGTTGTATAGAACGTGAGGTACTGGTTATTGCGTTGTGTAGAACGCGATGTTCGTTGAACCTGCCTCCCCGGTAACTTTATCCCTTACTTGTCCAAAGTTAGGGGACTGCCTCCCAGGCACCATTATTCCTGACTTGTTCATTATTTTCATGCTTATCGGTTTTAGGAAATGGACAAGCAAAGTTACCTCTCGGAACCATTATTTGCCTTACACAACCAGATTCTTCGGGATTTCAAGTGGCAATAATTTTGCTTATATATGAAGCAGAACCATAAAACGTAAATATATGTTTCAATTGCCAAAACAATTCCTAGAATTTTCCAAGTATAAAAAATTCAGAAGTCTTTCAAAAAATATTCAAATGGTCAGACGAGGCGTTACTACGCTAGTTTACTACGATGGGCAGATATTCGAGGGTCCCGAACTCGACATCGTTTTTCACTGCGAAGATCCGGTAACGCTAAAGCTTCCGAGGAGATTATCATTCAAGAAGTTGGTAAAGGAACTGGAGGCAAAAGTCCCTCATTTCGATAACCACCATTTGTCCGACGTGAAATATCGGGTGCCAACATCTATAGACCCTTTAAGGTACTCTGTATGCCAAATTGCAGAAAATGCTGATGTGGACATGATGATGGAAACCCACTTCGACTATTAAATTGGGGGCCCATCGAGCTGTATGCATCGTTCTCCGAGTCTAATCCAGTTATCCAAATATCAAGCTGGGGCCAGGCGAATTTCGACTTCGATACGAATGCCAACGTTGATAGCCCGACCGCAAGTCTACGACGTGATTTTAACCTACTGTGCCAAGACAACGAGTTTGATGCATCGTCATCTGCTCCTCCAAGGCAGTCGTACGTAGCTAGTATCGGGTTCAACCTGAACCAGCCCCCAAACGATGAATTCGATGCACCAACAAATACATCGTACAATTCATACAATCCTTATAGTTTTGGGGGGAGGGAACGTCGGTTCCTTACGTTGTGCACGACCATGAAGCATCATATGGCCGACACTCAATGTATGTCCTTGACACCGACTACGGTCAACCATCTATGGGGAGACATTCTTCTTTTGGAGGTGAGGGAGCGTCGTCTTCTTACGCTATGCACGACCATGATTCCTCATATGGACGACACTCAACGTATGTCCCTAGCACGGAGTATGTTCAACCATCTATGGGAATACATTCTTCTTATGGTGATCTTGATTTTGGTCTTGTAAATGCGGTTCGTGAGCGATCTCGTGAGAGGTCTCCCGCTCATCGACCCCCATCCTCGCCTCTAAGGGTAGTGATCGACGAAGATCTACTATTCCAGCTCCTGGAGGATGCTTCTGACGAAGAACCGATTAGAGAACCCGGGCCCAACGGAGACGAGTTGGGGCCATTCTATGATGAACCAACAGACTTGATAGTTCTACCGGAGGACATTACCGTTCCACCACCAGATTGCGACGAAGAACCGACTGCCACCAACTTTCCTGTAGACGCAACACCAATTTCTATGTTCTAGCCATTATCCCACTTCACAACGGTTGATATGGATACAATGGACGTCCCTGATTTTCCGCATGACGACATAATAGATGGCCGAGTCAACCGTTCTAATGGTGAATTGAGAATTGGTATGGCGTTCTTGAAAAAGGAAATTGCGGTGGCGGTAGTTAAGTAGTACAACCTTCGTCATAATGTTGAGACGGCCGTGGATAAAACCCAATCCAGATACTACAAGGCTTATTGCGTCCAAAAAAATCAAGGCTGTAAATGGAAAATCCGTATATCACAGTTGAAGAGGGCAGACAACCGTTGGAAAATAATAAAACTTGAGGGGCCCCATACATGCACCGTTCCTAGCCTCAACCAGGATCACAAGAACCTAGATGCAAAGTACCTCGCGGACATCTTTTCGACACTAGTGAAAACAAATCCCACTGTGTCGGTCCCTACATGCCAGGCTGCAGCTCTAGTTGTCACCGGCTACCATCCTCAATATTCCAAAGCATGGTATGCAAGGAAGCGGGCCAAAGAGGAAATGTATGGCCGATGGGAGGAATCTTACAAAGAGTTGCGCTCGTGGCTTAATCTCCTGCAGAAACACATCCCTATAATGGTTGTCAAACTTGATACGGTTCAGGTATACGAAAATGATCGTATCGTCCGAGGTGTTTCTCAATTCCACCGGTTATTTTGGACTTTCCCCCAGTGCATCAACGCATTCAAGCACTGCAAACCGATGGTCCAAATCGACGGCACATGATTGTACGGAAGATATACACAGACCCTACTTCTAGCTATAGCACAAGACGACAATCGCAAATGCGTTCCTGTTGCATTCTCAATCGTCCCGAAGGAGGATTTGGAGTCTTGGAAGTTCTTCCTTCAGAACCTACGAAAATATGTCCTTGATCCTATAATACGAAGAAGGGATGAAGGGGTATGTGTTATTTCTGACAGAAGCGCAACGCTGTTGTGGGCGATAGAAAATTTGGGTAACTATTGGAAGCCTCCATACATTCACCACCGTTTTTGCTTGCGACACATAGCCGCAAACTACCTGCTGCAATACAAGAACCGTGATGAACGTCAAATGGTGCTCGATATGGGTACGTCCTTTATGTCATTTTCATTTACTATATTATTTCTTACTCGCTTTCATTTACGACCTTTTTGCACCAACAAATGCCTATAACTATTCAACTGTCATCCCGTAGGCAACTCGCACTACAAACAAGAGGTGGCTGACCTGCTCGAGGAACTGAGAGCGAGAAACAAAAAAGGCGCAGAATACCTTGAAAAAATCTCAAAGGAAAAATGGCTTCGATCGTATGCCGAGGGTAAACGTTATGGTCACATGACAACGAACTTGGCTAAGGCAGTGAACTCATCACTAAAGGGAGTGCGGCAGTTGCCTATCACTTCCATTGTCAAAGCGACCTATTATCGTTTGGCTACCCTTTTTGCAACCTTGGGAAGGCAAGCAACTGAGTACATGGCAGGTGGACACAAAGTCCATCCAGATTTCCGCACAAAACTGCATACTCAATTGGGCCAATCAAGACAGATGCAAGCAACTCTCTTCTCGCGAGAAGGACACATGTTTTGTGTTACAAAATTTTCCAGGCAGTTGGAAGGCATTCAACACAACGCTTACGTGGTAAACCTGAGAGATAGAACCTGCGAGTGCGGAATTTTCCAAACATTCAAATACCCGTGCGCACACGTCATTGCTACTTGCACTAACCAACGGATACAATACATGCATCTGGTTGATCCGGTATACTTACTCGAAACGGTGTTTAAGGTTTACGAAAAAGAGTTTCCTCCAATCGGAAATAAGGTTGATCTGAATGCTGTGGACACTGAACCGATCATACGCCCAGATCCAACACTAATACGAGCCAAAGGACGTCCACGTTCTACAAGAATATACTGTGCCGAGGATATGGTCGAACATCGAGAAAAAACCGGACAAAAGAAGCATTGTACTGTATGTAGAAATCCTGGACACACAACTCCTAAGTGTCCTAATCGCTCAGCCCCTCGTCTTAATTAATTATTTTTAATTTGTATATGCGAGTTCGACCATGACAATAGAATCAATAAAGTCAGTCTACTTCGATTTATACAGTACGTCATCTTATATTTTCAATCATTCAAAAAAATATGTTATGATAGTGTTTTCGAAGCAACTTTAAGTCAGTGTATAATGGACGAAAATTGACCGTGTAGTGTCATACGATAGAGAATTTCCAGTACTACAACCTCAAACTCGATGTTACCTAAAAATTTAAAATTTCTACGTATGAAATTCTGCTCGAACATGCCTATCGACATTTGTTCAAATGCAACTTCATTCAAAAAAGGATGATAGCATAGGGTTTTCGAAGCCATTTTAAACCATTGTAGAATGGACGGAAATTAACCATGTTGGTATCATACGATAGACAATTTCCAGTACTACGACCCCAAACTCGATGATCGCTAAAAATATACGATTTACACGCTCGAAATTAGGCTCGAACAGGCCTACCCACACTTGTTTTCCCTTGTTCTTCAGCCCAGAATTGCACAGAACTTGCATCCTGCAGAACGCGAGGTCTGTGCGATATATTCAGCCGCCGTTTCAAATTCTCGTGGACCTCGCGTTCTACAGAACGCGAGGTCCTGTAAAACCGTTAACTCAAACAACAAGACCACGTAGACGAAAATTGCATTGTGCAGAACACGATATCCGACCTCGCATCCTACACAACGCGAGGTCCACCGACGTGGCAAGTTTGGGGGTCATTTTGCCAAATAATATTTTTTGGGAGCCATTTTCCCAAATAATTATTGAAAAGGGATTTTTCTTCTAAAATTGCCTAAACCTTATATTTTTAAAAATAATGTATAAAATTAATATCTTATTTAAGGATGGAGCCATCAAGGCTTCGGGAGGGGCAATTGCCCTCCACCCCGTTTTTTTTCACCTTTGTCATTGTATTTAAATTTTTTTAAAATTTAATTTATTTATAAATTTGTCCCTCAATTTTAAATATTTATAGTTTACCTCCTCAATTTTAAATCCTAACTCTGTCCTTGATCTTATTCATTAAAAGCACTTCTCAGCATCAAATAATTAATGTTTAAATTAAATAAGAAAAAAATAATTTTCAAAAGCAACAAATGCATGCAATTATGGAAAGAGATGGAGTCGGGTGGTGCTGCAGACAAAAATATTTAAAATTTTTGTATGGAAAAATAAGTACACTCCCCGTACATTGCACCTCTTTGTACAATTTTTTTTTTCTAAAGTTTTTTTTACCAACCTTTTGACAAATTGACTTTGACGATAAAAACAGGCTCTTGGCAGCCTGGACTGTCTGAACAGCCCATTTCTCTGTTTGGTTCTTGTGGAGGGTTATATTTTATATATAAAAAAAACTGATTTTCGACTTTTGACCGACTAATTATGGAGTGATTCTTTTAAATTATAATTCAGTTTTTTTTCATTAATAATTTTAGGAGTTGAACTCTTAATTATACTTAGGGATTTGATTTCTTGTTCCACTAGATCAATTAATTAAAATTAGATTTTGCAGAGATTTATTATGGGAACGACCCTTCTAATAAAGGTAAATGCTTTAAGGGACCTCCAATGAGAAACTGGAATCTTGCCTCTAATTTTTTTTGAAAATTTTAATTTGTCCCGTCAAGATTTTAAAATTTTATATTAAATTTAAAATTTTGAATATTTTTAATTAAATCCATCTCAATTTTTTATTTTTTTGTTAAATCATTTAAAATTATTAAAAATTTTAGTTAAACTCTTATTTTTTTAAAAAAAATTCGTTTAATCTTCCAATATTTTTTTAAAAAAATTTAAGTTGGTCCCCTCAAACTTTTACTTTAAATTCTGTCACTGCCTCCTAACCCAATTTTCTCCCGTCACAATATTAAAATTCGAACTCTTGACATTGCTTAAAGCATCTGATTATTGATCCCACTAGACCAACTAATTGTTAGTCGAGAAATTATTTTTAACTCGGCCGTTTGGATCATTTACCTTCACGCACGTGGCATGCTATTAATCTACTTGTTTACAGAAAACAAAACTGGGAGTTCTTAATTTTTCATATGCATATGGGAAAATTATTATAACTATAGTGGAATAAAAGAGATGCAGACTATTCTATTAGAGGGAACGGAATGGATATATCAGCGAAATAAGCTAGATTTTTTTTGCCCAAAGAAATAAGCTAGAAATTAGAAATATAATAATAAAATAAATAAATGATTATTGATTTAAGGAAAATAAATTCTGGGTAAAGTAAAGGCAATGGCTAAGGTTTCAGCTTCGGCATCGGTGGAAGAGATATGGAAATGGAATCACGTGCGGTGATCCCTAAATAACAGCATGCCACGTGCTTAGGCATGTGCCTATAAACATGATGCGTTATATAATAATGTTTTTTATTTATTTATTTTAAATCCTATGTAGTGTCAAGTGTGACCATACATGATGATGATCAAACTTATAATATTAAATTATTTCCAAGGTTTCAATCAATCAAACAAAAAGAAGTATATCCAGTGCTTGTATTATTATTATTATTATTATTATTATAATTTTATAGCATTTAATTGTTTTAAAATTAATACGCATAAAATTCAACAATCCAATCAATAAAATATTAGTATCGAAGTAAATATCTTAAATATATATTTCCTTGAAATAGTGAAAAAGTACAGTTTTTCTACTTTCTTCGATTTCTTAGAAAATAATTAAATGTCCGATCAATGATTATTTAAACAAATGAAAAACAACGTTGTCCTCTAAATGCTAGTTTTCCAGCATTCAAAGTTCAAACTGCCCAAAACAACACATCAAAGCAACAAATCAAGCCTCTGGAAAGTCATCGTATGTTAGTCCTTGAAAATCAGTTTAAGGTATTGACATCTTACATTATGTTTTTTTATAAGATAAAAGATATTATTATGTGCCTCGTTAACAAATTTTAATTCTTTTGTTAGGAAAAAACATAAAATTTCATTAACAACCATAAATAACATCGTCTACAAAATCATTAGCCACACAATTTGGCACCTCAACTGAGAAATAAAAAAGCTCGATACAAGTAAAGCTCCAATGAGCTAGAGAATGAGCTACTTTATTTCCCTCTCGGCTTACACGAGAAATAGAAAAATCATGGTGTGACCTAAGGATAAGCTTAGCCTCCTCCAGAACAATGGCGGCTAAAGAGAGACCAGGACTATCTGAGAGTAACTTGTTGACCACTCCTATGGAGTCACCTTCAATGATCGCCTTGCTCCACCCATTAGAGGCCGCAAGCTTGATGCCTTCTGAGAACGCCCACGCATCGGCAAGTTGGGCAGTAAGGGTCTCCGGAATGACTTGGGCATGTCCATCCACCATAAGACCATGCTAGTCTCGGGCCACAACTCCAAAGGCAGCTGCTCCGGTTTCAGGAATAAAAGCACCATCAACATTGATCTTGAACACTATTTCATGAGGGCACTTTCATCTAATGGACCTGTTGCAAGTAACATTAGGAACATTATGATATGATCAAAGGCAACAACGAAGTCATTCACAAGAAATTGGACATAGTCCACAACAACTCTAACTGACAATAAAATAGACTTATGCACTAAATGATTTCTCATATTTCACAAGTTCCAAATCAACACCATGAGAAAGGTAAACCGATCCTTGTTCAAAACCTCCAAACAAAGCTCTAACCATTTCTTACAACTATCCGTCGAATCCATAGGAATTAGGTTCAAGAGACCACGATAAACGAAAGCTTCTTGAACAGTGGGGCAATCTCTACAGGCATGAAAAAGAGATTCAGTTTCCTTGGTGCAAAGTGGACACAAACCATGGCCAAGATGTGCTGCAGCAATCTTTTCACCAACATGAATGACATTGTTGCAAAGTCTCCATAAGAAGATATTGATCTTTAGTAGAGTGTGAAGCTTCTGAAAAACCTTCCACAAGGGAGAGAAGTCTCTTTCCATATTTTTGATTTTTTGGATCCAATTTTACCATGTTTTAGTAGTAAAGATGCCGGAAAAATGATGATCCCAAACAAAAATATCCCTCTGAACTGGAGCAATAGGGCATCCCAGAATCCTCTCTGTATCCATAGAAGAAAACACACTTCTAACTTTCCTAGCATCCCATCTAGCTTCATCTTAAACCATAAACTTTTCAAAGTATTGTTGAGTCTCCCCTATTTTTTTCTCTGAACATAGAAACTTGACCGTTGATACCAATTCTAGCATGGAATTTCGCCTTTAATAGTTCCTTTGCCTTGAAAATGCTGCTCCACACAACTAAAGTGTTGAGTTGTGTGGGGCTCGATTCGTTCAACCGATATGGCTCACCAAGTGGTGGAGAGGTGAATTTTTGGGTGGAAGGGTTAAGGAAGCTAAAAAGGAAATGACACAATGAATTATAGTGGTTCAACCTTCTAACCAAGGTCTACATCCACTACCTTAGCTCCCCACTAAGGATTTCTCAATCAATCCACTATTGATTCGTCCCCTTTTCTAGGCTTAGAAGGAAACCCTTACAACCAATCAAGCTTTCTACCCAAAGCCTTGATTGAAACCCTCTTTACAAAGAGATAAATAAAGTAAACTTAAAACCCTCTAATAGGTGTTTGTTTGCACAATTAAGCACTCACCCAAAACCTAAAACACTTGAGCAAATTTGACAATTTTGGCTCACTAGTGTTTGTCTATACAAGAATTGACAATTTAGGCACTAAGACAATATTTGATCATTTGTTGTTTGAGAATATGAGCATTAGCCTTCTCTTGATGCTTGGAGGTCCCTTTTATACTCCCAAATGAGTTTGTAGCCGTTACTAGCCGTTGGGATCATATTGGAGCCGTCGAGGACTTTAATTCCCACCATAAATGCAGTTCTGCAGCTCCCCGTTTCGAAACGCTTGAACCCGTTTCGAAACGCTCTTTAAGTAGAAAGAATCGTTGCAGTCTGTCAGGGCATCCGTATCGAAACACCCCTTGCCATTTCGAAACCCGTATCGAAACGCTATAGGCCGTATCAAAACGCCTGCATTTAAAAGTTAGTTGGGAAAATAGCCGTTGGGGTTTATGACCGTTGTGGTCAATGCCACGTAGGCGTATCGAAACGACATATCCCGTTTCGAAATGCTGGGCAAAAATCCTGTCCATCAAAAGCCCGTTTCGATACAAGTATCGAAACGATTTTGCTACTGGAACCCCATGTTTCGAAACGCCCTAAGGTGTTTCGAAACACCTGGACAGTTTTGTGAAGTTTAGCTTTGAAAAACATGAAAAACCCTTTTAAAAACTTCCCTAAACATAATTTCAAGTTGTTTGGACTTTGGAAATGTTTTAAATACTTTTTAAATCAGTCCAAAACATTTTTCAATTATTATATCAAAACATTAGTTCTACAATCTCCCCCTTTTTGATATAATAAAACTCACTTGAAAAATTGTTTGGGATTCTCCCCCTTTAACTTTAAAAATTTTAATTCAAATAAAGCTCCCCCTTATTCATTTGAAAATTCAATTTTTCAAACCATTTCTCCCCCTTTTTGTTATATCAAAAAGAATTTAAAACATTAAGTTCAAAATAACAATAGAGGTAAAAGTTGACAAAAATATGAATTTGGTTTTAAAATGGCTCCCCCTTACTCAAAGTATCATTAGAAATGTTAGTCCAACATTTATGATCATCTAGTGGAATAAACTAAAAATAAAACAAATAAATGCTAAAACAACTAGATTTTTACCAACACTTGAACTCAAGGTAGGATGTGAAGCCTTCCTTCTTCAAGTGCTCTTCCTTGTGTGTATGGAGCTCCCCCTCAATGTTTGACTTGTTGAACATCTCCATCACACCTAGCAATAGACAATCAAGTAATTTTTGGTATCCAAATTGCTTTGGATCCATGAACGTTAGTAGCACAAATTTTAGTCCCCTTTGGAATCCATTTTTCAATGTCATCCTTTTTAATTGAAGTATTAAGTCCTTTTGGGACCCAAACACTTCTAAAACATTTTCCTTTAATAAATCTAGGGGCACTAGATTGTCTAACATAGAAATTTGATTTTCCAAATATGTTTTTCTTTTCAAGCTCTTTGAAAATCAAATCTTTTTCTTCTTGAACATTTTGAAACAATTTTTGTAAATCAAAACATTTTAATTCAAACTCTTCAAGTTTTGCTTGAAGTTCAAGTTTGGTTTTAGAAAGCAAATCATTTTGAATTTTTAACTTTGAAATCAATTTATTGTTTTTCAAAATGTGGCTTTTAAAATCCAAAACCAAACCATCATAGGCATCTTGTAATTCATCAAAGGAATAAGAACATGAAGTAGATGAATTAGAAGTTACCCTTGAATCTTCTTCGATGGCAATAAGGCAAAGGTTGGCTTGTTCATCGTCGGTGGAGTCATCATCACTCCAAGTAGCCACGTGTGCCTTCTTCTTATGGCTTGAAGTGCTTGCCCTCTCCTTTCTTTTAGGTTCTCGTTCAAGCTCTCTCAAGGCTTTCTTCATGAACGGGGCACACTTCTTGAAGAGATGAACTATCTCTTCATATTCATCCTCCTCTTCACTTGAGTAGACATGATGGCAAGTGGAGGATTTGAGAGCCATGGCACTTGCATTGATGCCTAGCCCTTTGATTTTCTTCTCTCTCATAGCTCTAATTTCTTCCCTCTTCTTCTCATCCTCTTTGTTCTTCTTCATGATTTGATGAGTAAGGAGTGACCCCATAAGTTTATCAAGCTTCAAAGTCTTCAAATTCTTTGCTTCGATGATGGCGGTCCTCTTTGAGTCCCATGACTCGGGAAGTGAGTAGATGAGCTTTCGAACAAGCTTTTCCTCCGGGATGGCTTCTCCATAGCCTTTGAGACCATTGGTGATGGTGGAGAACCTATCAAACATCTTCTCGATGTTTTCTTCCGGATCCATTTTGAAGTTCTCATACTCTAAGGTTAGGAGCCCAATCTTGGTCTCCTTGACTTCATCGGTTCCCTCGTATGTGACTTCAAGCTTGTCCCATACCTCCTTGGAACTCTCACAAGAAGACATCTTCTCATAGATGGATGGACCAAATGCACAAAATAGAATGTGCAAGGCTTTACAATTTAGCTCCATCTTGTTGCGATCGTCGGCATTCCACTCCGCTTTACTTCTTTGAGGCACGAACGGACCATCTTCAACTACATCCCATAGCTTGTAATCTCTTGATTTGATGAAGAACTTCATCTTTGTCTTCCAATGGGCATAGTAAGTTCCGTCAAAGAAAGGCGGTTTGTCGATTGAATGTGCCATTGAGCCGGTTGATGAAAAAGTGATCGAGCTTGCTGGATCTTCTCAATAGGATGTGAATCCCCTTCGATTGAGCCAAGCTCTGATACCAATTTTTGAGTTGTCTGGGGCTCGATTCGTTCAACCGATATGGCTCACCAAGTGGTGGAGAGGTGAATTTTTGGGTGGAAGGGTTAGGGAAGCTAAAAAGGAAATGACACAATGAATTATAGTGGTTCAACCTTCTAACCAAGGTCTACATCCACTACCTTAGCTCCTCACTAAGGATTTCTCAATCAATCCACTATTGATTCGTCCCCTTTTCTAGGCTTAGGAGGAAACCCTTACAACCAATCAAGCTTTCTACCTAAAGCCTTGATTGAAACCCTCTTTACAAAGAGATAAATAAAGCAAACTTAAAACCCTTCAATAGGTGTTTGTTTGCACAATTAAGCACTCACCCAAAACCTAAAACACTTGAGCAAATTTGACAATTTTGGCTCACTAGTGTTTGTATATACAAGAATTGACAATTTAGGCACTAAGACAATATTTGATCATTTGTTGTTTGACAATATGAGCATTAGCCTTCTCTTGATGCTTGGAGGTCCCTTTTATACTCCCAAATGAGTTTGTAGCCGTTGGGATCATATTGGAGCCGTTGAGGACTTTAATTCCCACCATAAATGCAGTTCTGCAGCTCCCCGTTTCGAAACGCTCTTTAAGTAGAAAGAGCCGTTGCAGTCTGTCAGGGCATCCGTATCGAAACACCTCCTTGCCGTTTCGAAACCCGTATCGAAACGCTATAGGCCCTGTTGAGTGGATCGCAAGATCGAAATTAACCAAGAGGGGTGTGAATTGGAAATTTAAAGGTTTGTGGTGGAAATTTGCAAATTAAAAATTGATGGACAGGAGATTTAGAGTGGTTCAAGTTCCAAATGAACTCTACATCCACTACCTTAGCTTCACTAAGGATTTGCAACAATTCCACTAAATCGTTCTTCCCCTTTTCTAGGACAAGGAGGCAACCCTTTACAATTTCGGTTGATTTTTCTACCCAAAAATCAACCCAATCCTCACACGCGTGAACAAAGAAATTTGAAGGCTAATAAGGTATCTCTCAATACAAATGATAACCCCAATACAAGCACTCAACCCAATTTGACAAAGTATGAATGAAGATTACAAATTGGGATTTCTAGACAAATATGAAATTTAGCACAATTGCTTGGATTTGATGAATAAATGTTTGCTTGAAGATCAATAGTTGTTGCTGTAGCTTTTGGATGTGTCTTTTATACCTCCTCATTGATTTCTAGCCGTTTGGGTGGTTGGGAACATAAATGGAGCCGTTGGAACCCTCTCTTACCACCATTAATACACTTCTGCAGCTACCGGTATCGGTACGCGGGAAGGGGTATCGGTACCTGTCTCAGAAAAGAAAGAGTCGTTGTGTGCATTTAATAAGGGGTATCGATACGCACGTAAGCGTATCGTTACGGGGTATCGAAACGGCAAGGGCCGTATCGATACTATTTTCTGAACTTAGCTCACTGTCCACAACCCTATCGGTACGAGGGTTTGGCGTATCGATACGGGTCAACGAACTTTTAAAGTTTGGTTACCAACCAACGGACACCAACAGTCATATTTTTTAAACCGACTTAACTTTCAAAAATTATAAGGGTCGTATCGATACGAGGGTTTGTCGTATCGGTACGATATTCAAACTCTTTGAATTTTAACACAGGGGCGTATCGATACGAGGGTTTAGGGTATCGATACGGGTTCCGACAGTAACCAAGTTTGGTAAAATGGTATCGATACGCTTGGTGCTGTATCGATACGCCTGGACGATTTTCAATGGTTTTGTCTTGGAACACTTAGAAAATATTTTGAGTTTGAGTTTTATAAATCAGTTTTAAAGTGTTGGTGTTTTTAAAACTTATTAAGGGACTTATAAAAACAATTTTAAGTTTTACAAAATGATCCTTAAAGATTAATTATATCAAAATCAAACATAGGTTTTACAATCTCCCCCTTTTTGATATAACAAAACTAAAACTTAAATTTTTTGAAAAACCTTTATAATGTTAACTCCCCCTTAATATAAGCTTGGTAACCTTTGAATTAAAATCAAAATATTTTAAAGCGTGAGCTAGTTTCTTCTCCCCCTTTTTGTTAGATCAAAAACTCTTTGAGACAATTAAGTGCATAAAGAAATCAAGGGTATAATAAGCAACATAGATATTATTCATTAAAGCAACATACTTAAAATCCAAACAAAGGCAAAATAGAAATCAAAGCATAGGTTTTAATCCTAAAACAACCTTAATCCTAAAAATCATAAAACATAGATGCATAATAATATAAAATCCTAAATGAAATGCATGACAAACAAGAGAAAACGTCTAAGCATCGTCTTCGTCGTCTTCATCATCTTCATCATCAAGTCCCAAGGGCTCATTAGAGCGCATGCTATTACGCCATTCATCATGGAAAGCGGCAATGGAAATATTCAAGGAATTGTGCCCACTTTCAAGAGATTGAAGGCGATTCTCCATACCCGTCATCCTAGTGTCAAAAGAAGTTTCCATGGATGTGAGACGAGTATTCATGTCCGTGCGCAACCCGGTAAATTGCTCATTGAGATAGGTCATTAGAGCATCCATATTGGGTTGTTGGACTTGAGGAGCTTGAGGGGCTTGAGAAGCTTGAGCCTCTTCAAACATGGCGGCGGCTTCCGGTGGCAACTCGGCAAGACGTATCCATTCACCATTGATATAAGAAAATTTTGCCCGAGCAAGAGAGCGCTCATCAATGGGATCAGTGAGAGAAGTTGGATAGTCATAAGAGCAATTAATATCCTTTTTAAGAAAGAAATAGCTCAAAGCCGTACCGTATGTGAAGGAGGTGACATGAGGAGTGTTACGATTTTGAACGATATAGACGATCTCCGCGAACATGAGACGAGCTAGATTTGGTCGCTTGGCTTCACGGAAACACCGAATCCAAAAATCATCCACTTGACGGATAGTGGAATATTTCCCTCCGGAAGGACGAAACCACCACGACACCATAAAATGTAGGATTCGATCATGAGCATTAAGGGCGGTGACGGAACCACTAAGAACACGCCCTATACCATGCTCGTCATCAAGGCCTTCATCATCCAACTTAAAGACATCACAAATAGACTTGACATCAAGGATTAATTTCTTCCCCATAAGAAAAGAGCTAATAGCCACAACTTCCCCATTACGACTAATACATCTCGCATTAGCATAGAAAATCACAACTAAGAGACGATAGTAAAAACCCGGAATAGAGATAAAATCCATGAAATTCCAACGATGAAGCAAGGGGAGGTATTCAAACTTAAAACGCTCCGAATTGAGAAAAGGAATGGATATTACCCTTTCGGCACGGATCTTGTAATTCTCATATTGACGAAAATGAGCGAGACCCGCATTGCCGGGAAAGCATTGATCATAGATGATGGAATAGTTTGGACGAGCAACTTCTCCACCGGTGGAGGAATCACCGGCTTGATTAGTCCTTGGTCGCTTCCTCGATTGATCTTTTGGTGCCATGATCTAAGAGAGAAAAGGCAAGGGAGATTTCTTCAAATTGAGTAAAAATCAAGGTAAAAGGAATTTAAAAAATTTTGAGAGAAATTTTGAAAAGAAAGATTCAAGAAAAAGTTTGAAGAAAAACAAAGTTTTAAAAAAATAAAACAACAAAAAAAATTGAATGAGAGAAAGAATGAGATTACCTTGATAGAAACTTGAAGATTTGAAGAAAGAACTAGCACAAGGATGAGAAATAGAGCACAAAGCCTTGCTTGATTCAAAAACTCTTTTAGGTTTGAGTTGAGATGTGAAAAATATGAAGGAGGAAGGGCCTTTTTATAGGCAAAAACGGCTAGGGTTAATTAGGTTTTCAAAAGTTTGAATTTAGGTAAAAGTTGAATACATTAAAAGCCTAATTAAAGCCATCAGCGCAGACGAGTATCGATACGCCCGTTGGAGTATCAATACGGGGATAAAGATGTCTTTTTGCAGAAATGCCCGTTGGAAAAGTCGTATCGAAACGGAGGGGTCCGTATCGAAATGACCCGTATCGATACGGTATGAACCGTATCGATACGCGTGAAGCGAAGAGAATTCTGGGAAACGAAATGAAGAACAGGTATCGATACGCGTAGAATAGTATCGATACTGTATGCCCAGAAATGCATATTTGGCTCAAAGAACAACCAAAGGCTCGGACCTAATCTCTCCTATGAGTATGCAAATGATGTATGAGCAGTTCTAAGCATATTTTAACAGAATCATACTCCCCCTAACTATAGGCATGGAAGAAATTGGGAGTCTAAGCATACAAACATGGCATTTCATAAGATCAAGCATATTTAAGCACAAAAGAGGTCCAAAAAGGTCAAGATAGGCTAGCTAGACCTAACTCTCTCCTAAGGGACCAAAAACGCTCTTTGTCTAAGGGTTTTGTAAATATGTCCGCTAATTGATTCAAGGTGTCTACATACTCTATAACCACATCTTCCTTAAGGACATGATCTCTAATGAAATGATGCCTTATTTCTATGTGTTTGGTTCTAGAGTGTTGGATGGGATTTTTTGTTAAACAAATAGCACTAGTGTTGTCACATTTTAGGGGTATGGTTTCAACTTTAATTCCACAATCTAAGAGTTGTTACTTCATCCAAAGGACTTGAGCACAACAACTCCCTAAGGATATGTACTCGGCTTCGGTGGTAGATAAGGCTACACTATTTTGTTTCTTAGAGAACCAAGATATGAGCATACTACCTAAGAATTGGCAAGTTCCCGAAGTACTTTTCCTATCAATTTTGCAACCCCCATAATCCGCATCCGAGTAAGCATGAAGGTTGAAGGTAGAGTCTCTAAGATACCAAAGGCCTAAACAAGGAGTGTCTCTAAGGTATCTAAAGATTCTCTTAACGGCTATAAGGTGAGACTCTCTAGGACTAGCTTGAAACCTAGCACACAAGCAAACACTAAACAAGATATCCGATCTACTTGCGGTAAGGTAAAGCAAAGATCCAATCATAGAACGATAAAGCTTAGAGTCAACACACTTACCTCCTTCATCTTTGTCAAGCTTTGTAGATGAGCTCATAGGAGTGGCTTGAGGCTTTGCATTCTCCAAGCCAAACTTCTTGAGCATATCCTTTATGTATTTTGCTTGGTTGATGAAGGTGCCATCCTTCTTTTGCTTGATTTGGAGTCCCAAAAAGAATGAGAGCTCCCCCATCATGCTCATCTCAAATTCACCTTGCATTAACTTAGCAAACTCTTGACAATGACATTCATTAGTAGAACCAAAAATAATATCATCAACATAAATTTGAACTACTAAGATGTCATTTTTATACATTTTTATGAAGAGTGTAGCGTCCACCTTACCTTTTTCAAATCCTTTTTCAATCAAAAAGTTTGAAAGCCTTTCATACCAAGCTCTAGGAGCTTGTTTTAAACCATAAAGAGCTTTGGTAAGTTTGAAAACATGATTTGGAAATTTTGAATCTTCAAAACCCGGTGGTTGTTCCACATACACTTCTTCATTTATAAAACCATTTAAAAATGCGCTTTTAACATCCATTTGAAAAAGCTTGAAATTATGATAACATGCATATGCAAGCAACATCCTAATGGCTTCCATTCTAGCTACGGGTGCATAGGTTTCATCAAAATCTATTCCCTCTTCTTGAGTATAACCTTGTGCTACAAGTCTAGCTTTATTTCTCACAATGTTACCACTCTCATCTAGTTTGTTCCTAAAGACCCATTTAGTTCCTATTGTAGATTGATTACTAGGCCTATCAACTAATGTCCATACATTACTTCTCTCAAATTGATTTAACTCTTCTTGCATAGCCATAATCCAAAAGTCATCTTTCAATGCTTCTTTTATGTTTTTAGGCTCTATGCATGAGATAAATGCAACATGGTTCATTAATCTAAGAGAAGAACGAATGGTTACCCCCTTGGATGGATCACCCAAGATTTCACCATCTTTGACATAGTTCAACTCCCTTGGGTAGCTCACTTCCTTTTCCTCAATGGCCAAGTCCTTCAAGGCTTCAAGAGGTGGATCTTGTGAGTCCTCTTCCTTTGTTGGAATCTCATCATCCTTTGAAGTTTGACCTCCATCAAAGGCATTTATGATCCCTACATCATCATTATCACAAGAATCCTTCCTAGGAAGGAGGTTATCATCGAATACAACATGAATAGATTCTTCTACTACTAAAGTTCTTTTGTTAAATACTCGATAGGCTTTAGAGGTTAAAGAGTAACCTATAAAAATGGCTTCATCACTTTTTGCATCAAATTTACCTAAGTTGTCTTTTCCATTATTTAGAACAAAACACTTGCACCCAAAAGGGTGAAAATAACTAATGTTAGGCTTTTTAGATTTTAAAATCTCATAAGGTGTTTTCTTTAAAATTGGCCTAATCATTACTCGATTTACAATATAACAAGCGGTGTTTGTGGCTTCCGCCCAAAAATATTTAGGTAAATTATTTTCACAAAGCATAGTTCTAGCCATTTCTTGTAAAGTTCTATTTTTCCTCTCAACTACCCCATTTTGTTGAGGAGTTCGAGGAGCCGGAAAATTATGGCTAATACCATTTTAATTTAAAAAATCTTCAAACCCTAAATTTTGAAACTCGGTTCCATGATCACTTCTAATATGTGAAATTCTAAGTTCAAGATCATTTTGGGTTAGTTTTGAAAATGTGATGAATTTTTCCAAAGCCTCATCTTTAGTACTTAAAAAGAGAACCCAAGTAAATCTAGAAAAATCATCAACAAGCACAAAAGCATAAGACTTACCACCCAAGCTCATAGTCCTAATTGGCCCAAATAAATCCATGTGAATTAATTGTAAGCATCTACTAGTAGAAACATCATTAATGGATTTAAAAGAAGACCTATGTTGTTTACCCTTTGAGCATGCATCACAAATTTTATCATTTGAGAACTTTATTTTGGGTAAACCTCTAACTAGATTTAGAGAGACTAGTTTTTCTAAAACACTTATGCTAGCATGTCCTAGCTTCCTATGTCACAACCATGCATCATTTTCATTTTGAGCAACTAAGCATGCATGAGATGTATGTATGTCATCTAAATGCACCATGTATATGTTTCCTATGCGATGACCTATGAGCATAATATTATTAGATTTAATGTCTACAATTTTGCATCCATTTTTATCAAATAAAACATTAAATCCTTTATCACACAATTGAATTATGCTCAATAAATTGTGTTTAAGACCATCGACATATAAGACATTTTCAATAAGAATGGTAGAGTGATTACCTATGGAGCCAATACCTTTAATGTGGCCTTTGGAGTTGTCACCAAATGTTACTACTCCTCCACTTTTTGGCTTTAGATCCATGAATCGACTCTTGTCTCCGGTCATGTGCCTCGAGCATCCACTATCAAGGTACCATGAGTTTTGACTTTGTGCTTTGGCCTTGTAGTAATGCTCCCCCTACAAACAAAGATATTAAACCTTGGTTTTTGGTACCCAAATCATTTTGGGTCCATGAGTGTTAGTTCCCAAAACCTTGGTTCCCTTAGGAATCCAAGATGACATAGCAATAATATTATTAGATTTAACAAGTTCCTTAGGAACCCATACACTTCTAATTCTTTTAGTTCTACTATGTCTAGGATAGCTACCTTGTTTGTAGTAGTTAGTCTTTTTCTTAGGTTGGTGTGTTCTAGATGATTCTCCTACTTCATGCTTAGCACTACCAACATTTTTTAAAGACTTCTTGAGCTCATTTAGCTCACCCAACACCTTTTGGTGTTCACAATTACATTGAGACAAAAGATTATTAAGATCAACATTTTCATCTTGAAAAAATTTAAGTTCATCTTTTAACCCTAAAATCTTTTTCTCAAATTTAGAATTAGCTTGAGTAAGTGAGTCATTTTTCTCATTTAGTTCTTGAATAATCTTTTTATTCCTAATGACCGACTCCTTATACTTCTCAACTAATTCATCATATACCTCTTGTAACTCATCATATGCATTCTTTAATTCTTCATATGAAAAATCTAAAGTAGATGAGTTAGAGGTTACCATGGAGGAATCTTCCTTAAGTGCCATGAGACAAAGGTTAGTGTTGAGTTGTGTGGGGCTCGATTCGATCAACCAATAATGCTCACCAAGTGGTGGAGAGGTGGATTTTTGGGTGGAAGGGTTGTGGAAGCTAGAATGAAAATAGACACAATGATTTATAGTGGTTCGACCTTCTAACAAGCACCTACATCCACTACCTTAGCTTCCCACTAAGGATTTCTCAATCAATCCACTAATTGATTCGTCCCCTTTTCTAGGATAAGGAGGAAACCCTTACAACCGATCAAGCTTCTACCCAAAGCCTTGATCAAAACCCTCTTTTACAAAGAGATAAATAAAAGCAAACTTAAACCCTCTAATAGGTGTTTGTTTGCACAATGAAGCACTCACCCAAAACCTAAAACACTTGAGCAAATTTGACAATTTTGGCTCACTAGTGTTTGTCTATACAAGAATTGACAATTAAAGTGCTAAGACAATTTCTTGATCATTTGATGTTTGACAATCTGAGCATTAGCCTTCTCTTGATGCTTGGAGGTCCCTTTTATACTCCCAATTGAGTTTGTAGCCGTTACTAGCCGTTGGGATCAAATTGGAGCCGTTGAGGACTTTAATTCCCACCATAAATGCAGTTCTGCAGCTACCCGTTTCGAAACGCTCGAAGCCGTTTCGAAACACTCTCAATGTAGAAAGAGCCGTTGCAGTCTGTCAGGGTACCCGTTTCGGAACACCCCCTTGCCGTTTCGAAACGCGTATCGGAACGCTATTGGCCCGTATCGAAACGCCTGCATTTAAAAGTTAGTTGGGAAAGAGCCGTTGGGTTTTATGACCGTTGTGGTCAATGCCACATAGGTCGTTTCGAAACGCTGGGCAAAAATCCTATCCAGGGAAAGCCCGTTTCGAAACAAGTTTCGAAACGTTTTTGCTACTGGAGCCCCCTGTTTCGAAACGCCCTAAGGTGTTTCGAAACACCTAGACAGGTTTGAGAAGTTTGGCTTTGAAACACATTAAAAACCCATTTAAAAACATCCCTAAACATAGTTTCAGAATATTTGGACTTGGGAAATTGTTTTAAATACTTTTTAAATCAGTCCAAAACATTTTTCAATTATTATATCAAAACATTAGTTCTACAGTTAGCCACTTCTTGTTCGTCATCCTCCGATGACTCCTCATCACTCCAAGTAGCAAGTTTGGCTTTGAGCTTTTTCCTCTTCTCAAAGCCCTTCTTCTTGAGTTGAGGGCACTCCGAACGTATATGGCCGGGTTGTTTGCACTCAAAGCAAATGATTGGATCCTTTCCATCTTCCATGTTCTTGCTTTTGAAGTCCATCTTCCTTTGGATTTTTCTTCCCCGGTTGGACCTCATAAAGCGTGAGAATCGTTTGGCTATCATAGCCAATTCTTCAAGTTCATCCTCCTCACAAGATGAGCTCTCATCATGTTGTGAAGCTTTAGCCTTGAGAGCTATTCCCATCTTCTTCTTCTTCTCAACTTCAAGCTTCTCTACTCTTTTCTCTTCTTTCTTTTTCTCATCTTCCCTTCCTTGCTTCATGATCTCATGAGTAAGGAGAGAACCCACAAGCTCATCAAGCTTCAAAGTCTTTAAATTCTTTGCTTCGATGATAGCGGTTCTCTTCCCATCCCAAGACTCGGGAAGTGAATATAGTAGCTTCCGGACAAGCTTGTCTCCCGGTATGATCTCTCCAAAGCCCTTTAGACCATTGCCAATCGTGGAGAATCGATCAAACATCTTTGACACCGTCTCATCGGGGTCCATCTTGAAATTTTCATAACTAAGATTGAGAATTCCAATCTTAGTTTCTTTAACATCATTGATGCCTTCATAGGTGGTCTCAAGAGTGTCCCACACTTCCTTGGCACTTTCAATTGATGAGACCTTTGAGTAGATGTCCAGACCGAAAGCACAAAATAGCATGTGGAGAGCTTTATCATTGACTTGAATCTTTTTCCTCTCCTCTTCACTCATTTCGGCTTTCTTCTTCAACACCATCTTGCCTTCACCGTCTTGCTTCAATGGAATGTATGGCCCATCCTCAATGACATCCCACACAAGATAGTCACTAGACTTGATGAATAGACGCATTTTATTCTTCCAAAAAGAATAGTTGTCACCATTGAAGAAAGGAGGCTTGGTGGTCGATTGTGACTCGTACATGCCGGAACCGGAGGTTGAAGCCATCTCTTGATATTTTGATGATCACACTCTTCCAAGGATATCATCTTGTGATTGTTAATCCTCAAAGAGTTAAGCTCTGATACCAATTGTTGAGTGGATCGCAAGATCGAAATTAACCAAGAGGGGGTGAATTGGAAATTTAAAGGTTTGTGGTGGAAATTTGCAAATTAAAAATTGATGGACAAGAGATTTAGAGTGGTTCAAGTTCCAAATGAACTCTACATCCACTACCTTAGCTTCACTAAGGATTTGCAACAATTCCACTAAATCGTTCTTCCCCTTTTCTAGGACAAGGAGGCAACCCTTTACAATTTCGGTTGATTTTTCTACCCAAAAATCAACCCAATCCTCACACGAGTGAACAAAGAAATTTGAAGGCTAATAAGGTATCTCTCAATACAAATGATAGCCCCAATACAAGCACTCAACCCAATTTGACAAAGTATGAATGAAGATTACAAATTGGGATTTCTAGACAAATATGAAATTTAGCACAATTGCTTGGATTTGATGAATAAATGTTTGCTTGAAGATCAATAGTTGTTGCTGTAGCTTTTGGATGTGTCTTTTATACCTCCTCATTGATTTCTAGCCGTTTGGGTGGTTGGGAACATAAATGGAGCCGTTGGAACCCTCTCTTACCACTATTAATGCACTTCTGCAGCTACCGGTATCGGTACGCGGGAAGGGGTATCGGTACCTGTCTCAGAAAAGAAAGAGCCGTTGTGTGCATTTAATAAGGGGTATCGATACGCACGTAAGCGTATCGGTACGGGGTATCGAAACGGCAAGGGTCGTATCGATACTATTTTCTGAACTTAGCTCACTGTCCACAACCGTATCGGTATGAGGGTTTGGCGTATCGATACGGGTCAACGAACTTTTAAAGTTTGGTTACCAACCAACGGACACCAACAGTCATATTTTTTAAACCGACTTAACTTTCAAAAATTATAAGGGTCGTATCGATACGAGGGTTTGCCGTATCGGTACGATATTCAAACTCTTTGAATTTTAACACAAGGGCGTATCGATACGAGGGTTTAGGGTATCGATACGGGTTCCGACAGTAACCAAGTTTGGTAAAATGGTATCGATACGCTTGGTGCTGTATCAATACGCCTGGACGATTTTCAATGGTTTTGTCTTGGAACACTTAGAAAATATTTTGAGTTTGAGTTTTATAAATCAGTTTTAAAGTGTTGGTGTTTTTAAAACTTATTAAGGGACTTATAAAAACAATTTTAAGTTTTACAAAATGATCCTTAAAGATTAATTATATCAAAATCAAACATAGGTTTTACAGGCCCGTATCGAAACGCCTGCATTTAAAAGTTAGTTGGGAAAATAACCGTTGGGGTTTATGACCGTTGTGGTCAATGCCACGTAGGCGTATCGAAACGACATAGCCCGTTTCAAAACGCTGGGCAAAAATCCTGTCCATGGAAAGCCCGTTTCGATACAAGTATCGAAACGATTTTGCTACTGGAACCCCCTGTTTCGAAACGCCCTAAGGTGTTTCGAAACACCTAGACAGTTTTGTGAAGTTTGGCTTTGAAAAACATGAAAAACCCTTTTAAAAACTTCCCTAAACATAATTTCAAGTTGTTTGGACTTTGGAAATGTTTTAAATACTTTTTAAGTCAGTCCAAAACATTTTTCAATTATTATATCAAAACATTAGTTCTACATAAAGGTTTGTAATTGGCCTTCGCATCAAGAATAGATTCGTTAGAAAAGTATTTAGCTGATAGAACTTTATAACATTGGGAATCTATGAATAAAAGCAACCTCCAAACTTGTTTCCCAAGCAAAGTCATACTAAACATTTTCAAGTCTTTGAAACCAAGTCCCCAAAACTTCTCCGGACTACAAAATTTAGGCCAAGCCACATGAGCCCATCCTCTTTCATTTCCTTGCCTGACCACCAAAAGAATTGCATAGTAATGACAATGGGATCGATAATACATTATGGTAGGAGAAAACATCAAATGGCATAGGTTGGGAGTGCTTGAGCCATGACTTTCAAAAGAATTTCTCGGCAACCAAAGGACTACAGATTCTTGGTCCACACCCTCTTACTCTCTTATCCACCTTCTTGAACAAAAAGCCCAAAGCATCAATTTTGTTCTTACCAACAATTAGGGGTAACCCTAAGTAACTCCCCACATCTGTTTCCTCCCTCATTCCAAATGCATTTCTAATAAGGCCTTTATTATGGTCCGAAATCCCGTTACTAAAATAAACGAAGGACTTGTCCACATTCACATTCTGCCCTGAAGATTCTTCATAGACCTGTAAAACCTCCTTTAACCTTGTCGCTTCCTGAACAGAATTTTTAATGAATAGTAAGCTATCATCCGCATAAAAGAGATGGTTAACTAAAGGACCATGCATACTTACTTTTATCCCCCCCCCCCGATTCTTTCTTTTTCTTGTTCTTTCAAAAGAAGAGATGAAAGACCTTGAGAGTAAAACATAAACAAATAAAGCGATAAAGGGTCTCACTGTCGAATTCCCCTTCCTGGACTGAACTCACTAGAAAGATTACCATTAATTCTCAAGCAGAAAAAAATTAAAAGTAACACATGACATGATCAAATCCACCCACTATTGTGCAAAATCAAGATTCAACATCACATCATATAAGAATTTTCATTCAACCCTGTCATAAACTTTTTCCATATCCAGTTTCACAGTAGCACCCTTATTGGGACCACTTCTAGCACCTTTCAAATAATGCAACAAACAACCACATTATCATAAATCAATCTACTTTGGACAAAGGCACTTTGATTCTCAGCAATACAAACCGACATAACATCTTTCAATATGTTCACAAGCATTTTAGAAACAATTTTATAAATGATAGTGCATAAACTAATAGGCATGTATTACTTAATAAGGCTAGGTTTATCTAATATAGAGATCAAAACAATTATAGTTTTGTTAACCTCACTAAAATCCACTCTACCAGCTAATAAATCAAGGCACAGATTAATGAAATCATTACCAACAATATGCCAAAATTTATGAAAGAAAGAGATTCTAGATGGGGGAAAGAGTACACATAGTAATATTTTATAGAAACGAAACGAGCTTAAATCGACAAATCCATAAATAAAACAAAATTTAAAGAGACAAAACAACCACGCATCGCCCCTGCTAGGACATGCGACCTTCATAATCATTCGCAAGAATTTGTAAAATCGCATCCGGTGGATATTGAAAAATCGTAGTGTCCAATAAGGTGTTTCTGCTAAATTTGTCCATAACGTCTGCAAATCTATTGCGCTCCCAAACCACATGGTTGAATTTGACCACCCAATTACGACCTAGAAACAAGCGAATATGTTGCATAAGGGTTCTTTCCCTATAGTCAATCCACAACACTTTTGTTATTGAGTTCAACCTCAACTCTCCAATGTCCCAATTTGCCAAACCTATCATAGTCCCTCAAACACACCTCAAAGCTCTGCCTCCATTATCGAACAAATTCCAATAGATTTCAAGAAGCCAACCCATCCAATTCCCGTACTCTTCTCGAAACGCCTCTACGCATGAAGCCAGACCACTACTAGTACATTTGGCTCTATCAGTGTTCAATTTGTACCAACGACTACAAGATGGCTGCCAATAAGCCCATAAAACCGTGCCAAATCTGGTAGGCCAATCCTCATCATTAATCGCATAGTTACCCTTCCCCTCAACATTCTTGTGTAACCATTTAGTAAAATCCATATTAAAAAACTCTATCCATCTATTTCTACGAATTAAACACAACCATACGCTCTTAGCTAGGAAGCAAACACGAAAAAGGTAGTCGAGATTTTTTGATTCAGTGCGACAAACCTCACAACAATAATCATGTATTTTATCGTAATTAGACTTAGACTTTTTTTAGATTCATATTCAAACCTTTTCTAATAGAATTTAGATCAAATTTTTTCTTTCTTATCAGATTGAATTTAAATTGACATTCCTAGTGTTGTCCGAGTTTGAGGGATAGATCCTCGAATTTTAGCATCTTTAATCTTTAGAAGTTTTGTAGAGTTTTAAAAAATTTCAATTTTTAAATAAAATAAAAAACTATAAATATCAAGTTATAATATCATGATGCGACACTGACACCAATTGATATAAAAAAATTACTATTAGAATATTTAATAATCAATATTTGTGAAATTGATAAAATTTCAGAGTACACGAGTTTAATTAGTGCAAAAAATTGAAAAAGGCTTTATTATTATCGTAAGGATGTTTGAAGTAGAAGTTAACAATGAACTTTTTAGTTATAACCTCAAGTGCCATATGATTAACATACAAAGGAGGAAACATCCTACGACAATCCGGTCGAAAAAGAAAAAACAACACATATGTCGGAAAAACAGAAACAACACGGAAGGATGGAGTCAGAACTTAATTTTAACAACGATCGAATTTTTTTAACGACTTCAAGTTTTATACATATTTTTATTATTTAATTATTTTAAAATATAAATAATAACATCAAATATGCATATTAGTCCTATTTTTTATTTATTCGAAAATATTTTCATTAATAATAAGTAAAAGAATAGGTATTGTAACACCCCGTTCCCGGTTTGGTCGAGAACCGGGTCAGAAGGTGATATCGATGATCAATACAATGAACAGTGCAACAAAATTTCATTTTTAACAGTAACATTTAAACCAATAACATACCACAATATATTTTAGTCCAATTGACCCATACGAAACAATAATTAATCAATCAGTGTTAATTCCTAACTATTACAAGTTTTAGGGTCTAAACTATAAATTCGATAAATTAAGAGTCCTTCGATGTAATTTATCATGCTATATAGAAATTCACTACAATATTAACCGACCTGTAAATTTTCATACAATTTGTAGTTCATTAACTCATTCAATTTAGTCTTTCAAAATTCAGTGACTAGTCTGTGAGCATTGCAAACTGTTGAATTATGCCTATAACTAACTAAACTAACCCCGCATCAAAACACCTTAAGGCTGTTTCGAAACGGGTGAACGATGGTCAACCTGTGTTGATTTTTCTCTTTAGACTGTATCGATACGGCAACACCAGTATCGGTACGGGTTGACTTCTTTTGACTTTGACTTTTGACTTGTTTCGATACGCTATAAACTCATATCGAAACAAGGGCTTCCAGTAACAAAATGTTTCGAAATGGCTATAGTCCGTTTCGGTACACCCTATTCTTTAGGTTCATTTATGCATACTCGTATCGAAACGCCATCACCCGTTTCGATACGACCTGACCTATAATGACAGATTTTTGCTAGTTTTTATTCAATTTGACTTATCGAACGATGTCTAATTGCAATGAAACTTTACACACAACATTTCAATGGAATAAACTACTATCATGCCAAATTTCATGACCATACGAATACATTTACTATGTTTTGACCTTTATGAGCTAAGTATGTACTTTTAAGCCAAACAAAAGGGCCATTTAGAGCCATTAACCATATTGTAACATATGCATCACACAAACATATCAAAATGGGCATAAACGACTAGTTCAACTACTTTTCCACCTTCCTAGAAGTTCATAAGGTCAAAGTACATTACTTAAGGGCTTGTAGTGACTTGTCTTGCCTTGACTATCCGATCTTCAATCACACGATCCTTCAACCTGAAATGCATGAGATGAGACACGTTAGACATACATTGCCTAGTGAGGTAGTCATTAATAATATGAACAACAATGTAACAAGTATCTATATACATGCTCTCATGCTCATTAATGTCAATATTATGCATCAATGTACATTGTTTAACATATTCATTTCATCATTAACCCTTGGATTGAATCAAGATAGTGGATACGCGAATTCCTACGCCTCGCCAAATCAATGAATGTTCTAGTCCCTCCGCCTCGCCAATATGACCAATATCAATACACATCGGTGAAACCGATAATTTGATTTTGATATAACTAAAGAACTTAAGGACTAAATTGTAAATGTGAAAACGAATTTTTAAGTCCTCAAACCTCTTTATATGTTTTAAACAAAATGCCTAAGTTAAAAACTGATTTTATCAAATGTTTTCTAAGTGTTCTCAAAGCCAGAACAGTGATTTTCGAGTCAGCGTTTCGAAACGGCCTAAGGCGTTTCGAAACACTTTTGAAATTGTGAGCTCATGTTTCGGAATGGGTATCGAAACGGTTTCAACACTGTCAACCCGTATTTCGAAACGACTTAAAAACCTCGAGACACCGTATCGAAACGACATCAAATGTTTCGAAACGGTATTCAATCAGATTTAAAATATACGACAGTTAGAAAGTTTTTAACTGATTTTTCACAAGTCGTTAAGGCGTATCGAAACGATTCAAGCCGTTTCGATACGGTCCTTGACAGTGGCAAAAATGTTTCGAAATGGGTTTCAAAACGGCTCTTAGCGTATCGAAACAAGTCTATCCGTTTCGAGACGGGCTCTTTAATGCACCCCAACGACTCTTTCTATGTTGGTCTGTTTCGAAACAGGGTCGGGTGTTTCGAAACGGTTGGTTGCAGACTGCATTTATGGAGGGAAGATAATATCCCAACGGCTCTATTGATGAATGCAACAACCACAACGGCTAGAATTCAATGAGAAGGTATAAAAGGGACCTCTAAAAGCTTCAGCAACAACTATTGATCCAAAAGCAAACATCCAAACATCAAATCCAAGCATTTGTGCCTAAATCCCATTATTGTCTTGTAACCCCAATTGTATTTTTCATTCTTATCATTTCAATTGGGTTGAGTGCTTGTAATTGGGCTATATTGTGTATTGAGAGATACTTGTTTTAGCCAACAACTTCTTTGTTTCAATTGTGTGAGGATTGGGTCAAATTTTGGGTAGAAAATTTGATCGAAATTGTAACGGTTACCTCCTTAGCCTAGAAAAGGAGAAGAGCAATTAGTGGAATTGTTGCAAATCCTTAGTGAAGCTAAGGTAGTGGATGTAGAGTTCGATTGGAACTTGAACCACTCTAAAATTCCTTGTCTACCATTTTTATTTACCAATTCCACCACCAAAAGCTTTAAAAATACAATTCACCCCCTCTTGGTTTATTTCGATCATTCGATCCACTCAACAACATCCCTCCGCCTCGCCAAATCAATATAGGCTGTAGCCTTAGGACCGTATTCCACCCGTACATTGAGCTCATGAATTCTATGACATGCCAATTGTATCTATTGTCCATTCAAATCCAAGGTTCCAATGTCCGTATCCATATTCAATGTTCAATGAGAATTCCAATGACCAATGATTTCAATATTTTCAATGACAAACATGTCTCGTTATCAATGTTTCATGGTTCAATGTTAATATCAATATCCGATGATTTCTTTACAATATTTCAATAACAATAACTATATCAATGACAATGCACAATGACTATACCAATAACTATGCCTGTTTAACAATCTGATGTAACTTCCTCAATAGTAATGTTAGCTAAATGATCGAAAACAACAATACAAGATTCGTGAAGGTTTTTCGCCTAATCCCGAGACTCCGACTACACTCACCTCAAAATTCGATGCTCCTATGGCTCTCGGATAACAATCCCCTTGTTCCTAGATTTGGATGGAGACGATGGATGTTCTTTATCAAATTCTTGAGCTAGGAAATCAATAGGGAGATTATTAGGATCGATATTACGATATCAAAGTCAATATAACAATATCAAAATCGATAACCGATCTAAATATAGATGACAACGATGATATATCCATGGATGGTCAAAACCCTAGCTTAGGATTAAACTCAATACATCCATAGAATCCAATAACCGATTGAAGAATATAGCTTACCGAATCGATGACAACGATTTAGTAATAATAAATCGAAGAAAAACGAAGCTTGAAGCTAACTCCAATGGATGTGCTTCTTAGGTAGGAGATGATGAAGAGTCTGGAGAGGTGTATGCTTTCAAAGTTTTCGGGTAAATTTCCTCAATCCTATTCTACAATGTTTTGAAGTAAAAGGCTTTCCTTTAAGTGAAGTAATCTCACCAGATAATCCCACGTATGAAAATATTAATTGAGGAGGGGCTAATCTCAAGATTAGTCCCTCAATTTTCAATGCTTTATAATTTTGACTCTAAATTCCTATTTTTTTTTCAAAATTAGTCACTATAATATTTCGATACTATCCAATAGGGTCCAATATCAATGATTAACTAGTCAATACTATATTTAAACTTTATCGGTGCAAAATTTTTGATCACCAGAACTCAATTCCGACTAGACCGGATTTTGGGATGTTACAGGTACTAAATGTCAACTCCAATTACAACAGAAAATTTTGCCACGAGTTAATCAATAGATACATTGACTAAACTAATACTAAAATTAAAATATAAGATCAAACATCTTAAATTAAAAGAAGTAATAAATATAATATTATTTAATTACTTACCTTACTCAAGCCTCGATAGATGTTTAATTTTGCTGGAAGAATAAAGACTACAGTTGAAAGAATAATTTAATTTTCTATTTTTTATCTTAAACGGCTATTGTATTATATATATATACACACACATGTTGAACATTCGTACTCCTCGGGTTATAATAGTTTGCAACAGGGGACCATGTAAATAAGGATTCTTAATCCTAATGGAAACTAAATTTGGGAGTAGGGGTCAGGGGGGCCCTTGGGCCTCAACAGCCCTCCATCCCTGACGGCACGGTTGATTCAATTTTCTCACTTATGAATTTCAGATGATATTTTTGATCTTCTACGCAGGCACTATTGATTCGATTACATATGTAATTTGGTGTGTATTAGCTGCCTTCTATGAGATGTTTGGTCTTCAGCTCAATACCGTTTCGGATATTTTCGGAGCCATGTGTGAAATTAAAAATGGAGGGTAAAGTGCACAAATGATCACTAAACTTTGATTAATTATTTAATTTGGTAACTAAACTTTCATTTGCTTCAATGATACTATTAAACTTTGTGTTTTGCTTCAATGATACCATTTAACAGCCACATCACTTTCTTAACGTTCGTTAAGAGTGTAGTGGCCAAATTGAAGCAAAACACAGTTTAATGGTAACATTGAAGTAATTGAAAGTTTGACTACCAAATTTAATAATTAATCAAAGTTTAGTGACTATTTGTGAACTTTACTTCTATAAAATGAAACATATCTCGTTACTTTGAACAATTAATTTAATGTTTCATTAATAAATCATAGAAACATAATTAAACTTTGACAAATACATTGCTTTTATTGTTTTGTTAAAATAATTTGAAGCAATTGATTTGTGGCTAATTGAGTATGATGTGGAGCTTGATTTTGAACAATAAACAAAAGAATTTAATAATATTGTATCATTTATTTTTTTTATCATTAGATTGGAGAAGAATAAATAGTAAATTAAATTTTAAAAAATAAAAATTTTAAGATTTGAAAAAGAGAATTAAATGTTAGGAAAGAAAATTATTCTTTATTGTTTTTTTTGTTTAGTCACTGATATACGACTCATTGGCTGACTAATCTGGATATTGAGTACTGCAAACCCATTATGAGAGCAACCCGCTCAACTCAATTTGCTCTATTCACAACAGTCAAGATTCGAAACTCTAACCTTGCTTAAAAGATGCAGTACCTCATCTCACTAGACTAGTTGATTGTTGAAAATTATTATTTTTATTGTTAGATTAATTAATTAATAAATTTAAAAACAAATTTTAAAAATAAAATAATTATTTTTTAGAGACTATGAGCTGTGGCTCATTATGCTCCCCTAATCACCCCGCCCTGCTTGAGCTGAATTCATATAAAAGTGAGATTTTATGAAGCTGTTGTTTGTCAAGAAAAGATGCATCAAATTCAAAATATTATTGGCTTAAATTTAGACATTTACATGTAAAGTTAGCCCGCGACTTCCACTTTCAAAAAGCCTATATCAGTCAATGCCCAAACCCAAACAAGAACATAATTCCTCTTTGGGTTCAAAGAAAGATGATAAAATCTTCATTATCTAATATATTCATCGAATAATCAAATTAAATATTATAAAAATTTATTATAAAATAGAAAATTTTCATTTTAACTTCTTTTTCAAGATGATTAGTTTCACCCCTCTCATGCATGTATCATTCCCCCACTCTTCAAAAAGATTTGCCCTCAAATCTAAATCGGTAAATGGAGAAATTTCATCAAAGTACCAAAAAAGAGATATTCATTATCTAATATATTCATCGAATAATCAAATTGAATATTATAAAAATTTATTATAAAATGGAAAATTTTCATTTTAACTTCTTTTTCAAGATGATTAGTTTCACCCCTCTCATGCATGTATCATTCCCTCACTCCTCAAAAAGATTCGCCCTCGAATCTAAATTGGTAAATGGAGAAATTTCATCAAAGTACCAGGAAAGAGAAGATGTCTTGAAAGATCCTTGTGCATAGTCTCTTTTTGAAATGTAATTTACAAGTTAATTCTCATTGAGATCATCACTATTGTTCTTTCGGTTGTAAAGTGTCTCATTCTCATCTTTAAAATTGTTATTAATGCTAGAAGAGGAATAAGCATAAATAGAATTTTGAAAACAATCAATGATACCTTTTGATTGTAGCATACTTTCGTTGGTGTTTGTCGTTTGATGATCATCTTGAATCGGAATAGTAGGTTTGTCACTGGAAACAAACACGCTGCTTACAATTTCTTCCTCATCAGTACACAAGGTTAAACTCTTGATGGTATCGCCTTCTTCGTTTTCTTTAGGAGAACAAATTTTTCCCTCATGCTCTGAATCACAGATTTCAATATCATTAGAAGACATGAATTCAGACAACATATCTCTCAAAAAAATTTCTTGAAAATAAGACTTATATGGACAATCATACTCGGAATGATCTAGTCGACAAAAATAATGACATCGAGTCCCCAAAAGAGTAAAATCCAATACGTTGCTCAATGACATCCTCAAGAACGACCTAAATCTAATACCAAATGATACGGATGGGGGCCCGTATACGCGAACGTTGAGCTTGCGGAAGCGAATAAGGATGTTGGCGCGAATGTTGATGGAGAATGCTGGATCGGTAAAAAGTGGTTCTAGTGGAAAAGAATATGCTATTTATCCTACTCCTTAAAAGACTTGGGTTTAATCTGCTTTATTTGCAAAATGTGTGGCACATCAAAAGATTAAAAAAATATAAACAAATACTAACCTATAATCACTTAAGATTATTTAAAAAAATTAAAATATTAATATTACTTATTTTTCTTCAATTTGTCTCTTTCATAAATCATGAAACATGTCTTGATTTGCCAGTCTTAGGAATTCAACAAATTAAGTTATTAGAAAAAAGGAAAAAGATCACTATACAATTAGGTTGACCTAAAAGTAAAAACCGATGATGTTGCGCATGATGAATAAATTTCAATTAATTGTAGTAAATCACTTTTACATTATGTTCAAAAGATGTACATAAAAAACACGTTATCCACTCAAAGGGCCCCTCCTGTAAATCTTGAGGACACAAACACAAACATATAAACTTTGTTTTGTATGGTAGGAATGATGAAAAAGTTTGTTTAACTCGACTTCGAATATAGAATAGACTTGTATGATTATCCGACATTAAAAATTTAAGAAATAAGAAGAAAGAAAAACACCCACGAAGCTTCTCCATTCGTTTTTGGACTTTCATTTTATGAATCTAATGTATCCTATTTCAAGGGTCTGGATTAATCCTAGCTCAAACTATTGAATACTGACCACAAGATCAAAAGCCGACCACCTTCTAAAATGAAAAGAAAAAAGGGATTATATGCAGAAGAAAGCAGCTGCCAAGAACATTGACATGGCCGACAAAGATGGTTCAAATCTAAAACCAATGGCCTGATTTGCAGAAGTGTCGGATTCCAACAAAGAACCGAATGTGAAATTAGCGTTTAATCCATATAGAGATTGCACTCCTTGTATATCATCAATCGACAAGTCCACCTTCTTTTCTCTAGGTTTCAAGCTCGGATACATGACGGCAGTTTTCACCGGACTATGAGCTAAGCCTAGCAAATGACCGATCTCATGCACCGCCACTGACTCCAAATCGACGGCTACGTCCGATTTCTCCACCCCGAAATCAATAGCCCACGTCTCGGCCGCGTCGAGATGAAACTTCCCGCTCTCGGGCGAAAACGAGTGGGCGAGGATCCCTAACACCCCATCAAACGGCTCCCCATCTCCGTGGTCACCGGTGTAGAACCCTATCTTGATATCGGCGAAGCCATAATCGTCCGTTTCCACGAAACTGACCGGAATGACCGATGCCCATCTCGAGAAAGCTCGTTTAAAAGTTCTCCTTATATCAGATGAGCTCAAGTGATGGATTGAATTGTCGGGTGAAAATCCATACGTTAGTGTCATCGGAATCCGCCGTGCCCATCGAGGTTTCCCCGGAAAATACACGTAGTTCTTCGTCGCATGCAACGTAGGAGACGATATATTGTAATCTAGTGATCCTAAGTATTTCTTTATCTCTGATAAACCATTGACACGGCTGCCTCTCTTGGAACTGAGGAATCTATTGTGGTTATCGACGGTTGAAACAGTTAGTTCCCTGAACGGGAACTCCGGCACTGGTCTTGCCGCCGTACACGGCGGAAAGTTACGAAGAAGGAAGATGAAGAGAAGGGGAAGAGGGAAAGTGGACGGTAGAAGCATTATAGTGGAAAGGGTGGATTTGGTTTGGGGGACGTTGGCGTGGAGGGAAGCGTTGTTATAAAGAAATAATCAAGTTTGTAATTATGGAGTGGTTAGTGAATAATTAGAAAATTAGAAAATATGATAGGTGCCTGATGATGTTTTCTGTGTTTAATTTTGGGATAAGAATGGGTAGATTCATTCGAAACAAAAATCATCAACCTCCTAGCTAGGCCTCTTTCTATGTCTCAAGCTAGAAAACTTTAAAAAAAATTGAATTTCTAACCCTAACACCATATTCTACATACTAAACCCTAAATATTGCATTTTAAAAATAAATCATACCCTTAATTTTATAAATCTTAACTTTAAACTCTAAATTAAAAATTATAAACTTAAAAATTCTTTTAAGTAAGGACATCAAAAGGAGCATAATTTAAGTCAGACAATTTCTATTTGATTCATTCATGATTACACTTAATACGTGCAATGTTGAAGTGAAATAATGGGAACTTTGTACTACTGTATATTTGATTATTTTCTATATTCTATTCTATAGATGTTTACAGATCACATGATGAATAATTTATCAAATCAAGGTATAAATAAGAATAAAGTTAGAATTGAATATTGAGAGAAATTAAATTATTAAATTTAAAAAATATAAATATTTATTAAAAAATTTAAATTTAAAATTTAAGAATAATATTTAATTTATCTAATATTTAAATTTATAGAACCTTAAATTGTTATTTGATCAAAAAATTTGAGGGTACAAGCCTATCATTCTTTAGTTATGTTATTGCTTGATTGAATACTTAACAAGCTATTGTATTTTAACACGGATCAATTTGTTATTAGACTAAATTTTATCAGCTACTTGAAAATTCGTGACATGGATCTATGCCCCTTTGGGACTAAGGTCCCTCCATTCCTAATATATTATGGATTAATTATGTTCTATATACATAAAAAATATTAATTGATCAGTTAGTGTTATAATTTAACTAAAAGTTATTATTTAAGGATCAAACATAAAATTAGTGGATTTGTATATAAAACTTTGGATTAATATCTTATACACAGGGCGGTGGAAACTGAAAGTTTCCACAAGCACCTTAGTTTTAGGGTATAGGAAGTTAGTTTAGGGTATAGGTTTTAGGGGTTTAGGTGTAGGGGATTAGAATTTAAGGATAGGTGTTTCAATTTAAGGTTTATGGTTATAATTTAAGGTTTATAGGTTAAAACCTAAATCCTCACCATATTACCTTAAAAACTAAACCCTAACCTATAAACCCTAAATTCTAAACCTCTACATCTAAACCCTTAAACTCTATACCCTAAACTAACTCCCTATACCCTAAAACTAAGGCACTTGTGGTAATTTTTAGTTTCCACTGCCTGTGTATAGAATATTTATCCTAAAACTTTTACCATTCTAAATATGTTCAATCATTAAATAATTTCTTATAATTTATTTATATAAAATGATTTTGTTCAACAACATCACGATTGTGACAAAATCTAATCGTTAAACAACTCTTTTCGTAATTCGGATACATTGATTCAAGATTGAATGTGTTTAGCACTTCAATTAAACGAGGCACAAATACTCTATTACTTAAATTGCAATTCAGTACACATTTAATCGTGTCTAAATTGTCAAAGTCTAATGAATTAGAATCCATCCTTGGGTTTTACTCAATTGGTTAAGTTTTAATAATATGAACCTTTTTGAGGGTACAAACAAGCTTTTGGTTGACTCTTAGATGCTATATGTTCCTCAAGGTAATTAAGAGACTGAGAGTGGACCCAAAACGAGGAAAAAACGAAACAAGTTAGATTGAAGGACAAAGGGGGCATGTCATGTCAGAGCCTAACAAACTGTGGTTGTAGTTTTGTTTTGTCTTGAAGGTAGAGTCAGATGGCGACTGCAACTGCAAGTAGAGTGTGCAAAGTGTAAGTGGTCGTTAAGGTTGATGATTGTTGCTGGTGTTATATAGGTTTAGACGTGCAGCCGACTCCACCCGGTTGTCAACTTCATAAGCTCCTGATTCCTGAAACATACTTCTCTGCTGCCTCTGCCTGTTTGTAAAACACTCCAATTCCCCTTCGAAAAGCACTGGACATGGATCTGCCATTTTAGGCAAGCCAACTACTTTCTGGTATGGTTTGCCGAAAGTGATGTTAGATCCCCCTTCCTTGTCCATGCTTTTATATATACTAATTCATTGAGTGAAACACTATCTGATTAATGAATGTGACATGATGGTACGTTAACAAATTAACTTTTATCATAATTTATATGTGACTTATCAATGGTGATTACGAGTGTTTATTAAAATGAGAGAGTTAAACGAGAGTCCAAAGTAGGGATATAATAATAAGATAACTAAATAAACGTTAACTATAGAGACAACGACAAATCCAATCCTAAAAAAATAGATGTGTTACAAGAGCAAACAAAAAATGTGTTATGAATAGGGATGCCAATTGCGAGGGGAGGGTTTTTGGCTGTCCCGACCCCGATTTAATTTTTTTTTGATCAGCAACTGCATGATTTTATTCAATCATGAAGAAAACATACAGCGTGACGGATCATACGCCTCGTTAAAAACCTCCCTAGTGGAGGAAAAGAGTACGATATGACCCGTCAAAGAAAATACAAACACCAAGACTATCATAAACAAGCCACAAAAAGCGATCAGCGATCCACTCCTTCCTTTGCGCATATCTCACCTTGCCGTGCATAAAAATGACCGTTTCATCCGATTTAAAATTTTAAAATTTCGATCCGATCCGACCCAAATTTAATATATTTTATCTCCGACCTGACATAGTAAAAGTATTACCCGACCGACCCAAATTTTTAACAAAAAACTCGACCTATCTTGAAAAAATTAATAAAAATACTAAATATAATATATATATATATAATATATATACATATATTTATAAGTAAATTGGGTTAGGTTGGGTTAGAGGATTTTTACCCTAAATCGGAATCGAACTCAAATCTTTTCAAAACTCAATTTTTTTTCAACAAAAATTCTCGTTCATATCTAGTCATGACCTAACAGGATCGTGTCATTTTGATATCTCTAATTATGAAAGCAGACAAAAATATTTACAGTTTTCATAGAAAAAAGGGGAAAGATTATTTTAAAAATAACTTTACTCAGACGCACAACAAGAATCATAAAATATTAAGACAAAGCATGGACTAAGAGAGAAATGAGAAGAAAGAATAAAAGAGAAGGTCCGTCGACGATCAGGTAAGGGTGGTTCCACCATCGACGATGAAATATATAGAAAAACATTTCTTATGTCATATTTTTACAAATTATAATTTTACAGTTACGTAAGTTTAAAATAATATTAAATTACCAACAAGTGTTGGGTACATTGGTAAGACACATTGCATTCCTATATAGAGGACGTGAGTTCTAACTTTGGAGATAACATTGTTGGGAGGAACAATCACGCATCTCGGACATAAATCATAAAACGAACATGGATATAACCAAAAAAAATATATTAATTTTGAATAGCATAATTACTTATATGATATCAGTTGAAGACCTCTCATTACTAGGGATGTAAAAACAGGTCAACAGTTGGGTTTCAGGTCGGGCTCTGTCAGGTCGGGTCAAATCGGTTACAGGTCATTTCGGGTTATTTTTTGTTTTGAATCGATTCGGTTCGGGTTCGGGTTCATTTCGGGTCGGGTTCATTTCAGGTCGGGTTCAATTCAGGTCGGGTTCATTTCGGGTCGGGTTCATTTCAGGTCGGATTCATTTCAGGTCGGTTCATTTCAGGTCGGGCCAAAACGGTTAATTGACAGGCTGATTTCAGGTCGGTTTCGTTTCAGGTCGGGTTCATTTCAGGTCGGTTTCGTTTCAGGTCGGTTTCGTTTCAGGTCGGGTTCATTTCAGGTCGGTTTTGTTTCAGGTCGGGTTCGTTTCAGGTCGGTTTCGTTTCAGGTCGGGTTCTTTTCATGTCGGTTTTGTTTCAGGTCGGGTTCATTTCAGGTCGGTTTCGTTTTAGGTCGGGTTCATTTTAGGTCGAGTTCCTTCGGGTTTATGGTTTATTGTGTTATGTGTATTATATATATTGACAGATTTTTATTTTTATTTTTACGGTTTAGGGTTTAGGGTTTAGGGTTTAGGGTTAGGGGATTACGTATATGTGATATATATATATATATAGTTGGGACTATTTGATTTATTTTTAGGGTTTAGGGTCTATGGTTTAGGGTTTAGGGTTTAGGGTTTGGGGTTTGGGGTTTAGGGTTTGGGGTTTATTGATCTTAAATTAATACAAACATGCCTACATTAATTATATATATATATATTGATGGATTATGATTTTTAAGGTTTAGGGTTTACGTTTTAGGGTTTAGGGTTTAGGGTTTATTGATCTTAAATTAATACAAACATACCTACATGTATTATATATATATTGATGGATTATGGTTTTTAGGGTTTAGGGTTTAGGGTTTACTGATCTTAAATTAATACAAACATGCCTACATTAATTATATATATATATTGATGGATTATGGTTTTTAGGGTTTATGGTTTAGGATTTAGGGTTTACTGATCTTAAATTAATACAAACATACCTACATGTATTATATATATATTGATGGATTATGGTTTTTAGGGTTTAGGGTTTAGGTTTTAGGTTTTAGGGTTTATTGATCTTAAATTAATACAAACATACCTACATGTATTATATATATATATATTGATGGATTATGGTTTTTAGGATTTAGGGTTTAGGGTTTAGGGTTTACTGTTCATAAAATGATACGTACATACGTACTTGTAATATACATATATTGATGGATTATGGTTTTTGTTTTTAGTGTTTAGTGTTTAGTGTTTAGTGTTTAGCGTTTAGGGTTTAGTGGTTAGGGCTTTAGGGATTATTATTATTATTATTATATACTTAAATACAATTATTATTATTATTATATATTTACTATGCTTATTATTATTATTAGTTTTATTATTATTATTATTATTACTATGATTAGTAATATTATTATTATTATTATATACTTAAATACAATTATTATTATTATTATTATATATTTACTATGCTTATTATTATTAGTTTTATGATTATTATTATTATTATTATTATTATTATTTGTAATTAAATGTATAGGGTATAGGGTTTATGGTTTAGGATTAGGGTTAAGTATAAAAAAATAATTTTATAATGGTTATTCATTCAACTTAAGTAGATTAAGTAGTTTATCATAATGCAAGTTAAGTTAATTTAATAACTAACTTAACTTCAATTAAAATGAATGCAAGTTAATTATTTAGCATTAATTTATTCCTGTAATAAAAAAATTAAGCCATCTTATTTTAATTAAGAATATAGATTTAATTTAATAATTTTTACTCATTTAACTTAATTTTATTAAGTATAAAATTTTAATTTAATAATGGTTATTCATTCCACTTAAGTTAATTAAGTATAATAGTTTATCTTTGAAGTTATTTTAAAATAATAGTCAAGTTAATTAGAAATACAATTTATTAATACTTAGAATTATTATTAATTCAATTTATCTTTTAATTGAAGTTAAGTTAGTTAATTTATTAATACTTGAAATTATTATTAATTTTAAAATTTTTCAATACTTGACATTATTTTATATTCATTAAATATAAATTCTTTAAATGTCAGATAATTATCATTATTAGCAAATCAAATAATAGTATTAGTTCATGTTAATATCATTTCAGGTCAATATCAGTTCAGGTCAATAACAGTTCAGGTCAAGAACAGTTCAGGTCAAGAACAGTTCAGGTCAATAACAGGTCGGGTTCAAAACAAGTCGGGTTCAAAACAGGTCGGGTTCAAAACAGGTCGGGTCCAAACAGGTCGGGTTAAATCGGTTATCTGGCAGGTTAGTCTCGGGTTCGGGTTCGTTTCGGTCGGGTGCAGGTCGGGTTCGGTTACTACAGTAACAGGTCAATTTCGGGTTCGGGTTCACTTCGGTCGGGTGCAGTTCAGGTTCGGTTTCTACAGTTACAGGTCAAATTCGGGTTCGGGTTCGTTTCGGTCGGGTGCAGGTCGGGTTCGGTCCTTAAATTCTCGGGTTAAACCAGATTTTGACTCGATCGGGTTTCAGGCAGGTTACCAGGTCGGGTCAGTTTTTCACACCCCTACTCATTACACTCAAATTTAATTACTAGGCGACTTTCTAAATACACTCTTAATTTTTACTTTATTAATTATTATCAACTTAAATGTAAGGAGGAAAATTTAAAAAATATATAAGATTTTAAATTTAAGTCTCATCACATGTGAGATGCTATTTAAGGGTGAGTGTTTGAACGAGTCGAGTTGAGTAAAAAAAATTCGAGTTATTCGAGTTGACATGTCATATTTTACAACTCAAATTTTATTTGAATTTTTTTTAATTCGAGCCGAGTTTTCGAGTTCATATATAAATTTAATTTTAATTATTTATCAAGTTATAGTAAAATTTGATTCCAATTTAAACGACTTTCTCTAATCATAAATTATACATATATTTTCTTTCATATTTTTCATGAGTAACATATATTTATGCATATATATATATATATATATATATATATCAGGAAAAAAAATGATGGATTCGACTCGAACTTAAAAATCAATCCACTAATTTTTAAAAATTTCGAGTTATTCGAATTTCTATTTTACAACTCAAATTTTATTTGAAATTTTTTCGAGAAGAGTCGAGTTAATGAAATTTCGAGTCGAGTCAAGACGAGTCGAGTTTTTCGGCTCGAGTCAAAAAATTTAATTTTTTCGAGTCAAGTTTTGCTCACCCCTGCCGCTATCCTTGAGTATATTATATTTTGGTTATTTGTTGTTTTATTGCTTAAAAAAGTAGACAAGCTGTTACTATTTAATAGAGTGTACAAAACAACAACTTTACTATAAATACAAATAAACTATCAAAGAAATTATATTACTCCTTAATATGTTCAGAGTTTAATATTTACCCTATCTTGGTTTATTGAGGTACAAAATAACTTCAACTGAATATTCATCTTAATTTTTGAAAGCAAATCATCTTCTCTATTAACAGTTTTACAGCAATTACTACTGCATTCTAGAAGAAGGCTAACTGGCAGCATCTTACACCAGCAACAATCATTGTGTGAAGGTCGTTATTCCCTCTTGTAACAAACTTGCTGAGCTGACAAGGCAGCTGTCATCATCCTTGTGCATATCCAACGCCAGCATACTTGTATTTAAACTCATGCAATAGTGAATGAAAAGATTATCCCTTCTTGCTCATAGCTTGCATAATCTGTGTAAAATCAAAACCATATTCAACTTGGTATCTATCGCCAACCACCCTGGGATCCTTCCATAACCCTACCTCACCATGCCTCCCTCTACAAATCCTCCCAACTCTGATGAAGAACCACCCACTGGTGGTTCGTCTTCTTCCTCTCAACTCACCACTACATTTACAAACAAACGTATCAATCTGATACTTGATGAAACCAACTTCCTCATGTGGAAGCAACAGGTTCTTCTTGTGGTTCGAAGCTCTCGTCTTGAGAAGCTCTTAACTGGGGTCCTCAAACCTCCTCCTGCAACTCTCACCTCCCTTGATGGCACTGTCACTGAAAATGAAGCATATGAGGTGTTCATTGCGCAAGACAGCGCGTTAGCCTCCTGGCTACTCTCCACCATAAGCTCCAATCTTCTCTCTGAATTTGTTGGGGCTGATACAGCTTCAGAAATCTGGTCCACCGTGCTCCAATTTTTCTCCAGCCGCTCCACCACTACGGTAATGAGTCTTCATTACAAACTCCGTGCCTTGAAGAAAGGTGACAGCAGCATGCGCTCATATGTATCTCAGGTGAAAGAAATTACTAATGCTCTTGCATCATGTGGAAGCCCCATCTCTGACCTTGAAAAGATTGCAACTATTTTAAATGGCCTCCCTATTGACTACCAACCGTTTGTTGCTGTGATCACGTCTAGCCAACCACCTTTCACACTTGATGCAGCAATCTCTGTCCTTTTTTATGCTGAGACACAGCTCAACAGTTTCAATCCTCTCCCAGAATTTTCATCCAACATCAACATTGCCCATGCTCCTCAGATTTCTGGTGATTCTCGTACCAACTCCTTCTCTACTCGCCCCTATCGTGCTCCTCATCCTCTCGGGGACGTGGTCGATTTAGCCGCCCAAGGTTGCAATGCCAACTGTGCGGAAAGTTAGGCCATCTAGTCGATCGATGTTGGCACAGGTTCGATGAGACCTTTGCTGGTGTTACTGCCAGAGACAAACCAGCTTCAACTGAAGTCAACAATGCCAATCTATGTGTTTTTGATTCTGGCCAAGGTACCTACAGTCCTCATCCTAGCCCTACTGCTCCAGCACCTGCTACAGGCCCCTCTTCCTCGACTACTCCTCAGGCCAATCTCTCTACTACTACTTCCAGCCCCTGGTTTGCCAACTCAGGAGCCTCACACCATGTTTCACCTGACTCCTCTGCTCTAGCTCACAGCTCTGACTATTCCGGGCCTGGTAAGCTCACAGTTGGTAATGGTGCTTCTCTCGATATTACACAACTTGGTCAATCAACTTTGCTTTCTTCATCTAGCTCGCGTGCTCTATTGCTTAATGATGTTTTGCACGTTCCCAGTATAACAAAAAATTTGGTTTCGGTGTCCAAGCTTGCTAAGGACAACAACGTATACTTGGAATTTCATGCCCGATCGTGTGTGGTTCGTGATGAAGCTACTGGAGCAGTATTGTTAACTGGTGTTGAAGATGCTGGCCTCTATCGGTTTAGTTCTCCATTTCCTGCATTTTGTAATAATTCAGCACAAGCTAATCTTGTTAGTAAGTCTAGTGCTCTATATCAGCTGTGGCACCGTCGACTAGGCCACCCAGCTCATGAGACATTACTCAAAGTTTGTAAAGCTTGTAATGTTTCATTGTCTAATGAAGAACCTTCCTCTGAACATCTGTGTATTGCGTGCCAAATGGGTAAACACCACAAGCTGCCATTTAACTTGTCTGAATCTGTCTATGAGAAACCTTTTGAATTAATCTATACTGATCTTTGGGGACCTACTCCAGTTGCATCTCAAGGCTATTACTATTACATATCCTTCATTGATGCTCACTCTCGTCATTGTTGGTTATATCTCCTGAAACGAAAATCTCAGGCTCTTCCAGCGTTTCAAGCATTCCTTAAGATGATACACACTCAATTCAATACCACGGTTAAAGCAATCCAAAGTGACTGGGGAGGAGAATTTCGCAGCTTCACCACCTTTCTTCAGAGTGTTGGCATTCTTCATCGAATTACATGCCCTCATACCTCTCAGCAAAATGGTGTTGCTGAGAGGAAACACAGGCACATTGTTGAACTGGCTCTCACCCTTCTAGCACAGGCCTCCCTTCCATTCCAATACTGGTCCTTTGCTGTTACAACCTCAGTGCGTCTAATAAACTATTTTCCTACTAAGGTTCTTCAAGACATCTCTCCATTTGAGAAGTTATTTGAAAGAAAGCCCAACTATGATATGCTTCGAGTATTTGGATGCCTATGTTTCCCTCATCTCAGGCCCTTCCAGACACACAAGTTTGATTTTCACTCATCACCCTCCACATTCCTTGGCTATAGTCCACATCACCATGGCTACCAATGCTTAGCTCCCAATGGCAAGGTATATATTTCTCGCCATGTTACATTCGATGAACTCGTTTTTCCATTTGCCACCATTACAAACAAACCTGGTCCTTCCCATCACTCTTCTCAATCGTCTCATCTACCTATACCCACCATCCCAAGTATTACTCAACTCCTACATCAGAACCAACCCCAACACTGTCCTCCTATACCTCAACCTACACCATCCTCCCCACATCCTTCATCTCCTAACCCACCTACAGTCCCTACATCCTCCACTCCTCCTCCAAATTCCCTTCCTCCAAACTGTCCCTCACCACCTATAGCACCTACAGTTCCTACATCCTCATCTTCCCCACCTCTACCTCCTAATTCTTCTCCACCTAACCCCCCTACACTCAACACCACTCCTCCTACACATATTCCTTCATCCACAAATGCACCTGACACTACCATTATATTTGGTTCCTTCACACAACCAATTCCCACTTCCTCTCCCTTACCCGAGTCTAATGTACCTACTTCTACCTCCAATCCCAACAACACTACAACTTCCTTTCCCTCTCACTCAATGATTACCCGCAGCAAAGCAGGTATATTCAAACCAAAAATATACATTGCTGAAACCACTGATGACCACATTCCCAATACCATTCATGAAGCCTTCTCTTCTCCTGATTGGAGAGATGCCACCTTAGCAGAGTATAATGCACTCCAACAACATGGCACCTGGACATTGGTAAAGCCACCTGAAGGATGTATTCCAGTTGGCTGCAAATGGATCTTTAAATTGAAACGAAATGCAGATGGTACAATATTAAGGCACAAGACTCGCCTTGTAGCCAAAGGGTTCTCTCAACTTCCTGGGAAAGATTTTGTTGATACCTTCAGCCCAGTTGTGAAATTTCACACAATCAATGTTGTGCTATCGGTTGCTACAACACACAATTGGAAATTAAGGCATGCTGATGTTAATAATGCCTTTCTCTATGGCGATCTCAGTGAGGATGTCTTTATGATCCAACCTACAGGATTTGAAACTGTTGCAGCTGATGGTACACAACTAGTTTGCAAACTACAAAAAGCTCTATATGGTCTACGCCAAGCACCCCGTAGTTGGAATTCTAAGCTTAGAGACTGCTTGATCAATGCTGGTTTTAGAAGCTTTGGAGCTGATACCTCCCTCTACATTCGACAATCTGCTGACAATATCACATATGTCCTCACCTATGTCGATGACATTGTGATTACTGGTAACTCGGATTCTTCTATCAATGAGGTTGTCTCTCTTCTGGCCACCAACTTCTCCCTCAAGGACCTTGGTGACCTACAATATTTTCTTGGTTTGGAAGTTCATCGAACTTCTGATAAACTCTTCCTAGGCCAAAGAAAATATACATTGGAACTTCTGGCTCGTACACAAATGGACAAAGCTAAAGGAGCTTCTACACCAATGCATGCAGTTGATAAATTAGGTCAGAATGCTGGTAGCTCAATTGAAGATGCCTCTGGTTATCGAAGCATAGTTGGATCCTTGCTATACCTCTGCCATACACGCCCCGATATCACATGCAGTGTTAATTGTGTCGCCCAATACATGCATAACCCTTGTGAAGGCCACCTTAATGCTGTCAAACGCATACTAAGGTATCTCGCTGCCACCTTCCATTATGGTCTTGTGTTTCGAACATCAGAACCTCACTCTTCCTTAGTTGCATTTGCTGATGCTGACTGGGGAAGTTGCCCTGATGACCGACGCTCTACCACTGGTAACTGTGTCTACCTTGGGAATAGCTTAGTTGCATGGACATCGAAGAAGCAGAG